>VZSZ01002970.1:1855781-2285284 GCA_013398815.1 Ibidorhyncha struthersii | reverse complement strand
CACTTTTTCATTGTTGCTAGTTACATGATTATCTGCTCAAGAAAAAAAAGAAAACAATCCCAATGGTCTCCGTAGCTTATATCCCATAACGTGATTTTCAATCCACAAGTTAGAATAGTTTTGTTTGGTGGAAAAATATTCAGGTTAAGAATTATTCACAGAAGCTGATTAATGAGTACATTTTCAAGTTTTCCTAACTGGTCATGATCAATTCACAAAGAGGAAAAGGAATGCAAAATTCATCAAATAAATTATTCATTATATTCACCCAGCTATAGCTAACAGTGAATTGTCTAGACAGTAATTACTAATTTTTAACCTATGTATGTTCACATAACACTGTTGTGTGAATAGCTTCAGTATACAGTGGCTTGAGATAATAGTAATGGATGTAAGTCAACTAGCAGGTGATTTTAATTGGGAAATTATATTGGATTTTTCTATTGAACTTCCATAAAACATTACATAAATATTGAATCTTCTTAATGTTTTTCTCCAGTTGAAAATATAGGCACACAGAGTTCTGTGCTAATTTGATCAGTGGATAAGCAAACATCTTTTTCTTTTTTTTTTTTTTTAAATTCCCCCATAAAATTCTCCAAAGAACCATTAAATTCAGAATACAGAGGAATTTACAAGGAATCTGGTGCAATAACAATTTTTTCCATTTCAGTGATGATTTTCCACTAACTATTTTGTATGGCTCCTTCAGGAGGGTTCACATCTATGTTTCAGTTTACTGGTGTGCTGTAATGCACTCCCAATGGCGCAAGGAACAGAAACCTTAGTCCTTCCCCTTTATTGCTATGGCAAAAAATCAAGACTTTGGGGGGATTCCCTTTGTTTCCTAGGCAATGTAAAACCTTTGCAGTGATGGATCTCACCTCCTGCTTAGCTACCAGCTGCCTGGGGGATGTGGTTGCTGGGATTTGCATGGTGGAGCTGGTGCTTGACAGAGGACCTCAGAACGGTTTCACAAGACGATACCTGGCCACTGCTGTTGGCAAGCTGGTGGTCCTGCGGGTCCCTCAGCACTCAGCAGTAGCACAGATCTGTGCTACCGATGCTCAGTTTTGTGGGCGTGGTGGTGAAGAAAACAGGTTTTTATATTCCTTTGACTTTTTTGCAGAAATCTATTACTATTACATTTAACTAGAGAAGAGTTAGATTGAAAATAAAGCAGAAAATCATAATCTGGGATGGATTTGTTATTGAAGCACGTACCCTGTGGACTAATTGCAAGTTAGTAATTTTGTGGTGCTCAACTGCACAGTTGATCAGAAACTGTCATTTATAAAGCTCTTCCATTTCACTTAGGGTAACACGCCTTAGGAGGAAAATAGCAGGAAACCCACACAAAAGATTGGAAATGATGCAAAAACTAGGACACTGTAAAAGAATATTTGCATAAAATTTTGGTTTTGTGTATGCCAGTTTAAGCTACATCCTTTGGGGTATGGTTTATAGAGAGGTGCATTAAAAACTAACCACGTGTAACTCCCATTAACCCTAATACAAGCTCTGATTCTGACTTCCTGTGTGCTTAATGTTATCTTAATGCAATTTGATTTGATATTTAATTGCAGTAATTTAATTAATGGCTCTGTAAATAAAAAGGCAGCGTTGTGCCCTCCTACACACACAGATATGCACAGCAAGCAGCTCTAGTGGCTCCTGTGAGACTTAAATTTATGTGTCTTAGAACAGAATTTAACCCTAAGGATGTATGATAAAATGCCCAAATCCCAGAATAACGCTGTAATGGTGTTTGGATTGGAACTGTTACAGTATTAGTTCAAGCTTCCAGGAGGAGAGTGGCATTTAAAAAACAAACCTAGAGATTTCTCCCTAATACTTGTCAACAGGATAGGTCACAGAATTGCTTCCTTGTATAACTGGATTCCATTTAAAATAGTTTACAAAGACTTAGTTATTAATAAAATTGTTATTAATTGGATAACCTGCTCTTAAAATTCTTACAGAATCTTACTGGCCCAGTGGGTTACTTACAAGCCAGAGCTTATCGGTGTTTATAACCCTTCTATTGATGTGCCTATAACCTACTCTAACACATGCTACTCATGTCTGTTGCACACATAAATGCCTATTAAATATTGATTAGTCTCCCTTGTAAACCATTTATAAATAGAAGCATGTAATATAAAATGTAACCTAAAGTCATTAAGGCTGCATGGTGTGCAAGTTAATAGTAGCAATCTTGAAAAGTTAGGGAGCACATGAATTGAGAGAATTGTATTCATAAACTATTTTCATGGTACAAAATAGTGGAGCTCCCATTGAAGTTGGGAAGTTCCATAGCATCTACTGAAGATTTTGCTTTTTTCAAAAATCTGTGTGTAAACAAGAGGTGACATAATGCAACTTCAGATCTAGCAGGTAAGCTGAATTCTTTTTCAGTGTTTTTTAGGACAGAGTAGAGCTGTGTAAACTACAGCTCCAAATATTTATGCAAAGGGGGAGCATCATGTATTCATGTATGGAAAAGAGGTCCAAGTTCCCTGGTGTTGCTGCTGTGAAATGCATAGATACTCTGCTGATGTTAATGGAATTATACCATCTTCTCTATATAATAAATCGCGGAGAGCTGTTTCTAAATCAGCCCTTAAACTGAATGGAATTCAGCAGAAAGTAGCGTCCCACTTCAGCATAATTGCCCGCTGTTAAACTTGGAGGTAAATCACGTTTATGTCCCTTGAAATACATATCGGGTGTAAGTGAAATCTGAGTAAGACCCTTTGCCTGAATTTGCCTTGCCCTGAGTTTGCATTGCCATTTCACTTAGTGTTATCGCAAATACTTGACGTACTTTAAAAGTAGGTTTTATTTTGGAAATGGCCCTTGACCCCTAAGGACAGACAGATCTGTGTGTACCACCATTCTGTTGTGATTAACAGGATATTTAGATAGGCAAGAGCCAACTCTGGTCCAAAGTCTGGTGTACTTTGAAAACCTACAAAACACTGACATTCAGTGTGGGAATGACAAGTACAAAAACCTCAGGCAATAACGGCAATCAGCAGGCCTTTTCGTTATGCAAAGAAAAAAAAATCAGATAGATGGAAACAACAATAAACCAACAATGATTCAGAGTGTTTTCTTTCAAAACGGCTCTTGCAATTTCCAGCTGCCTCCCTTCTGTGTCACATCTCACTTCTCAGATAAACAGCAGAATTGGTCAGACTCTTACTTTGCCTTTGCAGTTTTCACTCATTACTCAATGTCTGTATCTGACCCCCAGCCCTTAAAAACCCAACAATTAAGCGAATTCCAAAGAGGATTACAATTGAGAATCAGAGGGTATAAATGTGATTTAGCATGGAGTGCTGAGCATGACAAATCATTTTTGTGCCCGGGCCTTACTTGTTCTGAAATGAGTTTCATTTCGAAACACAGGATAGATTCAGAGTGTTCCAGTGCCAAGTGTCGGGTGCAGCCGTGCAGCTTCTGTAGATGGGCTCTTGCAGGGCTTACTGAGGCTGTAATACCTTTCCTTAAGACCAAAGCGCCACCATTTTTGTCAGCTTCTTAGTCTTGGGAGGAAATACAGACACACACACATACAAACCAACCTCCTATGAGGACAGGCTGAGGGAGTTGGGGTTGTTCAGCCTGGACAAGAGAAGGCTCCGGGGAGACCTTATTGCTGCCTTCCAGTACCTAAAGGGGGCCTACAGGAGAGCTGGGGAGGGACTTTTCACGAGGGCATGTAGTGGTCAGACAAGGGGGAATGGCTTCAAACTGGAAGAGGAGAGATTTAGATTAGATATGAGGAAGAAATTTTTCACTTTGAGGGTGGTGAGGCACTGGAACAGTTGCCCAGAGTGGCTGTGGAAGCTCCATCCCTGGAGGTGTTCAAGGCCAGGATGGATGGGGCTTGGAGCAACCTGGTCTTGTGGGAGATGTCCCTGCCCATGGCGGGGGGGTGGGACTAGATGATCTTCAAGGTCCCTTTCAGCCTAAACCATTCTATGATTCTATGATTTCCTTCTCTTTGGAAGAGCTTGACTGAAAGCATTGTGTTGTAGAGGGAAAGCAGAAGGACATCACAAGGTGAACTCGGATTCCTTATTTATGTGGCTAGAAGAGACAGGAGGTCTTGATGCAAAAAGTTTCCAAAACATGTCGTCTAAGTGTACAATGGAAGGGAAAATTTCTGTAATATTTTTTCTGCTATGAGTTACTCTGTGAGAAGTTTGTCTTAGGCTTTCACTACTACAGAGGCTGGCTAGTGTTTCATTGAGAAAAAAAGAAATCTCTCACATCAGAAAAGAATATTAATAGCATGCACGTGTGTGTTTGCATGTGTCTGTGTATTGAGTTGCCTTGGAAACAAGGGGAGGAAACGCCATGAACCAGCATATGCTTTCCATTTAAGGAACACTTGTGCTATTGTAAAACTACATACAAAAATAATCGAATTCATTCATCCATTCTGCAAGCATCTTGCTACAGACAGCGGCGTGCAGCGTGTGGATCCCATGTAAAGGTGACAGAAAGCCACTTGACTTTGGTTTTGAGCATATCGAACAAATGAGTTGACATCAGTGAAGTTGCTAATAATGTGGAAAAAAAATGTATGCAAGTTAAAAAAAATTGGCAATGCTCCAGGTGTAGATTGAAGTTACTAAGAGATGAAATAGACCTAGAGTATTCACATTGCAAAACAAAGTGGACAATTTTACCTTACATGTAAGAACAGCTGTTTCAGCATATTGGCCTCAAAGACAGGATGTTGAAACAGCTGTCCAAGTGTTTTGGAGGTTAATCTACTCAATTAATCACTGTGTATTTTTTTTCCATTTATAATAATGTTCGTACCGTTCCTTGTGGGCATGTGAACAAAATATTAAATATAAAGTTTTAGTCATCAGTGAAACGCATATCAGAAAACTTTGTGTGAGAAGAAAATCTGTCTTCAGAGTGTCACTGGGTCTTGGAGAGATAAACGTGTTGCCAAGGCAGACGCTGATCTCAGCAGCCAAGTTATGGTGTTTTTTAAAACATAAATTTCAGTGGAGAATCACTGACATAAGTCTGTGAGATACAAAAAGCCTGGACTTCCGCATGAAGTTCTGTGAAATATGCAAATGAGAACATTTTCTGCTGGCTGGTGTTTCCAAGTCATCTGGGATCTTCCACCTTGAGTATCCTGCAAGCTGCCATTTCATGTAGTCTAAACCAGTGTGGAGATTGCACAGCAACCTGAATTGTCTCGCCCTGATGCATTTGGACGTGCGATGTTCAGGATCGGGTACAGAGCAGCACGGTGCTTTCCTCGCTGTCCTCACAAGAGCGCCTTGGAGCGGCTGGAAGTCATGCATCAGCCCCCTTCATGTGGTGCCTGCAGAGACAAGAATTAGAGAGACGCCATACAATTAACATAGGTGTGGTGGTTGCAATTGTCAAAAATAATATTCAGTGAGACTTTGCCCTGGAGAGAGGTGTATTCTCAAGTGTGTTGTGATCTGAAAATCATGTGCACACGAAATGGCTACTCCTCCCACCTCATCTGATTTAATTTTGCAACATTTTATGAATGAAGTTCTAGAACCCAGCACATTGTCTGCATATTCACTGCCATCACATTGCAGACAGCCACTGTCAGAAAAATCCTCTGGCAATCCATTCGACCAGAAATAGATAAAATCTAAACATAATTTCCAACCTTTCTAAATATCACAGCACATGTAAAAATAGCAAAATCTTTATATATCATATCCCAGTCCACCTTTCATGTCAATGTTTTTTAATCAAATGTAGGGTTTCTGGCTTTGTTTTCCCCAAGAGACCACGCAGAATAATTGGGATGAGTTATCATAAAAGTTGGTTAAATATAGACTACAGCAGCTACGCACAGCTATGCTTAATGGGTTCTAAAGTCTGTTCCTCTGCCCTAATTTTCCCAGATTCTACATTTATTGCCCTCTGGACTGAATAGCAATGCATGCTGGAATAAGGATTTTTAGATTAAAACTGTTTATGAGATTCTTGGCCAAGAAAACTGGGCGGGAGGGGGAAACCAAAACAGAAATGCTGCTGCAAGCCATGGCTGCCTGGAGACAGTGCTGTCAGACGGCTGCCTCCTGAAATGCTTCTGCTTAACATGTCCGAGGTTGACTCTGTCTCCGGCTGTTTCTGTTTCTCAGCCTCATCAGTGACACAGCCCAGTGCTACTTGGCCAGGAAGCTTGCACATCATCTTCTCTTCCACTGCTGTCACAACTTGTCATTAGGAAGAAGTAAGGTTGCAGTTTTATTCTGGGTTGTTCACCATAATAGCTTTTGTCAGATTGCATTGGAGATGCGTTCCAGAGTTCAGTTACAACACTACTGCGGGGAAAACGCAAAACTAAATCAATGACAACTTGCACAATTCCCTTCATTAACAAAGAGGAAGAAAAACAGTATTAAAATGCCAGGTACTGCTGCATTTAAGAGAATGTAACCTTTGGGCAGTTAGTTAAATGTCAATGTCATTTAACAAAAAATGAAAAACAAATAGAAAGGTGTTTGATGTAGTTGTGGTCCTGTGACTTTAGAAGTTCGGCATTGGTTGGCCACTTTGTACCATATTGGCCATGAAAAGAAGAAACATTTGTCCTTCAAAACTAACCTGTGATAAAGCAGGGGAATGTGAAGTGAAACTTTTGATCATCTTTTTCTGCTTTTTGTTACAAGGTGCCTTCTGGCAATAATTCTTGGGCTTTTGGAAAATGATGAAGTTGCATCATAGCAAAGGAACAAAGATGTGTTGAAATAGTTTTTGTTTCAAGATCCAGTTCATCTGTTCTCAGATCATCCCTGTTGCCTAGAAAATTTGAAAATTCAGTAGTAAGTGAGATACTTTACTCACCATGTTCTCACTAATTTCTTCATATGGACTTTCTTGTTCCCAGACCCAGGTTCAGCTTTTGTAGATGAATACTCTCTCACCTAGGTTTTGCATTCTTATGTTCATGGTGTGGATTTAAACATAAACATGCTTCAATTGTGACATGACTATTGATTTTATTCCTAAAGTGTTGTCCATGAAAAATTTGAGAAGAGCATGTTGAGGCCGTCCTGAGAGGGTGTGGGAAGTGGAGCGGGTGCTGGGAGATGTTCCATCTCTGGGTCCTCGGCTTACTGCGAGGTCTCAACACATGCAGAGCTGAACTTCCTTTGCTATGTTGCTGTTTGTATTCTTATCAGGTAGATGTAAAATGTTAGTGGTCTTTGAATGAAAGAGTTTGTAATTTGATTTATGTAAGACTGCCCCTTTTTGGAGGAACACTTAGAAGACAAAATGTGGGAAATACTGGCCTGCATCTGTGCTGTGCGAGTGCATTTCAACCACTGGGGAGGCGAGATGTCATCAGGGAGGGAGAACGTGGCTGCATACTGCAAGGTATAAGAAAAGTATGGAAAGAGCCAAAATTATAAGGAGAAGTGGAAGGTGAGGAGAGCTTGCTCTTTTCTGTGTGGTAATTGTATAGGGGTGCTTCCTACTGAAAGCACTTTTGAGCTGGAATTCTGTGTTACATTTATGAAGGCCTTTAGGTGCAACGCTTTTTCCTTCTTTGTCAATCCTTCACTAAAATGATGTGTCAAAATGCCAGAGAACCTTACCTTTTCTTAAGCTATGTCTTCTGTAAAAAGCAGCTTCCCTTGTATTCGCCTGTCCATTTAGTAGGAGCAACGACTATGCAGCAAGAGGACCCCACCAGCTGCAGTACAAGAAAGAATATGGCGTTAGACCTGGCCTTCTTCCCACCTTACAACAGTAAACAATTTGACATTGGTACTGCAAAAGAGGAAATAAATGTATTATCATTTGGAAACCTGCCTGGTTTTAGTGGAAAAGTAAAGAATGAATGGTTAACACAGCCAATTTTAAGGAAGGTAAATTTCCTTAATGGAGGTGAATAGCAAATATTCATTCCATTTGAACAGTCCAGTAGTGGTGATCTAATTTCTCTTTGCAGCTGAGTCAGGCTGTGTAATTTCATGTCTCACACAAAATGTAAGTAAAATGGCAGCAAATGGGAGACGTTTTCCTCCACTGAGATAGTTCTTGTAGATGAGTTCTTCAGCACGAATTGGGTAATTGTCTTTTTCCTCTCTTGCTGTACCTAGTTTATCTTTCTAGAAGATCAGTATTTTTCCCATTCCTCATAATGTAACAGGTTCTAAAGAAATAGATTGTAAAGTTTGAATTTGAATAATGTCTTAATGACTTCTAAAGGCTACTTCTGAAGATAATACTTCGGAAGCAAAGATAGAAGTCTTTTTTCATTTTCTTTCTGTCCTGCACTGCCTTTTGTTGAGATGGAAAACCAAGTCAGCCACTACTTCATATAGTTTACAAACAGTTTAAAAGTTTTAAAACTCCATCGGAGTCCTTGCTTGGTCTGAGTTTGGTGCTGAGGGATAAGGACAAGGAACCATTGTTAAAATTCTTTATCAAAGAAACATGCTGCGATTTTTTTATATACCTGCTTTCATAGAATAATAAGTGGAAGACCTTTGTCTGTTTACAGAATGCTTCTATCGAAAACCAATAACACCGTCACTTTCTATTTCTATTCCTGAGAAACATTAATGTCATCCCCCTTGTCTGCTATTGTCTTGCCCCAGTTCAAACCACCTGTGAGATGACATTGGAAGCCCTCTCCAAGTGGAACGTTTTGCCATAGTTTCATATTGAGGTATTCTGTGATTTTTCTCTTGAGTGCATTCAGCTGCCTGTGGCATTAGAGTATATTCTAGTGTCGTGGTTTAACCCCAGCCAGCAACCAAGCACCACACAGCCGCTCGCTCGCTCCCCCCAGCTGGGATGGGGGAGACAATTGGAAGAGTAGAAGTGAGATAAAGTGGGTTGAGATAAAGACAATTTAACAGCTAAAGAAAAAGCCACACACACAAGCAAAGCGAAACAAGAAATTCATTCACTGTTTCCCATGGGCAGGCAGTTGTTCAGCCATCTCCAGGAAAGCAGGGCTCCATCCTGCATAGCGGTTACTTGGAAAGACAAACGCTGTAACTCTGAACATTCTTCCCTCCCTTCTTCTTCCCCCAGCTTTATATATGGAGCATGACGTCATATGGCATGGAATATCCCTTTTGGTCAGTTNCCTTGAATCTGTGTAAAGCACTGCTCAGCAGTATCGAAAACATCTCTGTATTATCAACTTTGTTTTCAGCACAAATCCAAAACAAAACGCCATGCTATGAAGAAAATTAACTCTATCCCAGCCCAAACCAGCACAGCTAGTATGCCATTATAATTTTTCACTTAAGAAAGGTGACAAGTAATACAGTATTTCTTTCTTTCCTTGCATCTGTTACTGGTTGCTTTATTTGTAGCCCTCTATGTTTCTTTACAGTCACTGATATTTATTTTGCTGCACAGCTGAATTTCAGTTAACCAACCAATAAATTAACTGTTTGGGATGTTGCATGCTCAGCATTTACTTGTTATGCAAAAATTAGGAAAGGTGTGGGAATTGGTATTTAGACTGTACAGAACCAACAGCCTGAAGACAGCAAGCTTGAGTGTAACCTGTCAGAAAAAGCGTGGACCCAGGACACTGGGAATATGGATTCAGTTTCTTGATCTGTCACTGGCCTGGTGGGATTTCTTCTGCCTCGGTTATTTTAGCTGTATAATGAAGATAACTGTCCTGTTGTCCTTGGCAGTGCTGAGAACTGTTTTTGAAGTGTTGTGGAAAGGCAAGGTACTATAAAGAGTAATTTAAATAAATCATTCGATATGCAATTTTTAGAACAGATGAAAGAGAGACAGGGGAAAAGATGAAAAATTAAATAGTTTGATCCTGATTTCACAGGACTTTTACACTTGTGTTATTTCATGGTCTTTATTATAATTACTCCCTCTTGCACCAGTCTTGCTGAGAGCAGAATCCAGCCAGTCTTTTGGATTTTTTTATCACAAGTTCTTAAAACATTCTTTAGTTTGAGGGACTGTCTCCTAAAAGCTGGTGGACTCTGAAAAAATACTGATGTTCTGAAAGCAGTGGCTCAGCTTTTGAAACACAGATGATATTGTCCTAGTCTGCAGGAAATAAATACACTGCACAAGAGTTCACTGAGAAATTCAATCATGAAAACAAAAAAGGGTTATTCATTATAAAAGTTGAGCAAAAAAAGAAATAATTAGACATAAGGGCATGTCAGAACAAGGCAGCGCTTCTGAACAGGCACAAGGTGAACAGACTGAAAAATTAAAATGAGGAACAAAGTTCAACTCAAGAAGCAGCAGAGGAAGGAAGAAAAAACCTCCAGTAGTTCTTAGATCAGTCAGAAGACTCTCAAAACCTCACCTCAAATAAATCAATATTCTTATTTGAAAAAAATTACAATTTTAAATTTTCACTTTTTTCAAAAGAAAATATTCTCAGAAGTGTCTTTTTTATGCTTTTTGATTTTTGTCAAGAAAGTTTTTTTTTTCCTCCTTGTCAAAAAAGTTTCTGGGCAGTTCTAAACACAGGCAGGAGACATCATCTGTAGTGTTTAAACAGTAAGTGAATGTTGAAGACTTGAAAGGCAACACTTTGTTCAAGCGGAGTGGCAGTGCCAGGATGAGCAATGTATGGTTGATGGATGCTCCCAGAATCAGTGAAGAGAACACCAGAAAGCTTTGAGTGTGCAAGGATAGGAAAGGCTGATGCCTGGACTGGCTACGGAGATGGTCTTCTGCTTTGTATTTTCTCTGCTTCAAAACCAGCAGTAGGCAGCCTTATGATGTGAAGTAGATAAAGGCCTGGTTGTATCACTTGTGAAGTCCGTGTCACTGTAGGAAACAAGCAGTGGTGTAAAAATTTTTAGGAGTACTGCTAGCTCCTAGGAGTAAAGGAGCTAACAGTAATGTATAGGTACTGATTGACTGTAGGATAGGGAAGGGATAGAGTTTCCCTCCCCTAATTCTAGTCATCAAGTCTAAACTAGACATCTGAGCCCTTTAATAGGCAATGGAGGGAGATAAAACTTTTGCTTGTGTCACTTTTGCTGTCCTATGACATGTGCCTAAGACAGGAACTGCCAGAGAATGAATCACTCGCCGAAGGCACTTTGTGGGGAGAATAGCCTTTCTGAGGGAGAACAGGCAGTGGGAAAGGGTCTGCTTCCAAAGCGTGTGCTGTCTGAAAAGCCAGTCCTGCAGCAGTGTGTGTGTATGTTGTACATCTGAGAGCAGTGGAATGCAAGCCCATGAAATTACTTAAATAGGTCAAATAAGTAAGTACAACAGTCTGGTCCTGACAGATAAGACAGACCATCTTTAAGAAAAAACGAGAAACTTCTTTGGGTAAGGCATGGGTCTTTCCTGTCAGACCCATGTTCTTCAGAAAATGATACCCTCCTTTTGCAGGACAATGACTGTGAGCATCCAATAGATCTCTATTCCATTTCAAACTCCATAATGTGCTTCTCAAATATAGTTAACAAGTGTATACGTCTACCTTTGTCCAGAAAATGCACTTCTTTATTGAATTTACTTAGTACATTATGAGCTCTGTACTTACACCAGTGTTTGAACTGTGCTGAGGGAGAAGATACAAAATCCAGTTCTTCTGAACCCCCTGTCTAGCAAATGCTAGACAACTCTCTTCTGTCAGCGGATTGCAGAGGACTTCACATGGTGTCACAGTCGCTTTCTTATTTATCTTTTTCTGCTCATAAATAGGTATTCTTAAGCCGTAGCCACTCTGTGAATGGCTTAACGAAGCAAGTCACCGTGTCTGAAGCACAAAGAGAATCCGCACTCATGGAGCGTGAGGGGATGCTCCTGCAGGATGTTGGGAAGTTGTGTAAACATGCCATAATTAATTTGTGCATTCTTCTATAGCATTAAACAGCTGTTATTACAGAAGGACATGGATTTCTGCCCAGGTAGCACTCGTGGTAGAAGATGAGCACACAGATTGCAACAGTAAACTCATGTGATACGCAACCTTATGTTTCAGTGTCTGTAGTTTTGCACTTGTGAAACTGAAGCCTTTTCAAGCCGGTGAGTTGCCAGCTCTCCCATTGCACCAGTGGTGTAGAATTTCCTCCTGAAAATCCTCCTTCCAGCCTGCTCCAAAAGAAATTGTGATGACTACGAAAGGAATTAGAGAAATGTCTGAAAGAAATTCTTCAAAATGGCCATCCACAATGTTGTTAAATATAATTAAGCCTGAGGGACAAGGCTACAGAGCCAGAAAATTGTATCTTCAACTGCTGTTGGTACTTGAGTGAATCCAATAGTTACGTTCCGTACACTAGGCAAAGCATGGCCACCCTATATTTTTCTGTGGAAAAAGCAGTGCATTTGAGGAGTGTTCATACTATTATTTCATGGCCATTTGAAAACAATCATTAGTGTATCAGTTTGTACTGAGGCTCATGTCATTGCTCTTGAGTAGACAGCTGTACCCATTTTGTATCCTCGTGAATTCAGGGGGATGTTGTTTGATTTCAGTTGGAGGTGACCCACAATTTTATTAAGTCAGAACGTGATCGTGTTTTTCTGGAATGAATAGTGAAAAAAAAATCTTTAAATGAACCGTGAAATTCTAAATATGCTTAAAACCGGTTACTGATCACTTACTATTGAGAAGAACTGTGCAAGTCTGTCAGATGAATGCTCAGGTACTATACAGATCTCTAAACATAGTTTAAATTCCAGTGTGAAATTCCAGTTTGCCATACTTTTAGGCCGACTTTAGGTCCTGTATTTCTTGGTGTACTAAAAGGTCCTGAAACACAAGCCGGAAACTCTTGGCGCCTCTGTTCTCTGCGCAGACAACTAAAATCAGATGCATGATAGTGGCTTGTCAGCTGTAAGAATTTCCCATTCATTCTTCCTCGAGCAAGCACTTCAGAGCAATGGTGTCATGATGTTTAACACAGCAGGTTTGGAGAATAAACTCTACTGGGACATAATGGGCTGAAGTGAAATAGCATGAGCCCAGTCTCAGGAAAGGTCTTTTGCTCCTGCAGAAGGCACTTGTACTTAGCTGAGACAGTGGAGATTGCCTGACAGGTTGCAATTACTTCTGCCAAGCGCACCAGGCTGCGTTCTGAACCTTTGCTTAATGGGGGCAGATCTGTTTGGAGTTATAAAAAATAAAATAAAACTGCCTCGGGTCATAGATACGACAATGTCTGTGCTTCTAATCAGGTTTCACCTTCAGCAGCAGGTTTTGTTTATTCATCCTACATAAACCTCAAAATGAGCTGAATTTCCTTCATTTAAAAAAACGTGGAAATGAAATAAATCTCATCTTTAGTTTCCATGAACTCCATGACAGAATTACCACTCTGGCTGATGGCGCGTACTAGGTACACTCTGCTCAGGTAAGAGCTTCCTTCAGCGTATCTGTGGCAAAAAGACAAGTTATGAAATAATGTTCCACTTTGGAGTCTCTGTATCATGCTTTTTTTGTGCTATATCAAATTGTTTTTACAGCACACACTGTAATATAAATCTAGAATAATATTCAATTAGGCTAATAGTTGCTGCTTACATTGTTCTGTAAGAATCGGTGATTAAGAACCTCTCTGTATGGTTCAATCTACATTAATTAATTTCTCCTGCAGAATATATGCACCTGCCTGTTCTTCTTTTGGGATCCCAATATGAAGTAAAGCTATTATGCAGGTAAACAAAGGAGATAAAGGGTGACCTTTAACTTTGACACGGTAGCCTGCAGTATTTGTGGTTTGCCATCTGTCATAACTGATCACTCCCAATAATGATATGCTGGATAAGACAGTGAAATGAGGAAACAGCCAGAGACAGAGGAAGGTTGGAGGGGAGCGGGAATGACCTTCTGCAGTGCGTGTGCTTGTCAGGGCAGGAGGACTCCTGTGTGGTTACACTTTAGGCCTCATTCTGACACCTGAAAATTTGGTAAATAGTCAATTCCACAAGTGGCTTCACTGAAATGGTGTTTGCAGAACAGGAAATTAGCCACTGTTTAGCCCTTTTTTAAGACTTGCAAGGTAACTCCTTTCATGTGCACAGCCTCTGCAGACTTGAGGCAAGTGCTGGGCAGGCAGGATTGCCAGTTCAGCCCACGAATAATGACTGATCAGCCATCTGCCAAAGCAGCTAGCATTACCGTGGGGGTCTGTAGGGAGGAAAAATGGTCAAAGACCAACGTGAGCTCTTTGCAAGATTGTTTGTTTTCTAATGTTTCATAAACACATAATCCTAGTTGTTCCTTCTCACCATTAGGTAACAACATAGTATATCTTACCTGATACAATGGTGGAAAATAGAAATAGCTTTCTAGCAACCAGGCTTCATTAATATGTATTGGAAACCTAAAATGGTATTCAGCTATGAGGGGGGAAAAGTACAGAATTGCTTTGGATTACAATAATTACAGCAAAGCATCTAATTTATATATTAAGCTTGCTTAATGGACTTATATTGCTTTGCTCTTTGATCTGAAGAAAAAGGTGGTGAATAATTTATCAAATAAAAAAAGCTCCCCTAGCCCAGCCCACATGTGACAATCTGCCCTATAATTTACATTTTTAAGAGATGTCATTTCCAGGCAGGAGAACGGGTTCCTAAAGATTCCTTCTAATATTACAAATGTGTTTTTGTGAGGTACACTCTGGGGAAAAAAATAATAATGAAGGAATGCAATTCTGCAGACAAATGTTTTAGCTCTATGCCTTCTTCACTAAAGACAGTCATTTCAGCTAAATGCCAAAAGGCATTTAGATGTAGCATTTGTCAGTGGAATAGGGTTGGCTTTAGGTTTCCCTCCTGATTTACAATTGAGTGTTTATTGGGTTTACTGTACTGGAGCATGTTTTGTTAACCTCTAGAAAAACACATCCAGCTTGTGCATTAATCACAAGGATGATATCTGGTATGGTAAACTGGGTCAGCGTGGGGCTTTTGTGCCCCGCCAGACTTTGTGGAAAGGGTACTGGTTGCTCCCAAAGGGGCAGGAAAGATGCGCTGGCAGCTTTGGCCTGGGGTCTAGAGAACCTGTGTCCAGCTCCTGGCTCTTGAGATGGTTTCTTGTGAGACGCATCATCTGTTTCTCCATGTCTTTATTTTTTAGCCAGAAGAGGGGGGAAAAAATGTGTCATGTCTTCTCACAGTAGCTGGGTGAGCTGCTGTAGAGTCACATGCCTAAAGAGGATTTAGGTTGGTGTGGTATTGTTTAAAGGCTAATTATTGGGAACTTTGTGTCTGGAGTTCCTCAATCAGTTTGTGTCTACGTATTGCAGTCCTTCCTCAGTAATCCCTGCTTCTGGTCACATGCATGTGGAACAGCAGTGTTGGTAATCACAGCTCTATCATGACTCTCCACAAGTCTCCCATTCACATTTCTCCCCCATTTGTCCAAAGCAATGAGTTGTCAAACATTTACTATGGCTGTGCGAAGAGTTTATTCATATTTAAATAAAGCCATTATCTTGGCCTTGAGTTTCAGTAGTTTTCTGCTCTTCCTCTTGAGTATTTCTCTCAGTAGTGCCATCTAATCAGCTTTAGGTTTTAATTAAACAGCTGTCATTTGCTTCCTAGTTCTGTTGCGACCTGATGTTGTATTAAATTTTAATTTAGCCTAGGCTGGATAAGAAGGAGATTCCTTCAGACAACAAAGAAACGCTATTAGCAGGTTACAGTTGTAATTAAGAAGAGCTCTGCTGAAGTGCTAATGCATTCAGGTACAGAGAAGGAGCTGGAGATAAACACGCACAGAATTATTATTCAGGGATAGAGCTTGCAATATGAATGTGTAGCTTCCACCTAGGCTGCTTGAATTGAAGGTTTTGGTCAAGATGTCACATCTGAACCCCTTGACAAAAGAAATAGGAAGGGCTTCCCATTTTTTCACCTGGGACCTTGCAGTGCCAGCAGTTAGCGGTTCGTCCTGGTGGTCCCTGGGTGTTCTTCTAGATGTTGCTCTGATGCTGTGCCACGTGGGAGGACCTGCCTGTGTAAATCATAGAATCATAAAATGATGTAGGCTGGGAGGGACCTTAAAGATCATCTAGTTCCAACCACCCATGCCATGGGCAGGGACACCTCCCACCAGCCCAGGTTGCTCCAAGCCCCGTCCAACCTGGCCTTGAACACCTCCAGGGATGGGGCAGCCACAGCTTCTCTGGGCAACCTGTTCCAGTGCCTCACCACCCTCAAAGTGAAAAATTTCTTCCTCATATCTAATCTAAATCACCCCTCTTCCAGTTTGAAGCCATTCCCCCTCGTCCTATCACTACATGCCCTCGTGAAAAGTCCCTCCCCAGCTCTCCTGTAGGCCCCCTTTAGGTACTGGAAGGCGGCTATAAGGTCTCCTCGGAGCCTTCTCTTGTCCAGCCTGAACAACCCCAACTCTCTCAGCCTGTCCTCATAGGAGAGGTGCTTCCAGCCCTCTGATCATCTTTGTGGCCCACCTCTGGACCCGCTCCAACAGGTCCATGTCCTTCTTGAGCTGAGTACTCCAAAGCTGAACTCCAGGTGGGGTCTCACAAGAGCGGAGTAGATTGGCAGCATCACCTCCCTCCACCTGCTGGCCACGCTGCTTTTGATGAAGCCCAGGATACAGTTGGCTTTCTGGGCTGCAAGTGTGCATTGCCGGCTCGTCTTGAGCTTCTAAATCAACATTATTACACCTCTCTGCATTTCAGATGCTGTTAGTAATAACCAGCACAGGTATCTTAAATTCAGTAACAATTTTTTTTCTGCAGTAAACCCTACCATGGAAATATAAAACAAGCCTAACAGAATCTATATGAAATGCTATTAGTTGTTGAAGATGCACTAAAAAAAATAGTCTGTTTATAAATCTAATGGACAGTCAATTAGTTCAGTTCTGCCTTCATATTTCTTCCTCAAAGGAAATATATTTTTTCAGTCAATAAATAGCCAGCTCTTAAAAAGGTCTTTACACAGCCTATTATACTTATGTAACACTCGATCCAGGCATCAGGCATCTGAAATATTGATTTATATAGTAGAATTGCTTACCAGTGAAGTGTAGTTTTTGTGAAGCAGCACCAGCTAATTAGCACAGTGGGTACCTGTTCATGCTGGGAAGGAGGGAAGGTTCAGGACAGTGCTTGTGTCAAGAGTAGGATGAGCATATTTCAGAGCACCCACAAAGAGCAGTGTCACCAGGTGTCTCTTCTAAGACCTTTTCCCTCATGCTCATCTTCAGGGGGAGTTTACAAAAGGAATGCAAACGTCTGTAAAAACTTTGCATTATCCTTCAGAGCATCAAAGTCCGACTTCAGCTTGGTAGCTAAGCAGCACTTAGAGTTAAAAGGAGGCTAGAGGTTTGGTTTATCCTTTGTCACACATGAGGGTCAACATGAGGGTGATACAACGAACAGTGCAAAAAGCAAAGGAGAAATTAGTTCAGGCCTGTTGAGAACTGGATTCCAAGTCCACTGAAGCCAGAAGAAGCCTTTCATGTATGACTCAGTAGGGCTTTGGATCGGACAATAGCTGCATAGAAGGCCGCCTGCCCCTGACATGTAGGTGTTACATAGCTGTGCTAACAGCGAGTGGGTTTGGGAGTAGAATTAGTCGCATGTTCGTTGTTTGCAACCTTGGCAAAAATGCTTTTTCCCCTGAGGCATTGGAGAAGACTGTTGCTGAAGAATGGCTTAGAAATAGCATATTGGCAAACTGCTTCTTGGGAACGTTTTGACACTGGACCACCATGTCTTCATCATATATCTGGCATATGTTTATGTTGCATTGATGGCTTAGGCTTTATGGGGTATTTGCTGTTGGTTTGGTGAAATCTGACTACCTCTTCTCCAAGATACTTGTGGATGAAGCACCCTCAGCTTCTCTTTGTCTGTCTTATACAACCTTTTTCCACCTGAGATGCATCTAACGGTTTTCTTTCACCTGGCAGTGCATTTTCTTGTTAGTTTTGTTCAAACCTCAGTCTTTGTAAAGGTTTTGCAGTTGTTCTTTCACATGTCCACTTTTGTCACATACTATTTCTCTCTTTCCCATGTCCCTCCCTCATGGGTGGCAGCTGGTTATAAATAAGCCCGTTCAGCATAAACAAAAACTAGACAGTTGTTTACCATGTAAAACATCTAGTTTGTGCCTTGCAGAGAAGAGAACAAAGATAGTATATTTATTTCATGAGGTATTATTCAGAAAAGCATCTCTATTCAGGACAACATTTAAATGCATGCTTAAATCACGCTGAAGTCTAAGTGTCAAGTTAAGCACGTACTTTAGTGCTGTTCCAAACAGAAATGGACCCGAGTACATGCTTAAATGCTTTTCTGGAACATGACTGCCCATAAAGCTCTAGTAGACTATATTAGTTAGCTGGCACTAGTGTTATTAGTACTTCAACTCATTTAATTCAGGGTGCTTTTTGTAGATGTTTCCCGCTATTGATTAATAATACATCTTAGTTGCAAGTATTTATTGGTGTTCTCCAGCTGTCCTTAGCTTGTGGTCAATGCCCATTATTTTCTATCAATCTAGCTAGCAGACACAAGCAAATGATAGTGAATATATCTCCCTATGCAAGCTGCCATCAAATTTTTCACTGAAATCCATTTCTTCTTCCACCAATTCTAATAATGGAATTTAAAGTTAGATTAGTTTGAAGCAACTTTTTTTTTTTCCCCCAACTGGCAAGCAATTAGTTTTATGGAAGTTGAAAAATGAAAAGCGGATTGATTCAAAGCAGTATTTCCTGTTGCAGGCTTTTCGAGAATCACAGAATGGTCAGGCTTGGAAGGGACCTCTGGAGGTCATCGCTATGAAAGCACAGATGGTTCCTTGCCCCACGTGTGTGTCAAGTTTGGGGCCTTCAGTAAGTGCTGCTTAAGCAGAGCCAAGCTGCTCTGTAGGCCTTTGGAGGCTCTTCCCCTCCAGTCTGCATACCTGCTTATGCAAGGCAGGGACCTCTGTAGCAACTCATTTGGAGTAATTAATCAAACTGCAGCCATACTGAGACACAGAGGAAGGCTGTGTTAATGGAGTCATTAGAATGCCAGCACTGTGAATTCATCAGGATTAGAGATAAATGTGGTAAAACATCTCTAGGTGGGATTTTGATGGGGAAAGATTAAAAAAAATGGTGTATGGATGGCATCGGTTAGTTTGTATTACCTTACCTCATGCATAGTTTTTCTTATCCTGTATTTATGTCCCGAAAAGGGAAAATAGTCAACTCGCAACAATGTTAACTGGAACAGTAAGGAAGAAATGCTGTTATTGTAATGCTTGATAAGCACCTCCCAAACCACTGGCATGATGTGGGGCAAAGGGGTGGGGGGAGTTGCTGACACCCTCTGGAGATTGTACCCGAATAGCACTGTGGTTCTGCTGAGCTACAGACGTGCCTTCATGCATAACTGTGATACAGGTATCATTGCCACAGCAGCCAAACTTGTAAATGGGCTCAAAAAGAGTAGATCCATATGTCTGTCAAAATCAGAACTTGATGGTCCAGATGCAACTTTTGGCTTAGAAAGTTGTTAAACTGTTGGCTGCAGGGAGCTCAAAGGGTGCGTGCAAGAAAGGGTCGCTCCTCTGCCCTGTCCTTGTCAGAGACAGGGGTTTGGTTCATCAGTCTGCCCCTGAGGCATTCTCATGGTTTTTGTTCTCTAACGGCCATCCTTCATTTGTGTGTGTGTGCATACAGGACACGGAAGTCCTTAACACGGCCATTCTGACTGGCAAAATGGTGTCTGTTCCAGTCAAGGTTGTTGCTGTGCAAGAAGATGGGTCTGTGGTTGATGTCTCAGACTCCACCGAGTGCAAATCAGCTGATGAAGACATCATAAAGGTAAGGCACTCCCATGAGCTGGAGAACAGAGTTTTCACCCTTTTCTCCTCCACCACTACCATATTGGGACCTAACTCACGTTTGGGATTTTACATCAACCAGGGTTAGCATGTATCCACAGACTGATGCGGAGCTGTTTGTACTGGTGTGCTCCATATGGGAGAGACGGCCAGGGATGCTGGAAGAGCAGTCCTAGTCTTTAATCACTGGCCAGCCAGTGCTGATGAGAAAGAACATGTTGTCTGATACATGCCACTTGGGAAAAGTCAACTCCCCATACAGGGATCTTTGTTCTTGTGTGGCTTTTCTGCATCCATTATTTAATAGTAATAACACAGTATATGGTAACAGTGTGCAGTGAGGTTTCCTACATGCTTCTGACTGCATCACCTCCTTTCCAGTCAGGAATTTCTTATAAGTAAAGATACTGAACTGTACCAAAATCCGGAGGAGCGTGACAGAGAATAAAAAATAACAGCCATATTGTAAAACAAGAGTTGGGAGCTTTTAAACAATGTTGTGGTGGTTGTTTTTTTTTTTTTAAATAGTATGTTTAACTGGTTCTGCCTCCCTGACATTGAGATGAAAGTAGCATTAATGTGACTTTATCAAGACATTGACTGCATGACTTCTGATACCATTGCATGGCTATCAGCTTTTAGCTCATTATTTTTAGGCATAAAATAGGTATTTTTTAATATCTTTACTAGGTTTATTTGTTTTATTATGTGGTTTGGGGGTGTTTTTTTCTTGTCTTAAATGAACTTAAGAATTTACTACAATGAATTCTGTATAGGGGTGGGGTGTTTTTTTGTTATTATTTATTAATTTCTTAGGGTAGTCCTAGAAAGATCGTTTATTTGTCTCAGTTCCAGGAAAGTCCAGTATGTTATATATAAATGATATAAAAACAGGGTAGTGTAGTCATCCTTTTTACACAGTAATCCTGTAACCTGTAGATCTTATGATAAGCTCTCTCTGTAGCTTTCAAGAAACAAGGTCCTCCCCATATTCTAGCCATCATTATTGTCATGTGTGATTGTATTCCAGACCTGAGCACTTCTTAAGTTTTCTTCAGATTGCATTGGAAACTCACATCCTTTACTGTGTACTTTTAACCTATTGTTATAACCTCTGTGTAGATAAGACTGCAAAGGTCCTAATAGGTAGCTTGTACTTTTGTCAGATAAATTTTCATGTTCTTTAGCTGGCTGAAGAATTGCACACAGCAAAGGTATTTATTTTGAAGATGACATGCTGGAACAAAAACTTCACCATCTTATTTTTGATAAGTCTGAATAAGCTTGTTACCAATTTTTGGAGTAAATTACATCCTCTAAATCAAACAAAATTTCATTCCATTTTAGGTCCAACAACAAAGAAATTCCTTTGCAGTTAAAGAGCTTACAAAACAACTGTACATTTTGTAGATATTTCTTCTTTCTGAGATCTGTGGGTAGGTGAAGGATGACATCCATGTGATCCTAGGTAGCTATAGGAAGAGCAAGATGGGTTTGGGTACAAGCCTTAGTCAGGCAACCTCTACGTGCTTCCAACTTTTTTCATTAAGATTTATCTACATTTAACATAAGGCAAATAATGCATAAATAAAGATTCAAGTTATTGGGCAGAGGCATGTGTGCCATTGTATCCTCAGAGAAGTTGATAGCTTGGCGCTTAGTTACACAATAACAATGCCTGGCAGTTTTCAGACCTCAAAGCATTCTGCAAAGGACATCAGTGTAATGCTGTCTTTTCAGGAAAGTGACTGTTCCAATGTTTAGCCTCAGCCAGTGCTGGAATAGGTCTCTTGAGTCTCTAGCCTCTGCTCTAGTGTCTATGTTTGCCCTTATATATCAGATGGGGAAATTAAAAATCACATTTTCTTTTTCTGGAAACCAAATTTCCTTCAAAGTCCTTATTGGAAGGAACATGAATGAATATCTTTGTTTATGAGTAATGCAATTGTCAAAGGAACTGACCCTCTTGATAAATTTTGCTATTCTTTTTTTTGCTGTATAACATACAGCTGTTATCTGATTAGTGGCTATTATTTATCAGTTCACAATGAATTGTTCATATTATAAACTCAAGCACCAAGTTATATATCATCAACATATTGCTGAGACTGTTTTTTCTTTGCACTTCATAAAACCAGATTTGAATCTAAAAGATGGTGTATGTGGACTTTTGTTTCTATTAATTGAGTTTCTAGTATTTCTAGGGCTTGCCGTAGTTAGAGAATACCGGACTGAACCAGATAGGAAAGGGTCAGGAAAAGGACTATTACTTCTCTTTGACTAAAAAAATTAGTATCTGCAGACGTCAGGGAAATGTTGCATTTCAAGACTTTGCCTGTTTAAAATCCACTTAGTTCAATCAACAGTTGTCCATATGGATATCCTGTCAAAGCCGGGCATGAAGTTGTTCTGGTTCCCAAATTTAAAAGGTCCACTGAAACTGGCAACTAAATAAGACTTGACATGACCTCTGTGAGCAGAGACAAGATTTCCTGTTCTAGTTGTGGATTTATACACTTCAAGAAAGCAAAGCTCTTGCCCTTTGACCATCTTCCTTGCTTGCTTCTTCAAAACGGGTTGTATTTCTAGATGGAATTAGACCTGCCGCGAAGCATCTTCAAGTTGATGAGTGTCCTCCCATTCCTTTCAGTGATCTGGATAGAGCAGACCAAAACACAGGCCAAAATTCTGCACAGGTTTACAACATTTGCAGTATAATTCCCCCTTTTTTTTGGGTAGTGACTAAGTTGGGTATAAATCAGGTCTTCATTTGACTGCTCTGTGAAATTATTCAGGTATCAAATCAGAAAAGAAGAAGAAAATGCCTCTGGGACTCTTTCCCAGACCTGGTACCCAACTCTGATATATTGACTTAATGAACAAAACCAAGGGGTGTGAATGTGGTCTTCACTGAGTTCATCTTGCCTCATCCTGGTGATATAAAATGGCAGTAATGTTATTTTTGTGAAAATTGCAGCATCCTTGTAATGGATTTCAGTCACAAATTACTGAGAGTTGCTCTCAGACTGAATGCTGTTCAGGCATAATTTTTTAACTGGAAATATATGCATTGGTTGCAAGATTGAATCCATAACGATTAATTAGCTGAGTTAAAATTTAGTACAGCGTTTATGTGCCTATTTTTTTTAAGAAAAATGCATATTCCCTTTACAAGCCCCTTTGGTAAAGTCAGTATTGACTTTGCTTCCAAATTTGTGTTGCCTTTTCTATATCGGTGGTATTGCTAAACCCTCTAATAAGAGTTGTCAGGCATTTTGGATGTAATTGCCTAGTCTTAAGCTTCTTTTCACTGTTAATTCTGCCTTTATTGTCTCTTTGTAATTGGAGAGATATTCATATTCTTTTGGGCAGAACAGAGAGTGTTGCATTCTTAACCTTTTATTTCTGTTTAATAGCTAATGATTTAATAGACAATTAATGAGACAATTCTTTGATCACTGCTGTAACACCATTATTTTCAATTAAGACACAATGAATTGAAGCTAGTTCAAATAAAAACAGACTCTGGCCCAGGCTATTATGTATTTATACAAAACGTGCTTCTCCGGGCAGCTACCTAGATATCACCCTCATATAAATACAACTCAGACATGGTCAAATAGATGGATGATGTACAAGTGATTTATTTGTAGGCAGGAGATGTGAATCTTTCCTATTCTAAGCCATATATTCCCTCAGCCTAACAGTTTAATAGCTTCCCAGCAAAAGAATATTTCAGTCCACATTTTTCAAAGCCTACCTAATTAGTGGTAAATATAATGAAACACACCTATTACTTTTTGACCTTGATTTTCCGACCTTAGCGTGACTTGATCCTGAAAGGATCACAGACAGACTTGCTCAGTTCAGCTACAGTCCCCGGTCCCTGCAATTGCTGGTCCCTACAGTTGGACATAGGTCGTAATACTGACCAACCGTTTCAACTTCAACTGGATACCCTCTAAAAATTTTTGATGGAAACATGACTGTAAGTCAGTGAAACTCTTATGCTTATTCCATTATTGAAAAGGAACACTTAATGCTGTTGGCATTTGAGGGAAAAGATTGGCTTTATGATTAAGGCACTGAAATGCTTCTCAGCATTAATTTCCATATCTCTTGCTGATTTCCTGTGTGATTGCGGGTAAATCACTCATCCCCCTTGGAATCTTGCTTCCTTATCTGCAAACAAGGCAGAGAAATACATCCTTTTCTCAGCCTCAGCCTGCCTTACGTATTTTCTGAAGCTACTGTTGACTGAATGGACAAAATTCTTATCTCCGGTGGAGACTCATTAACTTTAGTGGTCTTCTGCCACGGACTCTCTTGAAGGACTTCCCTCCCAGTGTCCCGCTTTTCCTGCAAGCCCCAGCTAAATAGGGTTGTGAAGCTGAAAAGAAAGAAGTGGTGAAAACTTGATATAATTTATACACAAATTATTCAGCTACTCTGGCGATGGGCAATACACTGAGAGATAAAGGAGCTGTAGGCATGGCAGGTGAACCTTTCTATATGTGTGCTGAACCATGGAGCCTCAGTCTTTGCAGGTGGAGGAAAAAAGCCTTGAAGAAAAAGCTTAAAGCATTTGTACCGTGGCAAGGACCTCCTTTGCTCTTTCATTCTGCCAGTATAAGTAGTAAAAGGAAGTATAAGCACTGCTGAAGTTTTGCTGGCCTGTTACAGTGGATTTCACTTGCTCCCCACTGGTCTTTGAGCTGTAGTTAGAGGGAAACAAAGAGTTAGACCAACGTCGGCGATGGAGGAAACACCTTGAGATGGTTGTATTACAGAGGGAAGTTTAACCTAAGGGACTTTGGCACAGTCAATCTTTACTGCTGCTTAGAAGCTCCAAGCAAGGTCCATGCATTCCTCTTTCCTTCCTGTAAAAGTGCCTGGAAAAGCCTGAACCATAGTAACTTCACATGAAGAAAAATTCTCAAAACATTGTAGTTACGTGGTACTCATAAACATCACCCACAAAGCAGCATCAAGTGAGGAAATTATAACAAGGACAGCTTCTTAGTCCAAATGTTTATCTCAGTAGTGTACAAATGAAAGGGAGACAGCTGCCCAATTAATTCATTCTTAGATTAGTCATATTTTCATGTCCTTTGCGAGTTATGCAGAAATTGACTGATGGTTCAAATTAATCTCTGCAGTAATTCAAATGGCTTCCATGGAGTTACACCATGGACTAATTTAGCCTAATTTTTTGTAACAGAAAGGGCCCTCAGTTGAACAGAAGGGAGTCAGAGGGCCTCATCCTGCCCATTTCTGCCCACATGTAACGTGCAACAGAAATAGGCTCAAGGTGCCCAGGCAGAGGCGTGCATTGAGAACAATGGGGCTTCGATAATATACCATGAACTCCATCTGTGCGAGAGTGCACTTTTCTTGTTAGCTTGCTAGAGGAAAGCACTTCAGTGAATTATTTTTCACCTTTTCATAATTTCCTGTCTAATTATAATGAAAGTAAAATTAAAACCATTCCTACCTCCTACTTTTCTAACACAAACCTTATCTTGAACTCTCCATAATTAATGTTAAAACAATAGAAGACCTAATTTTCCTAGCAGCAGTCAGCTAGGCTTTATCTAATGTGCAGTAAAAATAGTGTAAAAAAGGCAGGAAAGGTAATAGCTGACATAGATTGAATCTGAGGGAGGTTCTTCCCGCTTCCAGACAAAAAGCAGATGAGCAACTGAGGACCTTATTCAACAGCCCTAGGCACAGTGATCTCTAACCCCAGCGCAGAAACTGCTACAAGGAACCACAGGGGAAAAAAAAAACCAAACCAAAAACAAGGGAAAGGGCGAGATACTGCAGTTCTCCAATTTAGATGATACCGAATTTTTGGGAACAGTTCCTTGTTGCAGGCTTGCAGCACATTCTTAGCACGATTTAGAGAAAGAAGCGCCTGCCTGGAGTTGTTAAATACAACTATTTATGCAGGAGCTCTGAAAACAAAGCCAGAGCTTGTAATTTGCAAGTTCTGCAGCTGCTTCACCATTAAAGTATGTGATCAAGAATGTAATGTACGTAAAGTGGAGCTAATCTTATTTCTCCATCTATCATATTTTGGAGTACCTATCATTACATTACCTAAGAACTTTATTTTGTGGTCACTCGCGCAGAAATTAGCTCACTCCAGGAGTCCAAACTCTTTCTGGAAGCAGTGAAAACACTCTTAAACTTGTTTATATGATGGATTTACTTTGGTGCCAGTTGGTTTATTACACAATTCATTTTGAACTAGATCTTATTTTTTAAGTGATTTTTTTCTTCAGTGCTTCTGAACGGTTCAAGATTGACAGCCCTGGAGGCTTAACCACTCTGTCTTGCCCCAGAACAGGGGACAGGTCGGGGCTGCGCCAGGCAGCTGCTCAACTAGAAAGCTTTTGAAGTGCGAATGTTTAATTTGGTGAGTCCGTCTCCCTGTCCGTGCTATCCTTTCAATCTCACCTGATTAGTGCCAGTGAGTCAGTATCATCAGCTCCATGAAATCAGCTGTTAACAACCTCAAGTCACTCTCAGCTTCATCTCCATCCGTCTTTGGGAGCTGGAAGGTAATGGACTCTGCAGTCCAGCACAAAGCCCCTGAAATAATGACTCCCCTGATGCCTGGCAGAGGCGAGAGGTTCATGGCAGTGAAACATTCCTCAGCTGAGCAGAAGGATTACTTAGGAGGTGAGGATCCTGCTTGGGACTGAGGAGTTCTGGTTTACCTCTCTGCTGCTGGTCTCTGTCTCAGTAACGCCGTGGTGATGACAAGGATACTCCTGGCCCAGTAGAATTTACCGGCCAAAAACCTGCTGAAGACTGTGCATCTTGTCTTTTGCCTCTGTAGACAGGTATGCCCAAGTTACAGCAATGATTAAATATCATTGAGCTGCTTGCAATTCATCAAACTTATAAATTAGAGCTTCTTACGATTTCTAGTTATTTTGACCAAACCCCCACTCCCTTTGCCCCCATAGAAAGTTCATCTTTACGAGTCATAAGAGATAGGCAGAATAGTACTGCAGATCTGTCTACAGTATGTCAACTGTTGAATTAAGTATTTTGCTTTTTACTGAAATATCAGAGGTTCTGACATTCAGGTCACCAGATTCTGCTAATTAGTTTCCCAGCTAGACAAAGTATGATCAGAAAAGAGTAACACAGCCACTTAGTGCATATTAAAGATTTATCTTAAAACCCACTCTTGTTACACAGCAACAGGTTGAAATCTATATTGTTTTATGATTGTGCCAAGCTAAAACTTTGGGTCTAGAATAATATTTGCACACAAAACAGCTCCATGTATAGCAATAATGATGCCAATGAGGCAATCTCACAAAATCACACATTGAAGAATTAATATTCTGTACACAGTACATATTATACACAGTTTATAGCAAAATATATGTGTGTATCTTCCTGGAGCTATTTTTAAACACACACAGTCTTCAAAGCCAGCTTGAGAAAACAGTGTTTTGTCTGGGAGAGGATCCGTTAAGAACAGACCATGCCGACATGTGCAATTACACAGATTTCGGCAGAGATGCTTATGGTGTCTTCCAAGGGACCAGCTGCTGCTTTAGAGGAAGAAAACAATTCTATGGCTTAGCACTTGGCTGCTCCGAGAGCAGAAATGCAAAGGGCATGGATCGCAGCCCTGGGAAACAATCATTAGCCTGAACCACGACATTGCTTAGGATAAACTCTGAATATTTTATACTAAGAGATGCACAGAGTAAACAGCTCAGTCCAGGCTCAACAAAAGCAAATGCAGCAATAAGTAGCTGTTGTGGGGAGAAAATGACAAACTTCTGGAGGTTTTTTTCTCCCAAGTTCTGTAGGAAATTAACTCTGCTTTATAAACTGTAATGCAGCTGGCCATTTAAATATTTTAATTGCAGATGCATGAACCTCGTGGATTCCAGGCTTTTATACCTCTTGAACTATCATTCTGGCTGGGCAAATTAATTCAGATTCCCATTGTCATCAAAACCCCCGGGGCCAAAACGTGCTCTCAGCTAAAGTCAGGCAACTGTATGAAAGGCATTGGAGTGACAGAGGTTTTCCAGAGGGCAAAATTTACTCCATGTGAAAGTTAAAACAGCCATTAGCTGTCAGCTACAGCATGAGAAAAAAGTCTTTATCTTCCGCCCTCTTCACTGATGTGATAGTTGAGAGAAGTGGGATTGGGCAGCAAATGATGCTTTTCTGGATGGCACAACATCCCATTTAAGTGTTTTGGGCACCAAAAATATATGTTATAATCTATATACAATGCTGAATCTTTCAACCCACAAACAGGCTTTGTTTCCAGAGGACTTTGCGCTGGGGCAAATTTGACAGCAATGGGCACACTCAGCACCCAAACTTTTGCAGTCCCCTGGCCCTGTGGGTCACAGTCAGATTTGGAATGCAGCTTGAGTATATGTTTTTGTGGTTTAACTTACCCACACCTGTGTTTTAGTAATGTGTTCTGAGATGCATTCCCTTGAGATACATAATCGGAGTTGAGGATGGAGATGATGAGGCTGACATGCCACCGTCATTTTGAAGCGCAGTTAATTTATTTGATATAAAAAGCACCTACCGTTGACAGTAACCAGCTCCCTTTCTCCTCTGTGGTAGGAGGCATTTTTGTTCTTGCTGTGTTTTTAATTATTAATATTTTGCATTCTCATCATACAGAATTGGAAATCAGAATGAAAACTATTTTTATTTCCTTCATAGGAACAGCAACAAGAGGAGAAATAACAGGTAACTGGGCAGATCTGTGGCTTTGTACATCAGGATTGGGGTGTATCTGGGATTTTGAGAGGCATGAGGAAAATCCAGCCTTAAAGAATAAATACTGGATTAATGAGGTGGACAGCTCATTAAATAAGGATGAAAGGACAAAGCGAAGTTATAAGTGTTAGTTCTTTTGCCATTTGCACGAAGGACAGGAACAGAACTGTTCCCTGGGGTGTGGCTTTTCTCTTCTTCCAATTGTGTTACGTGCTCTAGTGAGAGTGCCTGTCGGCATCAGTGGGAACAGTGGCTTTGGGGGTAAATAAATGGCAGGATTTTGCATTTTGTTTTGTGTCATGGATTCTTAAGGTCTGATTTATACTAATGCCACTTTACTGAAACACTCGCTCCCACATCAAAGACTTCCTTTAATTGCTACAGAGGTTTGTGAGTCGAGTCAGGCTATTGGAGCATGGTCCAGGTGTATCTTTAAAAAATCAAGTGTCAAGCAGTGATTAAAACTTTAAAGTTTGCATTTGTTCAAGAGGAAACAAAAACTAAATCCATCACCTCTATATTTTACAGCTCCTCAGTGGGGCACATTTGGAATTCTGTAATGCTTGGCCGGGGAATTAAGCAGCTTTCCACTGAATTCAGTGTGAAAATGAATCACTGTTTTGTTAATACTAGGTTGTTTAATTTTATTCCTTTGATGAATTGCTCCTGAGGAAAAGCATTGGAAGTGCTCTGCGATTCTAGAATAAACAAGCATATTGCTTGTGTGTTTCTGTTAAAATAGTGAGTGGTCAAACAGCCACTGGCGCTGGCACTAACGCCGTCTCCTAGAGTCCCTGCCCTGGAAGACAAACAGGAACTTCAGCCACCTGAGTACTTCCGTTCCAGACAACGGGGCAACATTTTTATTTTACACTTGGTACAGATCTGTCCACAACTGTATGACAAAAACCTGATTTTGATTAAAAAGTATGGCAGTTTAGATTCAAAAGCACACATGTGGTACAAAACCAGATTCCCTCAGCAAACTGTGAGGCAATAAAATACTGGTGCATACAAGGCCATATATATATAGATACATATACATCTAGAAATGAATAGATACATTGAGGGGGCATATAAATGCCCTTCTCATATATACATATATACACACACAGAGACAGAAATGGTAACCATGGTCAGTAGACATAAAACAAAGTCTTTGCTTGGAAGAGTTTACAGCAGACTCTAATCCTGTTCTGACATTCTTCTTATCTTCTACGCCCACCTCTTTCTTTGCCAAGTTTTTAAAACACAGCCAATAGACATTTTTACAAACTTGGTTCGTTCTGTCATTCCCCAGGCAGTACAGTGAATCCCCCCACCCCCACTGCTTTGGTCTACCGTGGCCTCTGGCGTTACGGAGAGGATGGGCTCCATGCCAGGCGGGACAGGTTACGCTGTCTCCATCAGTGGTCTGAAAGGGGGGGCATGCAGCCGCTGGGTGCCTGCTCTGCTTTTCAAAACATGCCCAGAGAAAAGGTCTCCGGCAGTGACTGACAGGTTCGCTGGGTGACACATCCGGGTGGGAGACATCCTAAGACCCAGCGTTTGTAATTAGCACGAGGAGGCACGGTGTCCAGAAGAGTGACTGATATGTGGGTGGTTTGGCTTCATAAACACAACGAGCACTTTTAGAGGTGAAATGCTCTGCTTTGGTTCATCCACCCAAAATGGGGGAAAGTCAGAGCTTGCAGGTGTGCTCTGACCACTGAATGAATAACACTGCAAAGACGGCCAAGTCAGACAGATCTATGCTATATATACATGTATGTATCCCTGTGTATAAAATCTATGTGATATAAATTACAGATATAATAATGTTCCCTCCTGTTCTGGTTTTGCTCCCATAATAATTGTGCAAATAACCCCATTTACTGAATGAGAATAAGGACTACTCTCGTGTGAGAGGCATTGCAGGCTATGGCCTTCCAACACTGTAAAAATACCTTTTAGCAGCATGTAGTTAGCATGCAGCTAACGAACTCTGCAGCTCCTTCAAAGGGAATTCCAGCCTGCTCCTGCTAGAGAGCACCTGTGATGTCCTACGGGCTGAGCAACACGGTCCTGCCCCGGGCTGGAGAATAAAACCTCCCTTAAACATGAGCCGGGATCCAAAATCAGTCATATGAGCCAGAGAAAAGGATGTATTGTAATAAACTGGGGAATAATGAGCGGAGATACATGAACTCTTGCAAGTGTCAAGAAAAGGCAGTAAAATGCATGTATACTTCATTGAGGAAGATTTGGGCATTTATTTGAGTTGCATGCTTTTATTATTTGTGGAGTGCTGACAATTTACTCGACCCTGTAAAAAAGCGGTGAGGACACAGTGCCTACCCTCCAGCTCCCACAGCTGAACAGGAGTTACACAGGGCTTGCTACAATATAGACATTCTGGGAGGTAATCCTTTATTGAGTTACTTGTACAAATAACCAGTGCAGCTTAGCAGTGAGGAGGGGAATGACATTACCCAGGGAACGGAGAATGGAGATTGCCCAGCAGGACTGCCGGCAAGGGGGAGTTCTTTGTTTGAGCTGCATTGTCAGAAATGATAAGTTCCTAGCAGGAAATGCTATCTTCTATTTATATGCTTTATTTATTTGCTCTTTTCCAATTGCTGCTTCTGAGATTACTGTTTGGATTTAATTTGCAGCCCCTCTCCAATGGATCAGGTTTTCGTCTGAAAATGTAGACACGCAGTCCTTCCTTAGATCTCTTACACTCAACATGATCCACTGCAGAGCAAAATTAATGTATGCCCTTCCTTATTGTTTTCCTTCTTAATTCATTTCCTTCTATAGAGGCTCAGCAAGCGCCAATTTTCCAAGCGAGTTTTTAATCGCCTGAGCCCAGCATGATTACTGTCTTCCAATCTAGTTGCTGTTTGATGCAATCAGTATTTCAGAATACAATGATTTTTTTTTCCCCCAAACTGAATGCTGTATGGCCAGCTCATAACACTTGGCTGCAAAGAAACATAAAATACCGATAGCAGTGTGTGAAAGAATATAACCTTTGATTGTGAGGTCTTCCCCAGCTAAGTGCTTGAAGGTGATGTGAAACGGTTTCGTAAGATGGGGCACAAAGAAATTTATTATTCCAATACTAAGAGCATAGGCTGGGGAGGTGGGGAGGGAAGGAAGGAGAGAACGGGAACGCAGCGTGCTGAAGTATTTCTCACTGCTGGAATGTTTGCTTTGAAAGGGCCTTTCAAGAATACGTGTTGCCAGGGGAGATTTTCTCTCCACATCTTTTATTGCCATCCCACAAATAAAAGATTTCAATACACCAATACTGGAAAACTGCAGACTTAAATACTCCCTGCCACGCTGAAGCTGTAGCCTTTTAGATTTCCCCAACCTGTAGTGAGTTTAGTATGAGACATTATCAGTGTAAAATGAGAAAATCCTTCCTTGGAGTAGATTCTTCATTGCTGTGTTTTTAAGTACATTTTGTGCGTTATAAATGCCAAGCAAACATTTGCAAAACTAACGAGTGAAGATCCGGACTGGGAGGTAACACTGGGAGGAAACCACATGGGTGCAGCTGGATCCTAAGTAATTGCACTTAATCATGGTGAGATGGGGAAGATCCTGCCAGCACCATTACAGTGGAGAGCTGAGATACTGGGAGGCTTCTCTTTTGTGCTATTTCTTTAATAAATCACATGTCCACAATATATGGATGTGTCCCAGTATCCTCTGTGGGTACCATGCAACTATGACTATTTAAGTTACAGCCTGTTTGTTTTCTACAATGTTGTTGGTGAGTATGGTTGTCTAAAGTCTAGTAGACAGCCATTTGCTAAGACCTTCTGTTCTTTGCAAACTTGACAATGTGGCTTGTTTAATCGCCTTATGTTATTATTGATATTTTCATCTTGTGTAACTAATTTTGCCGAGGAAAAATATATTATTGCCAACTTTGATCTCCTTAATTCTTGTAAGAAATGCCTCCAGCTTCAGCCCACTTGAAGAATACACAGATGGTTTTGTACAGGAGTGTGACTCCTTGGAGAAGGTTGCTAACACTCTGTGCGTGTCCGTGGGTCAGGATGGGAAGGGATCCTACTTAGCGAGACTGAAGAGATTTAGAAGGTGGATGCTGTTGCCTGTCTTTCAAGTAATTATTTTTCTGTCACTGGGAGTTCAGAAAAAGTTGCAGCAAGCTCAGGGAAAAGCCTGAGATGATACCTGAAAATGAAGGTGATTCTAAATAACAAGGCTAGGATGAGACTGAAAGACAAGACAAAAACTAAGGAAAAGAAATATAAGGTATCCTGAAAAGTAGGAATCTGACTGGAGCAGCTCATCCCGTCCCAACTCCCTACCTCGGTGCAGATGTTGGTGCCACCTTGCCTAACGCCTTTGCTGTAGCTACAGCCACTGTGCATGTGCTGCTCTCCAGGAAGGCAGAGGAGATAGCCACTAGTGCTGTCTAACTGTCGTCAACTGAGTTGGCCTTTTTACCTCATGAGAAATGGACTGTTTTACCAAACCTTTTCCATGGCTTCTGAAGACTCTGGCAGTGCCTTTCAGGTACGGTGAAGTACGTGAGATGCAAGCCTCAAGGTGCAGGTGTGTTTTCTAGACAGCTGCCTCTTGAGGAGCACAGGAAGCCAGAAGTGTGTTTTGGGTATTCTAGTTTGAACAAAATCTTCGCTGAATCATCCCCTTGAACCTGAGTACATAGCTAGAAATGAAGCAGACTACAGATTGGCAAGGCAGAATATATCTGCACAAGAATGGCCCTTAATGCTGAATCAATAAGCGCAAGTGCCCTGAGTTGAACATTAGTTCACTGAAAACTGGTGACCTACAACAGCTGCAGAGACTCTCATGTTAGGCAACAAGGCAGGCAGCAAAGTGTAGAAAAGCAAACATCTTACTACCACAAAAAAAGGGTGCTCTTTCAAGTTAAATCAATAGGACTACGTCTATGACCTGCATAAAACATGAGACTTTTAATAGAGTTATTTCAGTAAACAGAATCTAATAGCTTTGGTAGCCACAAACTGCCTTCAGAGATGCCTGCTGCAGGGGAATGTCATGGTATAAAGATGAGATTATTGGCAGGCAGAAATAATTTCCTTTAAACTCATGAGCTCGCTTTTCCTTGAAAGTTTGGAGTATTTACATTTAAGGACCATGTCAGTGGTGAGAACCCTTGTGTCCTTTTTTGTGTTATCCTTTAGCAAACAGAAAATAAACTGGACAGACGATAGTCCCTCCTACTCACCACACTGGCCAAAGGGATTTTGATGGAAAGACTCTTTTGGGTTTGTCAAAGATCAGTGCACATCCAGGAAGGTGTTCTCTCTCCAGCGTGTCTGCAAGCAGAACTCCAAGCCGGTAGGCTGTAAGCCTGACTGCTCGAGCAGCATAGCCAAAGGTCACAGGAACATCCTGACTCTGCCCCGCTGCTGCTCTGCCCCGCTGCTGCTCAGTGGTAAAAGACATCCCCTAGCAAGACAGGAGGTTTGGAGGAGAAGTTCCAGTTACACTGGAAGCTCAAGAGCTTATCCTTTAAAGGTGGTTTTGATAATCCTTCCTTGGGTGTTGAAATTTCCTCGGGCACAGGGGGAGCCACCTCCCATGTGGCTGCGTATCCCACCGGGTCGCAGGCTTCTGTGCAAGTGTAGCAGACCTTCTGCCTTTGAGACACTGACTGTCCAGCTCTTAAATGTCTCAAAAGGGTCATCTTAGGCACTCATCACCAAGAGGATGTGGGGATCGCACTCTCTTAAGCCCTTCTGCAAGTCTTTATGTGTGGAGAATAAAACGGATAGGGGAAGCCACATAGCTATAAGCTCTAAGAGCTTAAAGGGACAAAACCAAAAGAAGAGCTGAAAAAACCAGCTAGAAGAAACAGCTGAAAGGAAAGAATATGAAATCTATCAGAGAATGAGGTGAATGTACAGAAAAAAAAAAGTATGGTTATTGGCAGCAGGTGTAGTTAAAATCCCAAACAAAAACTTCACTAAGCCCTTCTTTGCCACAGAAGTGGGAGATCAATGCAAGAAACTATTTGAAGATTTCAGGATGAAATAGGAGGTGAAGCCACAGAAGAGGAGATGACAGCTATCCCATCACAGTGTCCACAGTGCACTATCAGCATGACCACTGTAAAAAAAAAATAAATCCATGTGATGTCAGCTGATAAGTCAGTATTAAAAGAACTCCAAGAAAATAAAGGCAAAATCATCTAGAAAGCCTTCAGTGCTGATTGTCACGGAGTATAGAACCACAGCATCACCCCTGTTACCCTGTGGTAGGCGTGCCTGGGCTACAGTATTAGTGGCACAGGATTTGTGTTCTGCTTAGGCAGAAATGTGGCAGTGGTAGCACTGGATTACATTGTCTCTGTTTAATTTGTACGAATGGGGAAGGAAGTGTCTCCAGAGAAGAATAGTACAAAAGGAAAAGTAAGCATTAATTAGAAAAAGGAGATCTGTGCATCACATTAACTTGTTTTTTTGTAGCTATAGCAAGCTAGGAGATGGAAGAAAGGTAACAGCCTAGCATTTCACATGAAAGTAGTTCCTGTATTTGTGCCTGGAATTTCTCACATCTGGATTGCACCTCTCTGGTTGTTCATTTAATCATATCCCTCTGAGGAAGCCCACTTTGGACTGGCAATGTAACTAAAGTTCACATAAAATCTCTGCTAACTTTAAATTAACGAGTTTGGATCACAGCCAAAGAATTCATCTTGGACTAACTGACCCGTGCCTGCAGTCCATGTAATACATGTAAAATTGTAATACATTTTACCAAAACCCAGGCTAGCTAATGTGCAGCTCAATCGGGTGTGTTTGCCAGTGCTGTCAACCTGCTTTGTATTCAGATTACCTAGCTAGTCCATTTTGCTTTCCCTGGTTCTTCTTCTAGGGATTTTTAACATAGGCTTTTCCTATCCCTTTTTTAAGGCATTTTTAACAAAGCACCATTTTTAATGACACCATTTTCTTTTCAGACACAACATGGAAGTATTGTCTTTTTTTTACATTGTCTACATCTTCATGCACTCAGTAGCTCTACATGTGTTAACAACAGCAATAAACCCAACAAATTTACGGTCTAAGCACCTGTTTGCCCCAGTATTCGAGCAACCTGCAGTTTTGACATCATTTGACGCTCTGAATGGGGAGTGACACCATCTCTCTCCTGCAGACAGACACCAGCAATACAGTCTAATGAAGCTGTCAGGCTCCTTCTACGCTGTATCTATGGCAGAGGCTTGAAATGAACCCATATTTCCTGAGGTCCATACCAGGGGCTTTTAGGGAGTATGTCTGGGTGATGAGGCAAATGTGACATCATGAAAGAAATACAGAGAAATGCGCATGATCAAGACAAGCAGCCTCTCCTGGTTTGCTCATCCTTTGTTCGCACGGCTGATTGAATATACCTCCTGTTAAGCCCATAATGCGCCTTTAGGCTTTCTGGTTAGGAAAGAGGACTCCTAACTGCTGGTAAAGGAGCCAAACGGATTCATATGTTTTCTGTGAGTCCAGGGCTTAGGATATATTTTTACGTTGTACGTAGCTTTTACATATACTTGTCTTGCGATGAAGTGAATTGGTCTAACTTTAAGGAAAGAAAGAAACCTTTTTGTTCTGTTCCCATGTTTTTTACTTGCTTTGACTGTAGCATGTTTTTCTGTATCTACACAGCCCTAAGGGAAGATGTTAAAAAAGAAACCAAAAGAGAAAAATCCAGAAGTACAACAGAAAACTTATGGCAGCACTCTGCGGTTTGTCACTTACCTTTCATGCATGAGTTGGAATAGTTATTTTTGCCCAGATTCAATAGGGGAACTGACGAGCTTTACAGATCTATCTTGGCATTTAGATAGAGTTCATACAAGTACAGCCACTGTGGCTGTAGATGGGAGAAAGACTGACACTCATTTGTAGCTGGATTTTAACAGGGTCTTACTCAGTGAGAAAGCAGCTCAGTCCACCCAGGCCATACGGGCTTTGAAGCAAAGATGATCCAGTGAAGAGCGCAATGGAGGAGTCAGGTAGCTCTACACCGATTTTTCTGATAACTCAATCTCCGCCTTTAAGTTAAAGCCAATAGCAAACTATTGATTTTGATGGGTCGTGGTTTCTGAAGAGCTCTGTGGAAATAGCTGAATTTTGTGTCATCCAAAATGTAGGCATTTTGACATTTTTTCTCACTGTGATCAGCAGGTTTTAAAAAATTCTCCTCAAAAGAGCAAACTCTGTGAGCTGTTAGGTGTTTTGCAGACCCTAATAGTCCTTAGGTCTGCAGCCCCCAGGACAGTCTCTCCTATGATGTCTTGGAGCTTTGGACCTGGCAACCCCAGGTGGCTCAGTGTAGGGCCACCTGCTCAAAAGCTACTTCTGAGCCACACACCATGTGTGCTCAGAGTCCCTCTTCTGTTTGAGGGTTTTAATAAGCTGTGTTCCCTTCTTGGTAAAAAGAAGGATTATGACAGTTAATTCTCTTTGCAAAATACATTGAGATGACCCCCAGAAAACCTCTAGAGAAATATAACCACCTTTCAGTGACTTGTGGCCGGTGTGTGTCATGGGGGGGCTGAATTGCATGTTGGGGTGGTAATGTGTAGGGAAAGATAACATCTTTGGCAATGCCATTTCCTTAACACCGTCCTTTGCCCATGGTGGAAGACACTTAAAGGTTCAAAGCTCCAGCATGCTAATGAAAGAAGAGAAAAAGGTGGGAAGTGTTAGCAAGAGATGTCAGCAGCCCCTTAGTCCTGCAGCCCCTTTAGAGAGTGAGCATGTACACCACTGGTACGTGTCAATGAAAAAAACATTTCCACCTTCAGTACGACATATTAATTACTATCAATGCAGTAGCCAAAGATTTGTATTACAATTGCACCAGGCATTTTCTTCTGCTCTGCATAGACACTCTAGCTGAGATGTGCTGCTTTCCCCCTTGTTGGAGTTTGGATTTATTGACACAATAAAAGTCAAACAACAGTCAGCAACAGAGCAGACTTCACCCTGAGCGTTCTCCCCAAACAGGGCTGTTCCTGCAGGATTTGTTCTGTTCCACTCCCTGCTTCTTCCGCACCAGAGGGACAATTTACTCCTCTCCTTTTCCAGTTGGGGAACACAAATGCAGCTGCTACTGTGATCAGATCAGATTTTCGTTCTTGTAGCTAACTCGTGAGCTATCTGTAACGCCCCTGTGGCTCGGAAGCGGTGCCACTGCTGTCCCTGTGTGGGTGACACAAGGGGAGCTTTGCCCCAGGGCACCCTCTGGCTTGGTTGCCTCCCTTCACCCTTAAGCTTCCCTTGGTTTTACCTTGGATTTCTCCTCCCCTGAGCTGGCAAGAAACCTTAGCTGGGAGTAGGAGGATTTGTTGGTGTACAGCCGTCAGAAACAGTGGGTTATATCGGGGCCTATTTTCAAGGGATTCCATCTGACTGAGGTGCAGCTTATGTATGTATGGTATAGTAATTCCTTTGAATTTATATGCAGAATTTAAGCTTCTAAGTTGAGACTGTGTCACAACTGAAGCATGCCATCTTCAGCACTATCTTAGATCTGTTTATATACAGAAGCAAATCCAGAACTTTGCATTAAGGAGTTAAGCTAAGTCTCATGATTGTGTCAGTCTGACATTAAAGAGAGATGAAATGTTTTCTTGGAAAAGATCTGCTGTGTCATTCAGTTACTTCCTGACAATTTCAAGAGCCCCGAGATTGTACACTTGAATGGAAATCTGGCTGTATTCTGGATACACTGAGGTTTTTTCTTTCCAGTGCATTTATCCTAAAGGGCCTCACTCTGTTTCCCTGAGTGACTGTCCAGGAGTATTCCCTGCAAGTACCTGTCCGCAGGAGCACAGCTCAGCACTGGCAGTCACCAAGGAGATGACAGAGCACAATCCAGAAGGAAGCTCTCAGAGCCAGTGCTAGCATGGGAGCTGGGACATCTGGGACAGGAACGGAGATGATGGGAAAGAACAGAATGCTCCTTTTTACCTTCACCGTCTGCTCCTCTGTAGCCAATGAACATTTTTTTCTCACCTTCCCTGTGCTGTAGATAAAGCCCCCTGTATTGTTACAATACTGCTGTCATTTAAAAGGTGCCTTTTGCTATGCACAATATATGGGGATGTTGTAGTTAAAGTACAGGCCTTACAGGTATACACAGACCCTCCCTCCAGAAAAGTAACGGCACTGGCTAAAAATCAGGTTCAAAATATTTTCAGGCCCTTTTGGAGCCCATCTGTATTTTCAGACTTTAGGGAGTCCACATTTTTAAACTGTTCATAGTACCCACTACAGCTAGATGCTTTTTTCATTTGAAAAATTTAGTTTTTCACAGACTAGTATGACTCCAGGAATCAGAATTGTTACAGAAAGCACCGAATATTTTTAGTGTTGTGCTAAAATTACAAGCACTAGCAGGACTGTAGTGCATACAGTGCAATAGGATGTGTGATCTAGTGATGCCTAGAAATTGTTTGACCGTCTTACATATGCAAGGAACTTGCACCATCTTGGTATATGTCTAAATTCAGTTCTTCTAATTACATCTGTCTACGTCTCTTGGCTTTTTCCATTTACCGAATAGGGAACTCTCTGCTAATGCCTATCTTCTACATCACCCTATATTAGATGACTGAAATAGTTTAGTATAGTCTAGTCTTGTAAGACCAGAGAAGGAAGGTAGTATTTTTAGGTAAAAAGCTCTTGACATTCTTTCCAAATAATTTTATTGAAGCACTTGGCTAAATGAATGCCGTTTGAGAGCTGTTTTTGTTGGCTGTGTTTGCTGTCTTAATGTCCCTTTTTCCTTTTTTACTAATGAATGAATTATTTGTTGCTCAGAGACGAAAAACTAGCCAGGAAGACTTACAAATGTCGATGCACTAAAATCTAGGCATAGGACCAGAGTTTTCCTTACAAAATAAACGTGTACTGCTGTGTATTTAAAAGCTCTTTTTGGTTTATTTTTCTGGTTTTGTATTGATCCTTTGGGATAAGGATAGTGTATCCTTTTGTTACTGGGACAAGATTAAAGGCTAGATCAGTGTGGCTGACTTTCATCACTTAGCACATTACTCTTAATACTATGTTAAGCTCACAAGCTTTATTACTTGGCTGTCTAGTCTTCTGCTGGGCTTGTGGCTTTACAGTGCTGTTGTAGTTGCCGTGTATTCATGTTGCATTCACAGGGAAGGGGTGCAGTTGTCCTGCAGTGGGAGAAGCTCCTTTCCTTTACGGAGTAGTCCAGGAGCAGCGCAAGGACTTCACGTGCGGTGGCCCTGTTGTGAGTGTCCTCCTATTTACTCTGCAGCTGTTCTGTGCAGCTGGGAAGGGCCGAGCGGCCGGTGTCCTGCACGAGGGCTGTACACACTTAGCATCCTTGAGGTTTTTGCACACTGTGTTGTAGCATCTGTGTAATATTTGTGGGAGATGAGGAAATCTGGAGGTGACTTGCATTCTCCAGGAACGTCACGAAACCAGAAGGCACAGATGAGGTAGTTAGCTTTAGCAATTACAACTGACCTGCTGGGTTTTTTCAAGTACACATTTTTTAGAAACTTCTGTTTCTTCTGTTAAAATTTCATTGGAAAAATTGAAGGATATGCAATACATGAAATTGAATGAATATGCATGTAATTGTTTCTTTTTCTTTTAATTTCATGGAGCCTTAGATCTTAAATTTCAGTCACAGGGATTAGAGCCACGAATCATGAACACTGAGTTTACTTAGTACACAGAAGATTACTTTTAAAGCCCATTATTTTACAAAGAACTTCAGTGGCACTGAAGTACATTACATCTGCCTGAATATTCTCCCCTCTTTTCTCAATGATGTGTAAATTATTCTGTCAGCCTGTAACCCCATTTGTATGAGTAATTCAAGGGGGGGGAAGGGGGGTAAAGAGAGGAAAAAAAACCCTCCTTGGCTTATAGCTCAAACATATGTGTTAGTTTCACCAAATTAACAGCTTTTACAGAACAGGTTCAGTGTTTGCAATTAGAATTGCTGCAAGAAAGCTGGCACCATATCCTGGGGTTTCACCTGATAAACAACTCTTAAGCCCTTCTGGGATACCAGCTGATGATTATGAAGCATGTGGATGTTTACCTAAACTAACAAGTGTTGGCAGTGCCTAATCTGCAGAAGTTTAAGGATCAAGTACTCAAGCAAAAGCCACCTCAGACAAGCATGTGCTTAGAATTTGTGCTGGTGAGAGATCCTTTATCTCAGTACAAAGAACGAAGATGTCTGTCTAAAGATAAGCATGCCTGTCTGCGAAGGATGTTAGCCCAGGAGAGGCACTGCAGTGTGGTGACAAGGCAAATAGAAGCCATGCTGACTTACATCTTAGATTGCTTAAAAGAAACAAACTCATGGAGCAAGAATGGGACTGGCACAATTTCGATTGCAAGGAAGCAGGAGATCCTGTTCTGAGCTCTGGTCCAGCTGTTACTGTTATCAACAAAAGCAGTGGTTCAACGAAAAAAATAGAGTGTTCCTGAAGCTTCTCCCAAACACAAAGTGTGCTGAGATTCAAATGAGCTTGAACCACATGAGATAAGTTTCATGTGCACCTGCTCTTCTGCATCCTGGCAGTGGAACTGCTACTCTATCAAGAGATAATTGCAGTTTGTCCGAACAGCTTGAAGTATGATATACCAAAGAACTTCAGCCTCTGAAAAAACACTGCCTAAAAATCTCCCTATTCCAAGCTTGTGTTGCAGTTGGCTGTCATTTCATTACAATAGACAGCGAAGTCCTCAGATCCTTTAAAACTCTCGGTCTGAGGTCAGTAAATCGGTAGAAAGTCTCTCATTTACTTCAACGGGTGTTGGATCAAACCTAAAAAAGTCATGCTGTATCCCCTACCAGTTACATCCCATTTTTCTTTCACACATCTAAGTAGAGTCCCATCTGGTTCCCCAGCCTGTAGAATGTAGAAATGTCTGTGCTAAGACCAACAGCAACATAGCCACCATTATCTTTTAGTTATTGGTATCAAGCGTCAATTCTTCTTGTGCAGGGGAGCTGACATTCCTGATGGACCAACCACTATCTGCTCCAGGTACTGTGAATGAAGGCATTCTCTTATCTTCTAAAGACACCAGCGTCTTAATATGGCCATTGATTTAACCTAATGAAGATGATCTCTCTTTCCTAATCTGCACATGGTGATGATAAATCAGTGGGGAGAGCAGAAACAGTAACTTTTAATTCCGATAGAATTCCTCAGCTTGATTTTTGTAGAAAAAGTGCAATTAAAATCCGTTGATAAGTAAAGGAACTTGGTACATGGAGCAGAGAACACTTTGGCAGCCACCATGTACTGCCATTAGCTGCCCCCCAATCACTTTCAGTATGCTCTACATAATCAATAAGAACGAAACGCCAGAGCATCTGCCCTTCCTAGCAGCTGCACCACCGCCGTGACTGCACAGCAGTTATTACTGAGCCTGAATTAAGTCAGGCCGAGCAGCAGGCTGGAGTGTGAAAGCACACCCACCTTCTTTGGTCCTCCCCTTTCAACCTGTGCACCCGCCAAACTTATCATCTCCAGCAGGAACGCCTCTGCATGGCATGCTGGAAAGTGAATGAGAGCAGCTGCTCTGCACCTGGGACTGGAATCCTGGCAGATCTCATGTGTTGTTTAATAATTTTGCATAGATCAACAGTTTTTGAATAGTGCATACTTCATTCAGTACAGCAGGTTTTTAAATTCTCATTGTACATTCATGGATCATTGCACCTTTTCTAAGCCACAGCAATTGTCTCTATTGTAAAACCAAAATGTTAATGTCTTCCATGCTGTCCTTCCCTCTAGTTCAGTGCATTTCAATGGGGGTTAAAAGGTAAAAACAGTCTAAAACTTCAAATACCCATTCACATCATTACAAGCTATACCTAGTCTCATCTCCCTCCTTCCTGCTTCTCTTCATCAATAGTGTTAAACAGTGACATCTACAGAGGAAATGAGCAGAGGCTTCTTCAATAAAACAATAGGGTATCACTAACTCTATTGTGCTAATTGCTGCTGAGCTGCTATTAAAATGGTCTCATGTTATCCATGTGGAGCTCTCTGCATCTGTGTAACAGATAATCCCTCCCCAAGCCTATTGCTGGGACCATCATGTTTTTCTGGTCTCTTGAACACACAGCACTTCAGTTTATTATCTGTTTTTCCAAATCTGTCATTTCCTGGACAAAGGGTTTTCCTTTCAATCTTGCTTCTAACTCATCACCCATTACATTTCAGACCTAAGTATAAAATACAGTTTGTATTTTGTATCACCACCATAAGTAATCTTCAGGATAGGACCAGTCTGGCAAACACAGTTATAGATATTGTCATTATCTGTATCTGTAATGTTCTCTGTGTGGCACATTGTAGCCACAGGGATTGTTCTTAGGGGCCTTGAACTGGGTCTGGGCTGGGCTGAGTGCTGAAGCACTTGTGCTCCCACTAACTCCTCACTTTCAAAGCAAGTGGTTGTCAGATTATGTTCCTGTCTCTAACGAGAGAAACCTGAAGTCCAGACATGAGTTTTGAATCTCCCATCTTAGTCCTTTAGAATGATAAAACTGGGAAGAATGACCATTACAAAATGGTAGTTTCAAAATGGCCTGGATTTCCCAATGGATTCATTTGTGTGGTTTTGGAAATCTCCACCTACCTGGTTAAATGGCTGCTAACCTCTGAAACTCTGGCCTTTGCTGCTTGATCATCCTCCACTTAATTCAATTGGATTGATTTCAAGAGTTGTAAGATCAGGATTTTGGGTAACTAAAAAAAGAGCAGGTGTACCTGAAAATAAGTGACCCAAATACAGCAGTATTCCTGCTGACAGATGATGTGACTGGCCTGTTGTTACAGCATGCCACAGTGCTGGGGGGGCTGAACAAACTTTCCTGCCCCAATCCAAATTTCCCCAAACAACAAGATTATGGGTACCTTTTGTTTCAGTGTAGAAGTAGGCGGTTTTCTTCTCGGTAGATGTTGCAATTTAAGGCTACTTAAGATGAAGAGCATTGGAAATGCTTCAAGCTCTTCTTGACATATTTCCCTTTTTATGTCTTCTCCAGTGAAAGCTGATGGGGGGGGGGGAATCATTAGATTCATATTTATAAGTATAGCTATTGAAGTGCATTGCATCAGTTTGTATACTGTTTGTGTGTAACATTCTTATTCACTGATAAGATGAAAAGCAAACACGTATCAAATACATGGGATGGGGAATACTTGACTTAAACTATTGCTAAGGTTTCTAAGTAGGAAACAAACCTTAGAATATATCTTGAGGGATTCCTATAGCCCACACTTACATCTGAAACTACAGCAGCTATTCCAGAGAACAGTACTTGGAGAACTGATTTGCCAATAAAAACAAATTAACGTGAAAAGAATGTTTCAAAAAATGACACTTCAAAGACTATTCTGCACATGTCTAAAATTAAAAGGGAATAAAACTTCTGTTTTCATTAGTTTCAATTTCAGCATCATGTCATTTGCCATCCTTTACTCCGTATATTTTTAATCTACCATTTGCCTCAAATTGCTTGGAGACAATATTTGCAGACCCCCGTACACATAATTAGCTGGGGCAGGGGGAAGCAGAACTATTGCCAGAATTAACTGCATAGAAAAATCCCTGCTTGTGGAAGAGGCTGAAATAAATGCACTGTAAAACCTCACAGGCCACACACAATGCTTTGGTACGCACCATGCAAGGACTGCTGTGGAAGTTGCACTGCATCGCTGCACAGGTGTTAGAAGCAAGGTGAATGTCTCCTCCTCATGGGGTGCTTCTCACCTCGCTGGGTCCTGGTGGACAATAAGACTTCTCACCGCAGGAGTCGCGCACAGCAGTGCTGCCACCTGTACAGGAAAAATATGAGTCTTGTGGCTTGGCCCAAAAGTGATTTGCAGTGGTTTGTGTGCAGTTAACAGCACGGGGTGAGACACCAGACCATCTCTGCCACACAAGCCCGCCAGGAGACAGTATGCTGTGGTGGGGCAGAACAGTATTTCAACCTTGGCCAATTAGTTTTAGAAGAAAAATAAAATTTAGTGAAAATTTATACGTTCATGTTATCACTCGACACATAGATAGGGGCAAATAGCGTGCATTAGAATAATTAACATGTCATGACATAATATAGAACTACAGCTGAAACAAGAAGTCTGACATTTTCTGGACTGACTACTATCAGGCATAATTATGAATTTAGATAAAACCAGCATTTCTTAGTTCAAAAAGGTTTGTGAAAACCCTTTGTTTTTTTATTTGTCTCAAGACACGAGGCATATCTTTTCATCCCTTTGTTGGTTTAGGGGAGCTCCAGCGCAGAAGGGGACAGGCGCCAGGGAAGGCACAGAGGTAAGGAGCTGTTTGAAAGAGGGAGAAAGAAGAGGGTAGGAAGAGGAATAATCCTTCTCTTTGTCTTCAACTATTACCAAACACTAAGGCAGATTCTTCACTCTAAGGAAATAATTTCAGACTGTGCAAATACATAGCAATAATAAAAATAAAGTACAAAATAATCCAAACCAGAAAAAAAACCCTCGATACAGCTATGCTGTGGCCATATAAAAAGATGCAAGAGGCAGAAGAAAAACACACAACATAAGGGTTTGAAGTAGCTCCGCAAGTCTTTCCTAATGGGCTAACAAGACAATGCCAGGAACAATGCCACAGAAAAGGTGGAGAGGAAGGCATTCAGGAAATACCACAAAATTACAGTTATAAGATTGTTATGAGAATGAGCCATTTACTCTAGGCAGCGTTCACTTTAAAATCTCGTTACAACTGTTCTCTTTATAGCCTCAGCCACAATAATGAGACTTTGCATCCCTTACGCATTCAGTGCAAAGCAGCCTGTGTGCTGTTCCTCTGACCTTTTATAAACATCTGCAATTTTCCAGTCTCTCATTCCTACCTCTTCTTCCACAAGAGCTCTGGCTCCCGTGACTCAGCTGGGTGAGCCTGTTTGCCGAGGACTTAGGTGGCTGCAGCCAGACCACGTTCTGGACTCTGTCTTATATGCTGGACGTCAGAAATAGCATTGTCTCACGCAGGAATTGGAATAAGGTTGAGTTTTGCTGTTGAAAAAACAGGGTTACAAAACTGAAGAAGTCTACACATCTGTCCCATTAATTTTATGCATTTGTAAATGTCAGTAGATCTTGACTCCAGGCAAAAAAACTCCTCTTGTAAAGGCCAGTTCTGCTGAAGTACTGGTGAAGGCTCTTTTGAAAGCAAGTGTAAAAAGGACCTCTTTCCAAGGGAGAATTTGAACTTCAAATTTAAGTCATTTGGGGACCTGACTGGATAACCAAATGGCTCTCTAACTGTATGTTAGACCCAATTCTGATGCACCTGCATGTGCCTCAATTTCCTCTTCCATAAATGGGTTGTAAAGATACCACCATCCTTTTGGGTTTTGTGTGTCAAAAATTCAGATGAAAAGTGCCATAGGACAGTTTGGCATTGTACTTGGTATCACTCTTGCATCCATTTAGTCACTGTTGCTTCATACTGAATTAAACAGAATTGATTCCTTTGGGTAGAAGTTTTTCCTTTAAAAATCATTATACATGTTCCTACATAGCTCTGTGCGCACTGTGTGCATTTGTGTAAATATCAGTGAGAAGTATATGTCCGAAGGTGAAAAAAGCTGAACTTGGAGCAGCAGTAGGGGCTGGGAGAGCCCTGCAGCACTGCTGACCAGAGGTGCCCAGGTGGTAGGCCTCTCCTGAAGCCATCTTGCTCTCTTCTCCCACATGAGCGAGTGATGGAGAAAAAATGGTTGTGCCAAGCAGGTATTCAGCAGCAAAGTCTTGTTTAACTGAAAAACTCCTGAGTGGTTAACAGGCACAAGGATTGCGACTTTCTGTTACGTCTGTCTCATTCAGTCTCCTTACAAAATGACCTGCAAGCTGAGGGGAAGGTATGAGCTTTGGAATCAAACCTGCACGTAGAGATGAACTACGCAGCAGGCATTATTTGTTTTCTTGTCAGTTCACGTTCACTCCGGTTTACCTGTTGACCCAAAGGGTGTGTAAACCTTTGCCGACCTGAACGTGGAATGGTTTCCCAATTACTCTTTTGGACTGCTAGCTACTTTTGTACTGGCTTAGTCTAAAACCAGGCGGCTGTGGCAGGCTGCACAGGGCAAACTGTGCTTTTTACAATCACTTGTGGGGATTGGAGCCAACCACCTGCTTCAAAGCCCGGAGAGGTTAATTGCAGCTCTCTTTCTCTTGACCTGCATACCAGAGCACATCGCCGGCCGGCCTGCCCTCCTGGTCGCAAACGGTCTCAAATAGCGCTTTCTGATTTTGTCAGGCAGTTGCCAATTCATTGAGACAGACTTTGAAACAGGCTCGCTCTGTGCATTTTCGATGAGATGGTGGCAATTCTAAGTTTGTGCTGTGTCTTGTCACTGTGTAGTGTTTGCAGGAGAGATTTAACTGTGTTTTCCCTCTTTGTTCCCTCAGATTCAGCAGCTCTAAAGAAAGCTGTGTGTTAAGTCACCTGCTAATGTAACTCTGCCTGTGTCTCCCTGCTGCGTCAGACCTTGCCCCACAACGAGCCTGAGTGCTTTCTGATGTAAACAGGCATGCGCTCCCCAAACTCCAGCAGCAGGTCGTACGGGTTTCTCTTCCAGCAGCATCACGAGCCACTTCTGGCAGTCAGAGTGTGACTAGAAAAGTATGGAGCATACTTAAAAGGGGAGAAAGTTGAAGGGGCCAGAGAATACAGCTGGCACCTCAAAACTCAACGTGTGTTTCTCGTTCCCTCTTCACTTTGGAGGGGTGTCAGAGTGCTGTTAGTATGAAATCTCAGCTCTCATCTAAGACCCAGATGAAATTAATTCTTTGTCCTGGGTCTGTAGTAGATCCCAAGTGACATAAGAGTGCTGGGCATTTTCTGTACGTGCTCAAGCTTGTCGTTTCCTTCAGATGAACCAAATCTACTTTCCAATAACAACTGCTGTAAGGTGTAGTGAATGAAACATGGCAGTAATTAAATGCATGTGAGTGTAACAGAGGCTTCTTCAGGTGAGCTTTGGTCTAGCCTGAATGGTTACCAGTGGTCATGGTTTCACATACTTCATCATGGGATTCAGATGGATTCAGCTGACTGCTGTTGGTTTTCATCCTTATTTGCACAAACTTAATTTTCTTTTAAATTCTTTGGTTTGCTTGTACCTAACAGAGTAAACCCAAATTCCATACAGAGAACTGAAACAACAGTAATGTCTCTCTTCAAGTTTTCTCATCAAGGCTGGATTATTTTCTGGAAGATATGCTTAAGTGAAACATGAGCTCTGAACTCTACACAAGGCCACCGGGTGAACTTCTATAGCATAGTTATATATACTGATTTATACTTACGTCTTGGTCAGTATATAAATGACTGAATAGCTCTGTCTAGACATATAATCTATGAAATTTGTAAGCCTAGCCTGATATTTTTACAGCTACAATTAAAGTCCATCTTTCAGTTCCCTAATTTAGCACCTTTCTTGCCTGCTGACAAGAAGACAAGAACATTTTAAGCAGCAAGAAGAGAATCTAAAATATTAGCTGCTGTCGTGTCAGATATTAGTTATTCCCCTGAACCGGTCTTGATGTTTATCCCTCCCCCTTTGAGTTTTCTTAATTATTTCTGTCTTGTTTTAATTCTCACAGAACTCCCTAGATGTAGGCTTTATGATTTAGAATCTTAGCTGCTCATTCAATTAATGGGCTTGATTAATGTGCTTAAACTTTCCAGAGACATTTGTGACACATTATGAAAGGGAAGCAAAGATTCTGAGTATGCTCCATCTCATTTGTGGTACTCCTGAGCCTAAAGTCCATTTTAAGCTCTTTATCAGATAGCTAGATTTATTTTTTTTTAAATTCTGGAGTATTCTCTCCAGAAGAGTGAGTTGCCTTTGCTCCATCCCTCACAACCTGGCTTAGTCCCGTTGTGAAAAAGCAATTGTTTGTGGTTTCAGTGCATTGATTAGCATCTGAGAAGCTGACCTGGAAATGGTAAACGTGGAAGTGCAGCTCTTTTACTTTATATATATGGGTATTGCATATGGAGAGAAAAATATCAGATAGTGAGCTTTTCTAACAAGACTCTCAAGGCACTTGACAACATTTTTAGCAAAGCTATTACCTAATAATAAGTGGTACAGAAGAATGACGTTAGTTGGACAGTGATGTTATAAAAGGGACAATCTGAAAAGTTCGGCTGCGTGGTCTCACTGAGTGTGAAACCATCATTTGATATGGTCGATGATCAGTGGGTATGCACAAACAGATCAATTGGCACAATGTTTCCCAAATGTTTCTCTTTCCATTCTTAGCTTGAGAGTGGCCATAATTTTCAAAGTCATCACAATAATTCTGGAAATAAAACTTGTCACTGAATGACCTGCATAAAGGTTGCTTGTTCTTTCGCTTCTGAAGCAGCTGATTCTTAAGCAAGTTGCATATAAATCTTAAAAGCATTATGGGAGCCATCTAGGCAAAATTTTGGTATTTAAATGTGCTCCATATGATAGTAGAACTCAGGTACTGTTCATCTAACAGCAATATACCTCATTAGAGCTTAAGAGAAAAACAATGTTATTCCGAGATTCAAAGCAGGACAAACTTTATTTCAAAGTCGTATGTGAGGACTGCCTATGAGAAAAAAACAAAAAGGCACATTTTCCGTAATTTTTTCTTGGCTCAGTAACCCCTAATTCCTGTTAATACCAGAGAAGATTTGAGGTATGTCTGCAGAGCAAAATCAGCCTGTGTTTCAGCATATTCCCCACTGAAGTCTGCAAGAGTTATCTCAGTAACTCCAGTAAACCAGAAATTAATCGCCGGCTTAGCCAGAATCCCGTCAGATCTGAGTCCCTGTGCATTATACAACATGACAGAGAACAGTCCTGACAAGAGAACAAAGTCCATTTCAGTAACACAACTACATCTCATAAGCCATGGTTTTAAAAGATTAAAACTACAGTACATGGACTCTGTTGGAGACTATCACCTCTCTCTGGCTTCAAAGCAGAATGCAAACCTGTATATAGATACAAATACAAGTACATGTGCATGTACATATATACATGCATATACATATATATAAACGTTATACATTAATCTAAATGTGTGTGTACATATATATATAACCTGAAAGTACACACACACGTTCATAAATATTAAAAACCTGTACCTCATGAAGAAGGAGTTCCGTCTTTCCAGGATGCAGGTCAAATGCATTGCTACATCATGTAATTTATATAAATAGGATCTATGCTCAGGACCTTGATTTTGCGCCAAAGAATCCCTGTGAACAAGAGGGTAGATGAGTTGTAGGATAGAGCCCACGTGCTAGTTTTGGCAGTAATTTCATGTAATGACACAAAGCAACTATGAAATACATTTTTCTAAAACAATTACTGAGAAGTTCTAAAAATTAATGCTTCTGCTGCACTTCTGCTCATGAGCCATAAGGGGATCTTTGTCTTTCAGCATTACAAAATGGAAAGGATTCTGTTTTATAGTTCTGAGTCAGTCTTTTTCTTACTAACATATGGCCCCATTTTTTCCAGGTTCTTTAAACAAGTTGTAAACGTAAACTTTGATGCACATGGAGTTTGATTCATGAAGAGTTTAATTTGCCTAGTATAAAAGATTCACATAGGTTATATAACATCATTACGTTATTTTTGTAGTTTGAGTAGTATCCATTGAGGAAAACAGAACTGTTTCCCTGGGGTCCATTTATCACTGTTTGCTACTAATTAGAAAACTGAAAATACAATATGCATGACTCACATTATCAGTGTTGTCTTTGGACTGATGTATCATTCCTTGTGCTTCCTCAGGAACTTTTATTCATTTCCTAATTAATCTTTTTTCTTTTTCTTATCTTTTTTTTTTTTAAGGTTTCTGACAGATGTGACTCCATCTTCGTTAATGGCAAGGAAATGAAAAGCAAAGTGGATACTATTGTTAACTTCACTTACCAGCATTTTACCACCCAATTAGAAGTGACGGTCTGGGTTCCACGGCTCCCGCTGCAGATAGAGATCTCGGATACAGAGCTTAGCCAGATCAAAGGCTGGAGGATACCCGTCACCGCCAATAAAAGGTATGCTTACAGCATTGGTGCAGTCCATATACTCACCCATGGCCTCTGATTTTAGAACATAATTTTTAGTGTATTTCTCAGAATCTAAACTCTCCTGTTTAAAATTAACTTTACAGTCTGTCTTAGTCTTCACCCAACAATATCGGTAGGCGGTATTTTATCCTGATTTATATAGTTTAAAAGTCAGTGGCTTTGCCTGCAGCTTAATCAGTTCCACACAATCTCAGGAAATCATATCAGACACTCTGATGTGCAAATCTGAGGAAAAGAACCCTTCCTGTATGCAACATTGCACACGTGCATGCGTGTATGTGTGATATTCAGCACTGCCAGTGCTTGGTTTCTGTCTACAGTGCTAAATAAACTAGGGCCAAGGAGGGAGTCAGGTCACTGGGCACTGGCAGGGGGAGCGGACTAGATGATCTTTAATGGTCCCTTCCAACCCAAACCCTTCTATGAGTCTGGGAGTTTGGATGATGATTCAGTCTTTGTACAGATGCATTCTACAGCAGACCTGACTGAAGCATTATTTAGTAGATCTGAATTAGGTAAAAAGCCCACATATGTTCCTATTGAAGACTATATTCTGATGAACAGATTCTACCAGGACCAATGTGGATGGGGAAAAAAAGGGAGGAAGGAGGGCAGGGATTTTGAGCTCTGTTCTATCCATCCCTACTGAATTACCAATTGTAAAATAACTATCATTTGGACAATTTGCAAGATTAAGAACTTCCAGGAACACTGCTATATTGGTGGATTTCAGGCTACGCTGAAAAATACTATGGGAGAACAAGGCATGACACCAGCTCAAACTTATAATACAGTGAAAAAGCATTTCTGGCAGCAGGAACTGTAGTGCTAAACACTGTGGCAGTTCTAGCTAAAGCACTTGATTTGCCCAGGAGATCGTCTCAGCTATTGAAGAGCCTTAAAGAGCCCAAACAGACAGCAGTGGAGTAGAATTATCTAACACCTTATGAGGGCATAAAACTAAGGGTAATAGGAGACAATTTACAGAATACTCAGATAATGAGCTCCAAAGAAGGGGACGGACATAGCCCTTGGCTATGTTGACATTTTTTCTGGCTGTGACAGAAGAGGTGGTGAGGATCTGGCACAAGAGAAAATTGTGTGTTTGCTTCAGTGGTTAAGGCAAAGCCGCCATTTGTGGCAGGAAGAGATGTGCTAGGTGGTGAATGAACTGAACATATGCCGGCTGTTAAAGTTTCACTTAACTTACCTTCTTCTGTCTGTAAGGTGCCTGGTGCTGTAACACTCCTTTCGGCACAGCTCCTACTAAAACCAGTGGGGATTTTGCTGAGTAAAAGGCTGCAGGATTAGGCTGTTGACGTTTATTATAGGAGTAAACTTTCAGCAGCAAGCTCAGTGAGTTAGACAGTCAACTGTGGTTAACGGTCGTGGACATTCTGACTTTAAACCCATTACACACAGCACAGGAAATTTACCCCCTGGTGTCTAGTTCTGATTTATTTGGCCAGCTGAAATAAAGATAATGGTCTGAGAGTCTGCTCTGTTCGCAAGCTGGCAAGCAGTGCGAGTTTGCTGCTGCTCAGATTGCATCTGAACTGCTGGCATGTCTTCAGCAAGCATTTTCCGTGAAGGGTGGAAGAGAAAGTATGGACACTGTTATCATTCTCCAGAATTGCAGCTGGTAGTTTATGACATTGTGTGTCAGCAGTCCATGTCCATGTGAACGGGAAAGGTTTCAACTAGAAATAAATTATCTCTTGTTTTATGGAACATTCATGTGGAATTTTTTAAACTTGTGTCGGGGGGTGTTATTCTAAATCAATAGGCAGTCTAGGACTAGCATTAGTTGTGCTCGCTCTGACATTTGCTTTGTACATAAGGTTTTTACATTTCCTTTATTTTCAGATTTGGATGGGTTTTTACCAGAGATTTAGTGGCTTTTCCTTTTGGGTTTTTTTTTTTTCCTCTTTAATTTTTAATCTGCTTATACCTCCTCTCCTTCATAGCTACATGTTTCTCAATATTCTAAACATGGGGGAGTTTTTATGATGAGTTTTTAAATGGTGACCTGAAGCACACAAGACATTTGGACTACAGTCAGGAGCTGCAGGTTGGTTTCCTGAATCCTCATTCAGTGACATAACCAGAAGGCCACATTCGTTTATTCTGAATAATGGTTCACCCTGTAATTCTTCACAGTGCCCTTCTGGTATAATACAGTGTTACTGCTGTACAGTGAGGAGATGGTCTTGTGTGATACCTGAGAATAGGTTTGAAAGAGAGAGAAGACAGTGCTTTGATCTTTAAAGAAACCCCAAAACAAAATCCAAGCATTTCCCAGCAGGTATGGAAGCTACAGCATTGTATTGCTTCAGCTTGATTTTCATTGCCAGTATTTGCAATTTGCATGAGGTTTTTGACATCTATCCTTAAAGGAAACGAATTTGAAAAGAAGAGGGTGCCTAACTCTTGGATTCTTTCAAAAGTCCCTGCCAACAGGCTTAGGCAGTCTTAAATTTAGGTTCAGTCACACATGGCCCACAGGTCAACTGTAACTATATTGCTGTCCTCAGGTTTAGTCATGGATGGATTTTAATGTGTCTTCATTCCTCACCTCAACACAGACAAAACAATTTTCTGCTCTCCTCCTGTCCACTAGGGTTGGTATCTTCACACCACTCCCTTGTCTTCTTGGCAAGAACTAAACAGTGCTGTGAAGTAATTCATCAATATGCAGAAGGTAAAATTTTTGAGCATTTCTTATAAGGATTGTGCAGAGAAACTTCAGCAACCTTCAAACATTCCTTCATCTCCTCTGGCTCCCCCATGGTCTTGTTCCCACATGCTCAGCATGGCTGTGCTGGTTCAGTTGTCTGTGGGGCTGAGCCAGATGATGGCAAAACATAACTGGGTTTACAGTAATCTTTTAAATGTTTTTATTGGTGCTGTCGGCAAAAGAAATGCTTGTGAAACTACTGCCTCAGCATGGCTGTTCTTCATCTGAATATAGCTGCTTCTATTTCAAACCTGAAAGTGTTTATATGCCCCAAATCACATCTGTTCTTTCCAGTGATGTTTGTTGATCTAATAAAACCTATTGCTTCTCCCTATAAACCCTGTCATGTTTGTAAATGTAAATTACATGTGATTACAGACATGTTTGCTTACCTACCTTCTTGAATAATTTCCACAAAGCAATGAAAAAGGCAGGCTCTTTACAAAAAAATCACAAATGCCGCATGCCTAGCTCAGTTTGAACTGTGTCGGTTTTCACCTGGTCTGAACTGTTGTAAGAGCAGGAACTTGCTAGAGGAACAGAAAGAAAAAACAGGCTGCTTTTATGCCAGAAACTGGGGGGGGGAAAAGTCTCCTCTTTGTAAGAGCAGTAATACAATTTACCAGATCAGTCTGTAAATATATGGCAAACCTTTGTTATTACCCAGAGGAGAATTTGATCTGTGGTGTGTGCTACTGCAGATATGAAGACCCTTCCTTTCCAGACGGAAGTCAGCTCCATGGATCAACTCATGACTAGTGCATGGTACACAGTCCTCGAACTCGCACGGGCTAACAGAAACTCTACTGCTGCAATGGGCCGCAAAAAAGCCCACAATCTCAGCAAATGAAAGGTGTATATTTAAATTAAAGTCAAATATTAGAGCACAGAAGAGGTCCAGGAAGACTCTGCTAGTCTAACAAGAACATTTATTTTGATTCCTCATGCACCTGCAAAGTAATTACCTTCAAGTTCCTGCACTAGCTCTATGCACTTAGATTTACATGGGATGAGCGGCTTCTACCTGCATTAACAGGAATTGCATGGCTAAAATCTCACAGAACAAGCTGGAAATTTAATTTAAGTAAATATTTGCAACTGGGATAAGCACATTGTTTTCATGAGGCTCCCAGGGAGGCAGACATCACACAGTATGACTCCAGCACGTGCTTCAGTATCAGGCACATAGTTTACTGGCCTTTTACCAGCATCTGGCCTTGCTGAACAATCGCTGATAAAGCCATTACTGCAAACCTCCGAGTAGCATAAACCTTCGAAACCTACGAAACGGAGTTAAGCCAGACATGGTATTGCGTATGAATGGCAGTTAGTTCAACTAATGGTTAATCAGGTGTTAGCTCTACTTTGGTCCTGTTAGTACTAGAGGCAAAAGCAGGAAAGCTAGCCTAAGTTAAATGCAGGAAAAAATAAACTGCTTTAGTTAAACCTCTGTGTGAGTGCTGCCACTCAGAAATAAAGCCATACTTCAAGGCGAATTAAGTGAAACTGGATTCAAACCATTCCATTTGTGAATAACAACATCCACTCAAAGCTTGAACACACTGTAAATTCACTCCTTTGGTTAATTGACTTTAATGTCCTATGGAGATAAGGCCATAGAGATTTTTGTTAATAGGTAGACTGTATTTTCAAGATTGGTAGAGGTACCACATTGCATTTCTTCTTGAACTGTAACTGGAGCTATGTGCAACTTATTTCTGTAGCTTCCACTAAATCAAATTCTAGTGGCTTGTATTTTGTATCCAAAATAGATTTTTTTGTCAATTAGGGGTGTTGAAAATGTTTTTGAAATACATGACTCTTTTTAATGAGTACTTCAAATTCAAAAACAGCAAAACTGATTTCTTTAGGGTTTTTTTTAACAGAAAATTAGCATCTGGCCCAAGAAAGTGATGCCTGGTTTGAGAGTGGTGCAAATTAAAAGAGACATACTTAAACTGCTCACAGACAGTGTCTATAATACAAAGTTGACAGATCACTGATTAGATCAGTGCTAGCAGGGCACCCTTGTAACAGGGCTGCTGTTTTAACTCAGCTCTCTGGCAAAGGCTTTCTTTGTGTGAAATGTAAATTAAATGTAATTCTGGCAATCCTGGTTCACTCCAGAAAAGCAAAAACTCTTCCAAGCAAGTTTGCCAACCAGCAAGAAATAGGATAAGATGACTTCTGAGAGATGTCCAGAGCTAACCTCAGAGATGACCAAGGGGAAAAAAAGCACAATATGCAGCAATAGCTTATATTCATGAGGACATGTCTTAGAAAGAAAATGAACTCACTGCTTAATGAAAGATTTTAAGCCTACTGAAAACACTGTAAAATGAAGTTTAAGCCTCTAAATGGAACTATGCAACTCAGTGGATGTCAAACATTTTGTTGGGCCCATGGAGACAAAACACTGAAATGCTCTGACTTGCTAACTGAAACGTGGATTTGTGGCTTTGAAGTGGAAATGGATATCGTCTGTTTAAAAAAGGAAGAACTTGAGCTGGTACTTGGTAAAGCAGACTTGCAAAGCTTGTCTTGAAAATTCAAACACCTCTCTTTTTATTTTGCACTGAGGTAAGAAAGTGCCTTGCCCATTCCATGGTTTAGGGATGCTTTTCTTATGTTCCACATTTGCATACAATAGAAACCATACATTTCTATGGAGAAGTATACAGATATACAAACACCTATCAATGTTTTTCTAGGGAAACGGAGCCCTTACCTTTGTTTGTTAGTGATACCACGAGGAAAGAGTTAGACTTGAATCACCTTTTTGTGGCTGGTAGTACTGGCTGCCCGTAGAGTCTGAAGCCTGGTAATAAGGGCAGGAGTGCTCCCCTGTGCCCTTATGCAGTGCTTCTTATCTCTGGTCATTCTTCCCACAACTCACATTTCTGAGCTGTATGGGACTAGGGTTGAAAAGTTCTTTTTCTCAAAGTTGTTTTGAATACTTTTCCTCTTGAACAGCCCAGTAGTCTACAGTTTTAAACAGCGAAAGTAGAAATAAGTAAGCAGAGAAATAATGATGACTAACAGTAACACACTGGATCTGAGTAAAACATCTGGTTATGTAACAGAAACAGAAAAGAGTTCTGTAAAAAAATTTAGGTCTGTATGAATGTTGAATATGTGAACATTTTTCTTCAAGCCACAGAACACTGGTTCTGTGTCTCTTTTCCCATAAGAAAACTGGTTCCCATGGGTTCTGTGGCTCTTTTCCCCCAAATCCCCTAAGTACTTCTTACCTGAATAGCTCCTGCGCTATACTGTCAGTAATACTGTCTGTATTACTAAAAGAGGGTTAAATCCTGGTATCTCAGAGCTGCGCCTGTTTTTCCCAAAGTCTGAGATTATTGAAGCTCAACATGAGCCGCCAATGTGCCCTCACAGCCCAGAAGGCCAACTGTATCCTGGGCTGCATCAAAAACAGTGTGGCCAGCAGGGTGAGGGAGGGGATTCTACCCCTTGACTCCGGTCTCGTGAGACCCCACCTGGAATACTGCGTCCAGCTCTGGAGCCCCCAACATAAGAAAGACATGGACCTGTTGGAGCGGGTCCAGAGGAGGCCACAAAGATGATCAGAGGGCTGGAGCACCTCTGCTGTGAGGACAGGCTGAGAGAGTTGGGGTTGTTCAGCCTGGAGAAGAGAAGGCTCTGGAGAGACCTTATAGTGGCTTTTCAGTAGCTGAAGGGGACCTACAGGAGAGCTGGAGAGGGACTTTTCACAAGGGCATGTAGTGATAGGACGAGGCGAGATGGCTTCAAACTGGAAGAGGGGAGATTTAGATTAGATATGAGGAAGAAATTTTTCACTATGAGGGTGGTGAGGCACTGGCCCAGGTTGCCCAGAGCAGCTGTGGCTCCCCCATTCCTGGAGGTGTTGTCCTTTGAGCAACCTGGTCTAGTGGGAGGTGTCCCTGCCCATGGCAGAGGGGTGGAACTAAATGATCTTTAAGGTCCCTCCCAACCCAACCCAAACCATTCTATGATTCTATGATTCAGAGCTGGGTTATGGTTTTGATGAGCTGAAGAGGGTCCGAATAGAAGAATAAATTGGAAGTGGGAATGTTAAGCAGTTCATAAAGTCTTTTTAGCATTATAAAGCCAAAAGAAATCTAAATAGGCATGGACCATGTAAGCTCGATGAATATCCCCCTTCTAGTACTTTCTTTGCGGCTGTTTTGCTGACTGGCTGGCTTCAGCTCATAGTCCAGATCGACACTTTTGTTGGAAAAGAGAGAACAATTGAAAATTTCCCTGAAATACCTAGCTAGTCTAATTCTCTAAGACTAATTTCTTTGTGTAATGTAAATCCTATTTTAGGATCCTGTTTTCTTCTTAACAATTCAGTGGTTATTCATTAATGTTTCATTCAGCAACTTATGATGGACACTGTTGTTTTACACACACAAACCCCAAAAGGCTGAATATATATATATATTCAGCTAATAATTGATGCATTGAAAATATATTTCCAGTGTATTAGATTCTGTAACACCAGGACTTTCTATCATTTTGAAGAGCATAAGGGCTTTTCTTAGATACATTTTCAGCTTACTGTTTGCCAACTTTGTCATAAAACAATTTATAACAAAAGCAATTCTGTTTTATAATAGTTTTTCATAGCTGGTATTTCAAAGGAGAAGATAAAGGAACACAATAAACACAAAACTACTTCCCAAAATACTGTGAAAAATAAGAGGCTTACCCCATATTTCCCACCCTTGCTATGGAGGTGGCTTCAGGCTCAATAAATAAGTAAAGGAGGAAGGCAAATTATTTCTGAGCAATGGATTCCACAGCATGGGGTCATAATGAGTAAAAGCGTGACCACCTAGTGCTTAATACCTGACTTGAAAGAGGTAAGAGAATCCATGCATTGGTCCCAAGGAATAAACAATAGCAACCAAAAAAAAAAAAAAAAGAACTGATGGGAAACTGGGTTTTAAACCAGAAAAAATTCTGTGAAGTGTGACACCACTGCTCTCATATACAAATCACTGTGATGGCTTATATAAGATTTATGGAAAGCTGTTATATTGTCACGGATTAGATTTTGCAGGGGGGCAGATAGTTAGAAAACGTTAAAGAAAGTGTGTCTAATGCTGCAGTTGTTTCTGTGGGGTGAGTGGTAGTCTCACCAGTCTGGCACGGTGTTTGTACATCTGAGTAACTGATGTCCTGAGTGGTAACCTAAGTGCCTCATTTAGCTTTTTGGAAGCCCCAAGTGGTCATTACATGACTAAATATACCAGACACTTGCATGAACTGTAGGAGATTTAAGGTGAAATCATGGTATATTTCTCAAATGCAGAGGGCTTAATGAACCTATGAGATCGAGATGTGGGATAAGGTGGGGTGGTGTTACCTAAGCAGGGAATTGCAAATGTGTTAGAATGGTTTTGAAGAGATGAGTAAAGTGATATGTTATGGGCAAAGGTGGCGGAAAGGATGCTAAAGCATCTTCTTCCATCCCTGCTGAGCTGCTACAGGAGTTTGTTCCAGAACTGCCCTCTCATAAACATTTCACGCTTCTTTCCTTAGCCCGCTGCAAGATTTGACTGCCGCTTGGAGAGACGGTGAACAAGCAGTGGTTCCACTGAAATCTCAGCAATGGCAGACATGTTTTTAAGTTGCTGGGACATCCCACTCAAACGAAGAGTTCACTAACAGAAGTGACAGCAGCTTTTAAATTGTACAGCACAAAAAAGCTGTACAAGCATCTCACTCAGATCTAGTAACCTACACATCCAAAACGTGGTTTCCGATTTCTCACACAGTAGCAGATGATGATAACATTAATCTAATTGAACATACCATGCAACTGAAGCTCTGCAGTGTTGTAGGGAGATTATGGCGATGCAGATAACAAACCTGGATCTGTTTACAGGCCTACCCGTGACAGTGAGGATGAAGAGGATGATGAGAAAAAAGGAAGAGGTTGTACCCTCCAGTATCAGCATGCCATGGTGCGAGTCCTCACACAGTTTGTAGCTGAATCCTCTGAGTTTGGAGGCCACTTGACCTATATGCTAGGCTCTGAGTGGCAGTTTGACATCACTGACCTTGTGACTGATTTCATGAAGGTAGAAGAACCCAAGATTGCTAAGCTTCAAGATGGCCGAGTTCTGGTTGGTCGTGAGCATGGCATCACCACGGTACAGGTACAGCCTAAGATGTATCTGCAGCTTCCGCAGAGAGCGTTCTGGATGCACACACACAATAGCTAGTTAGCTTATACAATAATTGCTCTCAGAAAAAAACAAGTTGAAAAAAAATATTACATGCTAAGCATAAAAGGAAGTTTGAACGTGCTTTCATTTTTACAATTTGTCACTTCCATAAAATACCTTTAGGTGACACTTCTGAAGGGATTTATCCATGTTCATGTGACTAGCAACACGGTGAGATTTTCTGAACAGTGAAACGGGTTTCACGATGCACACAACTAGCTGCTGTTAATTTAAGTGGGACATTATGAACCTAACCTAAGGAAATTTTACCAAAGATCTACATGCATCTTTATAGGCTTAAATGTCTTTGAAAAATTAGTCCCTTTATGTTCACAAAATGAAACATAAAAAAATTACACAAAAATAACCTTCAGAAATCTTTCAGCGTGTTTGTGTTCACCACCTGTTTCTGTCTAACTTCATGCATACTTCTTAATGAAAATAAAGCAATACAAGCATTGGGACTCTTCTTATTAACTGCAAACATCCATAATACTCCAGTCACACTAAGTTTCCTTTGTAGTCAACACAAAGAAACCGGTACTTTTAGGGCTCAGCTCCTTTCAGCCTAAAACAAACATCCCAAAGAAGTCAAGGGACTTCTGCCCTTAAAATGTCTCCGTCACTCCAGTGACCATACAAAAGCAGAAAGCAGCTAGCTCTGATGCAGGAGCCGCACTGTAGATTTCTCGTGTTTGTTTAGACAAATCGCACCTTAAATATTTTGGGCCTGAACCAGCTGTTTCTGGCATCAGTAGAAAGATGACTGTCTCCTTCTGAGCATGTTAGAAACAAGGTCTCAGAGCAAACTGACAGGACTATTTTGGCATTGAAAAATGCAGACAGGTACCCAGTGGGATTTTCAAAGTCCTTTTGCAAATCTCACTTTCATTTCATTCAGGTCCTCTGTCCCTATAAAAGCAGCAGGCTAAGTGCCTATCAGCCAGGCTTTGCACACTTATTTCTTCCCTTACTGAGTTTCAGTGTTCATCAGTGTCTTACACTACGTCTTGTGCTATACTACATTCATAGGAGGTTTTAGAAACTACACAAAAATGACTTTTAAAAAAAAAAAATCTGTTTAATTTAATCTACACTCCATTGTTGAGGTGAAGCTGTAATTTTGAAGTGATTGGTTGTTTTATTAAATTATTTTTGTAAATAAAGTAATTTAGCAGCAAATGAGTGTAATGTCTTGGGGGAAACATCAATTATAGCTTATACATGGATGTGACAAACTTGAGATTAATCTGAAGTGTTATGCCGATTAGAGTCTAATCTTGCTTTACAACACAGTTGCTGTTTCATGCAAGGCGTTTGCTTTCTCTTTCAAGGTTCTGTCACCTCTTTCCGATTCCATCTTGGCAGAGAAGACAGTGATAGTTCTAGATGATCGTGTAACCATTACAGATCTAGGAGTACAACTAGTTTCAGGCTTGTCCCTCTCCTTACAAATCAGCAAAGGAAATAAGAGAGCTATTGTTTCTACCACCTCTGCGTATGATATCCTTCATAGTCCGAAACAGGTATGATCCAAAATAGTATACAGAATTAATTTATTTGTTTAATTTGTTTACTGTGCTTTGTCAGAAGCTAGGGAAAAGCTACTTGCTGTGAATTTTAGACAGCACATATAATGCGTGGCTTTGTCAAAAGCAGTAACTGCACGTAGTAAAGGCTGTTCATCTTACTGACCAACTCCTGCAGGTGCAAACACCCATACAGACTGACCATTAAACTCTTCAGAACTAGTTTGGAGACCTGCACAGCACAGGGGAAGTGATGGACCTGTCTGTGCATGCATAATGCTGTTGAAAGCACGTACGTGCTACTCAAGACACTTTTTCTATGGGAAAATACAGCTTAGCTATGTAAGCTGAGGAAGAAGCCCCATGCATTAAGACTCTCACAACATCAGTTCAGCCAAAAGGACCTTTTGGCTGCATGTACAGAAGTTTTCGTGATCTGCATTCCTGAAATCTGATGAGTTTGTGCTTACTTTGAATCGTATAATCTGAGGAATTAAATAGCTTTCGATGACACCACAGAATAAATTACATATATCTTTTTTATTGTATTTATTATAGAATTGAGACGCTATATCACTAGAGAAAGAGTAACTATCTTTTTAGCACTAGCAATTTGCAGTAAGAAGACAAATTGTTTTGGTCAAAACCTTAAAAATGGCGTTTTTGTGAGTGTTTCTATAGTACCCAGAAAAGACTGCAATCACCTTTGTATATTTCACATCTTGTATATTTGAAAGCATGACAGAAAATTTAAAATCTTTCATTGAGATGTGTTCTTAACCTGGTTTGTTTCTATGGGCTGAATGGGATCACCATTCCAACACAGAAACAGCTCTGCACGTTGTATTAAATATGGCATTAGAACTGCAATATTACAGAAATTCCCCATTATAGGTCCTTTATAAAGTTAATTAACCAGGACTTTGGAAATTTTCATCATGAGACCCTGGCATTCAAAACAGGCTTCTCACTTCAGAATGAAAAAAAATTGTAAATTTTTTTGTCAGCACCTTTTATTAAATTTAGATGACCCCATCTTTGATAGTTCCTGAAGATGGGATAAATGCATAAGCGGTCTAGAGAACACAAATCTGCAATAAGAAAATGAGAAGCAGAGTAGACATTTTGATTTTCTTTTGTTTTAAAAAACAAACTAAACCAAAGCCAAACTGTATTTTGCCAATGTCAAACAGACTCAAACAACTGAGTGTCTGGTATGTGCTGTCTTACCTTTCACACATTGTTTTCTCATCCTTTCTCTCCCTCCAGGAAGCCATAGTCAGTGCTTGGATTTTATTCAGCGATGGGTCAGTGACACCGTTAGATATCTATGACTCCAAGGACTTCTCGATCACCATTACTTCACTGGATGAGATGGTAGTGTCTGCACACCAAGACCTTCAGTCCAAATGGCCTGGGGTAGTGGCGGAAGGGGATGGGCAAGGACCTTTGATTAAAATTGAAATGGTGATCAGTGAGCCATGTCAGAAGACTAAGCGGAAGAGCATTCTGGCTGTTGGGAAAGGAAGTGTCAAAGTGAAGTTTGGTCAAAAAGATTCTGACCAAAAAGGAAGCACTAATGACATTGATGATGTGGATAGAGATTTTAAAAGCCATGCAAGCAATTCTATAGAGAAACCTGCAGAACAAGAGAGGACAGCACAAGAATGGTCCAAAACCCATGAGGACATGTCCAGTCATGAGGACAATGCAAACAAAAGCACAACTTTCATATCTCCCATTGATCAGGAGTCCCTGGAGGATGGACAGCTCCAAAATAACCCAACTGCTTTCACAGGTTTCCCTGCGCAAGTAGAAATACCAGGAGAAAACAATCCCAGTGATCTCACATTGACTTCAAGAGGATTAACAGATTTGGAGATTGGCATGTATGCCCTGCTATGTGTTTTCTGCTTAGCAATCTTGGTCTTTTTGATTAACTGCGTGGCATTTGCTTGGAAGTACAGGCATAAAAGGTTTGCTGTGAGTGAGCAAGGCAACATCCCCCATTCCCATGATTGGGTCTGGCTTGGAAATGAGGTTGAACTGCTGGAAAACCCAGTTGACATTTCACTCCCGTCAGAGGAGTGCACTACCATGATTGACAGAGGAATGCAGTTTGAAGAAAGCAACTTTCTCCTTAATGGGAGTTCTCAGAAGACTCTTCATAATCATATCCTCAGATCTTCTGAGTACCTTTGTGAAAAAGAAGTTAAAAGTGAACCTATAAATCCTTCTGGGCCAAAGCAGAAGCGAGTAAAGTTCACTTCATATACAACAATACTGCCGGAGGATGGAGGCCCCTACACCAACTCAATTCTATTTGACAGTGATGATAATATTAAATGGGTATGCCAAGATATGAATCTTGGCGATTCCAAGGAACTTAGGGACTATATGGAAAGACTGCAAGACAATATGTAAAACTACTTTCTTATGTTTGTAATCACCTTTATGCCTTCTGTTTATGGATGGTGGAGCAGTCAGTCCAGTCAGCAATAGGAACAAGACAGTCCAACCTTGGAGTTACTGAGATGATAACCTGATATCACTGAGCAGGTACAAGAGGCTGGCTGAGTTAAACCTGTTTCACCGCAAACCAGGATGTGCCCCTAAAACAGCTACCTGTAGGTGTTGGAGGTGTCACACACGATGGCTGTTTTTGTATACTGCCTGGTACTAGCAAAACGCTAATACAACTACGCTCAGACTCAGAGGAGACTTCATTTGTTTGTCATCTCTCATGATAAATGGTAAATCAGAAAAGAAAGGGATATTTGTTTGCATTGATTTTTCTAGTTGTCGTCCTTTGTAAAGCACAGTGGACATTTCTTGCTTACAGCCTGAAACAAGGCTTACATTAAAAGGGATCTGAATGAATCTAGTTTTATTGCCTATGTGCAATGCAGCCAAGTAGTCTTATTATTTTTTACAGATATAAAAACCCCCATGTGGTTAATTTCTTTTCCTATTGTTTATGAATTTTATTTGACTTAGGGAACATTAAATATTTTCTTTGAAGGTTTTTTCGGTTGTACCAAAGTGCAGTACAGTAATATTTATAATGATTTAAGTTTTCTATTCATCTGCATCAGCCCCTAGAGATACCTCCTTCATCACTGATTATCTTTCTCCTTTCCATATGGGTTGTTAGTATGTGAAACATAGAAAAGTATTAGGACTCTTACTGGGAAAGGGTTGTATCTTCTTACAGGGAACTGTAAATACAATAATAAACCCTGGAAAATAAAAACCAAGGAGTAGCCCTGGGTTTACTTTTGTCATTCCTAACATGAAAAAGTAACCTGCAACAAACCAGCACCTACTTCAAAGGAAAATGCTTTGCTGAAACAGCAGCTTGGTTGACAATATACATTATTATCAGAATGAGAAAGTCAAATATGGTATTGAAGTGCATAGAATAGGAAGGAAACTTCCTAGCAAATAAGCAAAGGCTTGGAGTCATGTTACTCTGTATTAATTAATACATTGATGGTAGAGTTTAGCAGGACAAAGAAGTCCATCCTCAATGGCTAATGGCCCAGACCCCTTCTAAAACATCTCTGACCATAGGGCCATTAAAGAGAAAAACTTTACTCCATGTTTCATTAAAAAAGGAAGAAGGAAAGAAAAGACACACTGGGCACATTGTAAAGTGAGTATTCCTGATTTTAACAAGGAAAACATGCTGGAGATTCAAAGCTGCCATTTCATATGCATTATGTGTATTTTTTTACTGAAGGATGACTGAAATAAGTTGAAAATTACAGTGAGGAAAAAACTGAATCTACATAATAATTAACAAAAACAATAAAGCACATGTTCTTGTCATGGATCCTGTGCAATAAACACAAGATCCAAATTACAACTGTCATAGATACTATAGTTCCCATCTTTTAGGTAGCTCAGGATAGGATTTGAATTGTGTAATTCAGTTCTGATATTAGAACAGACCAGACAACCTTAACTATGGGACGTTCTGCATTTGGACCCTAATCCACAACTAGGAACATGTTTAATGTTAACTGCTGCAAAATAAGATCATTTTAATGGTAAGCCTAGAAAGCGAGGACACCAGGCTTATATAAGTGATTAGAGACTTACGTTTGCTGGCACTGCACTGCATAGTGAGGGGATGGCATCTGTTATAATCTAATTTTAAGTAGATAAAATAATAGACCACAGAGATGCTTCTGTTTCCTAAGTGATGCAGCACTTTTGGGTGTCAAATGAAATCATGGGTTGTTTAACAAATGTTCTCTCCTCTTTAAATGATCCAGACCTCATATGGAAATATTAATTCCTACTATGATCCTTATTACTAACAACACAAAAATCCCTTTTTAGATTTTAACATCTCTTCCCAACATGTTATTTTGTATTTAGTCCAGCCAGAAACCAAGTGTATTGTTTGCACAAGAGTAAATGAATATAAATCAACCACAAATAAATTTAGTCTTGAAATCAGAGGAAACAACTTGCTGATGGTAGTTGCAGAGGTCAACAGCACAGCTGTTTTCATGAATGCATATCCACCAGCTCACCAGTGAAGCTATGATCTCACAGCAGCGTACTGGACTCCACAACCCATTTCTTTGCTGTGGCCCCAGTTCTGCTAACTATGCCAGGAGATGCTGCTCTCCATCCCTAGCCAGTGCCACATAAGCACACCGAGTGCTAAGGGACTTACAGTTGTGCTTAGCTGCTCTTCTCACTCATTAATGGATAATGGAAGGCAAAAGCTTTACTTACTTTTTCAGGAAATTTCCCTTCAAGAACTATGGCTTGAAAGCCTGAGGATCACTAAGTTAGGGTGCCTTGCTACTGTGATATTGTTGTAACCCTGAACTTATGCCTGCAGTCTAATCCCTGGTTGTCCATAGTACCTACAAGTGGCTCTACATTCAGGTTGCACGCTAACGTGTGGAGGAAGGCCAGTCTTACGTGCAGTGTGGACAGTGCTAGAAGCTACCAAAGGCGACCTCAGGCTTTTTCAGCATTTACTTGCCACATGGCTTGCAAACCCCTGTGCTTTCAGATGTTGCTGCCAAAGACAGTTATAAATTCAGGGTTTGAGGACTGTTAGTGCTGGACCAGAAATACTTCCATTCTGGTGTAAAATACACTCTGGAGTAGAAACTGACACGTAGCTAGGGTCAGTGTTTTATTTACCATAGGGTGGTAAAGTCCTGCCTCTGTACAGCATCTGTCAGCATGGTCATGATGCTCTTCAGTGAAGTTCTTAGGTGGCCCAGGGGCTGAATGTGGGGCTTCACAGAGTCATGACTTTTGCAGTCATAGGCATCATACTCATATCTATCCCAAAGTTACAGTACAAATCCAGCCTGTTAGAAAGGAGTACAGCTACAGACGGTGATCAGCCAAGCAATGGAATTGGATACAGCCATCCAAAAAAATAGACCCCTCCCCAAATCTGGCAATGGGGGGAAAAAATAAATCTGCAACTGCAGATTCCTATAACCTTTCTTTTTGTTTTACATCACATGTTGTTACATGAAAGTTCCTATATGGAAAAATGGCAATATGAAAAACATAAGAAGTGGGAAGAGATAATTCTATTCTCCGTAAAACTGGGATAACACCAATCAAGTGAGTTGTTCTGGATTTATGCTAGTTTAAGTGCTTGTGCTACTTCTCATAAAATTGAAAGGAAAATAATTTATATGAATATATTTGATGCAAAATATAGTTCTGAGTTGATCAGTCCTTTTTTAATGAAATATCTCATATTTTAGTTTCAAAATGATGACATAATTTAAATGTAAGTAAATTTAATTTAAAATTATTTAAAAAAAAACAATTTTCTGATTCACCTAAATATTTTTCAATGACTCTTTTATTTTAAAGTCTTTTATTCATGGAATATATAATATTCCGCTTTGCTGTTAAATGAACAGCATTTATACATTGATAAAAGAATGTCTGCTTTTGAGATTTCAGAGCAAAGGTAGCCAAATGATCAAAAGGCACAATATGTATGTATGTGTGTATGTATGTATGCAGGAAACTAGAATTGTCTAAAAAAGAAAACAGAAACTATACTGACAGATTAATTAGAATTATGCTTCAGTAGGTGCCCAGGAAAGCAACACCTGTAATTTAATACTGAACAAACAGCGTATCTTACTTATGGCATGTATAGAGAAGACATTGTGAGCGAGTTTCTTTGCCTGCTATCAAGGAAAGCCAGTATGTAGTACCAATACAAATACCAGGAGACACCCTGAAAAATTCTGTAAGCAAAGAGCGGATTAATGGAACACGGGGAGTTTGCGAACTTTAAAAATAAAGCTGATGCCAGACCCTCAACTCTTGTAATGAGAGCTGAGTGATTTACGGCAGCTGAACACTGGCATACAGAGAATGGAGAAGCAAGAGCTAGCAGTTCTCATCTATGCAGAACTTTTTATTTCATTTGGCCATCACACACAGCCTAGCTCCATGTGGCTTGTCTACGCCTTCTTTCTCAGTTAAGTAACAACTTAGGAAACCAGTACCCTGCTCTCCTCTTGATGTAGAACATTTTGAGCTGCTGTTTCTTAATTCATATTGGGGAATGTAGAAGAAAAACTTACAGCCATACGACACAATACAAACAGTCCATTATATAATGGAAAAACCCCTGTATTTCAAGGTAGAGTACCCTATGAATGAAATACCAGGTTTTCATAGCGGATATGCTCTTTTCTGAAATATAAATCATGTGCACTACATTGAAATACACTATAGTGTATTGTGAAATGCATACATTAATTGCTGAATCTATAACACTGAATATGTATATACATCACACCCAAGATATTTATACAGCATAATAAGTCTTAGATGTATAACAATGAATTCTGTACAAAATAAACTGTAAGTTAAGACAATGAAAGAGAACTTTTATATCTGTGTAATTTGTATGCTGATTAAGTTATTCAAGCCTCAGTTTTCATCTTTAAATGTGCCCTTTGAAAAAAATACTTATTTTCTATAGGCAGATGTCTGAAATAAAGACTTCGCTCTTCAGAAAAGCAGCAACTGAAAGACTGAAAAAAACAGATTCTACTGGAGAAAAAAAAATAATGTTCGTGTGTTTTTTTTTTTTTTTTTTTAAACTGACTAAACCATTTTGCATTTATACTGGTCAGGGTGATCTGCTGGTTGGGTTGAGGGTGAGGTGCCCCTGCAGGGTGAACAGTAAATCAGAATCACCAGCATATGGATCACTCATGTGCCTCCTTGCTCAAAGCAACACAAATTACCAATTTATATAATCCAAGGCTTTCGCCCACCCTTCCCTACAAACAGTGCTCCAGCCCTCTCTTCCTGCAGCGAGTCATCCTTTCCCAGCACCAAATATAAAGAACAGATGAACATATTCAATGACCGTTGTCTTGCAAAGAACAGTAGAGAGGTATGTTTGGATTTAAGGAAAAGGTAACAAACTTAACCCGTCCCTTTAGATCTCCAGAGTGAATCCTCAGCAGATTTTTGATTCACTCTTCTGAATTTCCTTATGTTCCCATTAGAATCAGAGTCTCAAAATTATTAACTGACCACTGAGCTCATCACATGAGCTATAGGAAAGCAGCTTGCTAATGCCAAGACAGGAAATTGAGCCTCAGTTTTTAGCTTTCCCTCAAAGGTCTTGGAGATGGCGGCAGAACCAGAAACACAGACTCTCCCGAAACCTCACGGGGTAATCAGGCCTCCCACAGACAATACAGTGCTGGACATCAGTGCTCAGGAGGTGCTTCCATCGTTTTTTTGCTGTTTTCAGCTGGACCACGTTTGAGATCTGACTGTGCAAACTCACTGCAAAGGTATGAGCTGCCTTTGTACTAATGGAAGCCATTTAACATCACGTGAATGATTTAATGATCGCTATTGTCATTTCTAATGTATTGAAACATGTTTTTATATAAAGTCAATTAGATGAATGGCTTGAAAACTGTGATTTATGAAGTGCCTCAGAGAACCTAAACTTTAATGTGCTTTGGGCACAAATTCCAGTCAGTCACCACTTAGCATTCTCAACAGTAAAATAAGAAACGTTTTTTGTAAATGACACTTTTTTTTTTGTACTGGCAGTTGTATTTGGTCCCTATTTGACCATTAACTATGAGACCTTTCCCCTTAGCAGCATCTTACACTAAAGAGACACCAGTGGATCTATTCACACCGCAGTGCTCTATTCAGTATAACTAAAGGTATCAGACTATGAGCTTTTACAGAAACATAGTCTTTACGGTTATATTTTACACACACACACACACTCTCTCTATTATTCAAAACAACTACCACAGGTGTAAATTTTAACTACCAATGTGTGTGCACTAATAATTACCTGCATTAATTTGGGAAAAAAATAGCCCAACAAATAAAACTTTTTTTTTCTTCCAAAAGAGCGAGCCCTCAGGATTTGGCAGGCAAAAGGCCCGCATTGTGATATTTGTCACAAATTAAATAGGCCAAATCCTGAAGGCTGTCTCAGTTGAAACTCCCACTGGCCTTGTTAGGAGCTGGACTGAGCCGGGACCAGAGACGGACATTACCAGTCAGGTCTGGAGCCTGAAAGGTTCCATACGGCCTCATATTACACCAAACTGGACCCTGCTGTCTCCAATGAGTAGCATCTCTAGCTGGTAGCAAACAGAGTGAGTGATGGTGTTTAGCGTTTACGTAACTGGTGATGCATTGCCTTATGTAGTATTCATGAAGCTTAAGAGATTAGTGAAAATGGAGCCAGTGTGCAAAATTAGCCATTAATTCTGCACTCTCCCTTATAGCATAACCTTCCCCCCACCCATTCCAGTGATCCATGTGGCCAGTATCTGCCAAAGTTTGGTTTCTGAGGGAATAAAATTGAGCTGTCTTATTGAAAGAGACAGCTTATTTAAGAAATTAAAGCAAAGTGGATGATGTTTTGAGACCTGTTCTGAGATTCTTAGTGTATCATAGTGTTACTTACTTCCAAAAACATACATATCAGCATAAGGATTTATAAACTAATGCAGATGAAGACTTGTATCATTCCTTCTGATAATCTTGGGTTAGTCTATTTAAAAATCAGTGGGATCTGATGATCTAAAAACCAAGTAAGGAGCGCAAGATTTAGTAGAAATGAACAATGGATATTTTTAATCCTCCAATTTAAAACTGGTAGGCAGAGCAGAATACACTCTCCTATATAGTATTATCTGTAGGATTTTTTTTTTAATCATTAGGATTTAAAAATGAAAAACCATTGGCTATGTGAACAAAATTCTGATCTCACTGAAATCTATGACTATTTCAAAGCATTCATGTTCAACTAGGTCTATCTATACTATATTTATAATTTATGCATTCCTTACAAAGGAATTTTACAATATATTTACACTGAAATCTTAACCATTAGTTATTTCCTGTGCTCAAACAGCACACGAGCAAGCATTACGGTATGCTGTGAGTAGGATATAATCTTGGTTCCACTGGAATCATGACTTCAAATACAATCAGGATTTCCTGGTATTCTGGGTACTGCTGCTGGCCAAGCCAAAGCCCACAGCAGTTGTACTGGCCAACGTCTGACCCGAGCTACTGGCAAAGGGAACACACATACACACCAATACTTCACAATATTAACAAGTTCTCCTGCTTATTGTTCCAGACTCCCTTTTTTCTGAGTATACATGCCAGTGGAATTTAGAGTGTCTGTATTTTCAAGTGGATGTACTTTCTTCATAAAGTCAAACTAATACTTTGTAGAATGGATTTTTGTATGAGTTTAGTTTTTGCTTTTTAGACGCTTTCAGCTTAAAATGGAAAAAAGTCCATTAAAATGCATACCAATTCTTCTTGAGACAGGATCCATACACTATGCACCCAATACTGATCAGGGTATCAGATGACATACAAGGTCTGGGCAAAAGTCTAGTGTGGACTGTCAGACCTCACGTAAGAACTGAAATTCGCTCAATAGATGAAGTTTATGGTCTATAATCTTTGCAGTGATTCTCTCTCATAACAGAAAATGTCATCTATCGTGAAAGGTGCTTAAAAAAGTGAAGCATGAGTTAATTGCATCTTCTTTAAAAAGAATAAACAAACAGAAACACAGAAATCCCAAAATGAAAGCTTAACCTCTCTGGAAAAGCACATGGTGGCATCATTGTTCATTATGAACTAGCAACTTATTAAAATATTCAAAAAATTATAACATACATATAAACAGATGCCACTTACTATACTGCAGGCTATAAATCAACCTTTCACTTGGGGTAAAATGCTCCTCCTTCCATGGAAAATTTAGTTTTGACAAGGTACTTCATTTTATTTCCAATAGCTAGATTAAGAGTGTGCTTTATTTTCACAATTTAATTCAACTTTGCTACACACTGAATGGTCAGAGCCAAAACCCAGACAGGCAGGCCAACTAAGTAAAGCCACCTGGCTAGTGCAAGGAAATAAAATTATAGAAGGGAACTTTTTGTTTAATCATAGTTAAGCCTTTGTTAATGTTTCCCCTTGGTTGTATAAACTGGGTATAGATACCTCTTTTAATCCCAGGCACAGTAAATAGAACATGTTTATCCCACTTATACTATGTGACATAGCACATAGCATACAGGCATACATACGGCATCATTACTAATATCTAGCTGATAGCACTGAATTGGCCAATTTAAATGAAAATGTTGTGGGGTCTTTCTTTGTAAATCTAAATCACTTGTTCACTTCCAAAAGCCTGATTTACAGTGATAGGTTACAAGGATCTCTTTTCCTGGAGCAGTTTAGCAGAGACTGAAGAGCTAGGATCCCCACTCGCGCCACTGTAAGCACAAAAGGCCATTTTCAGCAGTTGTTTTTCACTGAAGAGTAAAGACACATTGGCACTGCTACCACCCCGCCGCCCCCCCCGCCCTTACAGAAGTCTGCCTATGAGAACGAGAAGGGGCTTATACTGATGTTATTTCGGTGTCCTGAAGGCTCCTGTGTGTGACGCGAAAATGGTAACGGCTGATACAGAGTCTAGCTCTGTTACACAGCAAGTTACTGAAGGGGCATTTTGAAAACAGTGCTCACACAAGGCTCTGACAAAGTCAGGCTTCAGTGAAAAAAATCTAACCTGAGAAATGCTCCATTGGCTCACAATAATGGCCATCTAACGCTGACATCCTATTGAAGTCCATAACCATGATGAGATGATTCAGCAGATGTCAAGAAAACCTACAGCATGGGTTTGTGCAATAACATCTCTGAGAGACCAGTGTGAAAAAAAGTTTTCGACCAATACCAGATAAATACAGGCTGTGGTTCAGTACACTAAATGCAGTTACTTTTCTAAAACTTCTCCATAATGTAAAAGCATGGAGGTATATACACTTGTTTAGGTACGTGGTTACATGATTACTGGAAATAAATGCATAAATTGAGCTCCTTTGTCTGGCACATTTGTAAAAACACTGTATGGCGCCTGTGTTGACTCTTGGTTAGATCTGGCTAGCGCAGAAGAGGGTTGCTCAAGTCATTTCCTGGCTTTGAGCCATTTCTAGTGCATCATTCTAACTTAGCAAATGGTTTAAAAGCACGCATCACCAAAATGTAGACTAGCAAAAGATTTCAGGCCCTAATTTTATGCCAGAAGAAGCAGAGCATATAACTGAAGCCATTTAATTTGCTGCCCCACAGAAGCTGCATTCCTCCTCTAGACAAGGTTTTTAAAGGCCAAAGTTTCTAAGGGCATTCCCTAATTTTGAAAAAGTTCAGCTTATATTCCTGCATTTCTTTCTGTTGACACCACCAGCAGAAAGTATATTGAGAAAGAAAAGTTGGCAGGACACTTGATCACAGTAGGGATGTAATAAGCCATTTCGGGATTGGTGATTACTTTTCAAATAGCAAGATGCTGACACCTACCACGCTGAGAACCATGCGACTGCTCCAGCTCCTGGACCCTGTCTGAAGTGGCACGGAGATGGGCTTCCTTGGTGGGGGACTTGCCTGCACACAGGTGCGGGTGTGCGGTACATCAGAAACCAGACAGCAGCTGCATAGGAGAAAAAAACTTCATAGTAAACATAGAAGCCGCGTGTGCTGGTGAGGATTTTTCACATCAGTAACAAAGTATAAATCAGCCAGCCCTTTTCTTAACAAGTTTATTATACACCCAGGAGCCACTGTGGCATCCCGGAGACAACCGCTTCCACTTTAAGCTTCATTTAAATAAGGACACTTGACATAGTATTTCTGAAGGCAAACACAGATCAAAGCAAGGATTTTGCTGTGTGTTCAGCTGTTATTTGACTGTGCTACCTTTTTTTACCATGGCTGACTTTGTTAGGCTCTCAGTCATTGTAACTCATGAAGATGTATGGCATTTTAAAAGGAAATGCTAGTGACCTGAGTCAGCACTGTAGGTACCAGCAATCCAAATAATGGAAGTATGCTTTTGTCAATATAATACAGTTTGTAAGAACTAGTTTCTTTGACTTGCCAGAAGTTGATAGAGTGTCCCTACCTGGGGAAATACAAGTGCATGGGGCTGCCTTTGCCTTCCTGTTCCGCCATTTTTAAATATGAAAATTTTTAAATTCCTTCATATAAGGCCTTGGAGCTATTCCATCTGGCCATTAATTCGGACTAATTCTTAAAATTAATCAGCTGCTGCTTATGTTCACAGGCTGATTTTTAGCAAGGATACAGGGCTTTTCTATGACAGAAGTCGTCCCCCTCTCCCTAGGACCTGTGCTAGCCTCTAGTAAACAACACTCCTCATATTTAAAATTTTGCCAGAGGATGGGTCATGTTGAGAAGAAGGCTAGTAGGACTCACATTTAAATGTATTATATCTGCAGGTTACATAGATATTAGGTGTTTCTGCAGTTAAAGGACTGGGAATTTTCATGGAATAAAAATTAAAAAAAAAAAAAAATAAATTTCTACCATCTTTCTTGGAAATCTCTTTCACGAACGGTAACTACACGTATCACTAGACAAGTATTTTTTCCCTGCCAGGAAAGAAAAAACAGAGGCTAGAAACACTGAGGTAGCCAAATCAATACAGAAGTTGGGAATAGCTGGCATCTTCTCAGTAACAGCATCACATATTCTGTAAATGGTACATCATGCAATTATCTGCATGCTATAAGAAGAGAAAACAGAAGCATAGATTCACAGCGTTTTTCTATATTTTTATGAATGGGGAAAATGTGTTAGAAGTGTGCCAGATCTCCTAATTACTTAAAACTATATACTTTTTACTGAATCTATTTCTGTCTGGTTTAATCTTTTTTAACACCACTTTTATATACTCAACCTGGCTTGTTTTTACTGTGTGACTTGTTTGGTTTTGTAGTCAGGAAAAAAAAAAAAATCTCACAAACAAAAAATGTTGCAGTTGTCTTCCTACACTGCAGTTGACCAGAGAAAGAAGGGCATAATGGTCCCTTCTGCTGTTCAAGGGGGAAGAAGAGCACAGAGGCAGGGAGAAATACAGCAGATACCAGCGCTTTGTCTTCCCAAACAGCTTTAATAGCTGTCTCCAGTCCCGGTTGAGAACAAGGCCCCGCTAAAAAGCTACTAAGATTTTCAAATATTCTTTGGCATCTACATCCATTTTGACATCTCTTACAGCATCCAAGTACCTTTAACAAATCTTTTAAGCTGGAAGAAGGCTAAATCTTCCTGAAAGCTAAAAGGGCTTGTGTTCCCAGGTGCCACTGTGTAATGGTCTCCAAAGCATCATAAATTATTTATGACCTTTGACCTACCAGTCAGACAGCACAACTTTGTCACATTTGTAGGATTTTTGCTTAAGCATTATATTAAGAAAAGCTTATCAGCGTCACAACAGATACCTGTTGCTCACTTTGCCACCTATACTGAGAAACACTGGGTTCAACTATTTTGCTATTGAGCAATATTAGCTTTGTTCTCTTTCCTGTAAAAGAGGGCACTTGTCCATACACCTAAATTAGAAAACACATCCTCTGTCATTTCTATTGTAGTCATAACTTAGTGATCCATTTAATAGGAACCAGTTCACTGAACGGAGANCAAAAAAAAAAAAAAAAAAAAAAAAAAAATGCTTTGGGCAACAGCTTTTTATTTTTAACTCCCAACTCAATGAACGCATCCAATTAGTTTCAAACCCATGCATCTGTTTTCTCCTTCTCTTTTCTTTCTCCTTTGGAATGGAGACATCTTTCCAAAGCCTGGAAAAGCTACTAGAACTGGTGAGACTGCATCTGGAGTACTGTTTTCAGTTCTGGATGCCCCACTATAAGAAAGACATGGACATACTGGAGCAGGTCCAGTGAATGGCCATTAAAACGATTAAGGGATTGCAGCATTTGACACATGAGGCGAGGCGGAGAGACCTGGCACTGTTTAGTCTGGAGAAGTCTCAGTCTCTCAGGTGCAATCTTAATGTTTGTAAGTATCTGATGGGAGGGAATAAAGAAGATGGAGCCAGATTATTCTCCGTGTTGTTCAGTGAAAAGACAAAAGGCAAAGGGCACTAATTGAAATACAGAAAAAAATGAGTTAATAAAGATGGGACACTTGGACACAGCAGAAGGGGCAGAACTGTGCTTTGCTGTGTCCCTAATGAACCAAAAACACGGCAGGGAATGAAGAACTAGGATTAACCCAAACTACAGAAGGGAAAAGATCATTACATGAGCCTTGGCCAGCGTCAGCTGCTATATGTCTTAGTAGCTATTAATGTTTAACTGTGCAACAAGAGCTGTTACAGAGGGTGTTTTGTGCACTGCATTCTGGGTAAGGAACACGACACAATTTAAGATTTGTTTCCTGAATTACCATCTAGTAGTAGTAGTAGGCAATATATAGACAGGTATGGAGACAGAAAACCTCATGGGAGCTAGGGACTAAATGCAATGCTGAGCCAGAGCTCAGTACATCCCATGCTGTGTCAGACTTGTCTGCATGCAGAGGTTTTTTTAGGTTAGCTGCACAGTGATTCTGGCTAGGTCAAGACTATATAAGCACGCAGGTGAAAATCCTGTGCACACAGTTACTGGGTAAGTCTAGATACCACCTATGCGCATCAAGTGTGTTTGAAAACTGCCTAAGTCACGGAGGCAACGTACAAGCATAGAGGAGGGTGGAAAGAGTAAGACAGCAAGGGCAGCATGACCCAGTGCCAGCCAAAAAGCTCCACAATTTTTTTAAGGGTGCAATGCTAGTTCACATCTACCGAGACATCTGTGTCTGAGGAGAACTCTAACAAAGGACAGTATTTTGGAAGCCAGAGGAGCTTGCAATCATGATGGCCTGACTATGACAGCTCTAAATAAAACTAGCAGAACTTGTTTCTGCTCCCACAGCTGCTCATGGTGAAGGTACAATAGATAGCACCCCATACCATCCATCCCTTGAGGAATGCCGCAGAGCTATCAAGTTGATATGCCCTACTTTTGACAGTGGTTTCCATTAAATGCTTTCTCTCCTCCCTCTGTAGACATGAGCCACTGCCCAAGGGAGCAGAGCCCTGGCTGGCCACAAACCATCTGTCTTCTCTTGGCTACAGATTTCCCAGCAGCAGCAGAGCAGGACCCACATCAGACTGCACTGCTTGGTTGGTTCCTCATGGCATGTTCTAAGTGACTGATATAAGATGTTTCAAAAGGGGCTATTTTTAGTGGCATCTTACACACTTTTCATATTTGCCTCCTACAGAGGCCGCCCACATTTGGTTCTTCATTGACCCTGTTCTAATATTGGAAAGCACCTTGGATGTCCCTCTCTCCTTTGGTGTAATTTCAGGATAAATTAGAGGAGATGATGTACAGAAAGTTTTTTGAATCCTTCTATCAAATATATATAGTCTGAGTCTGGAGCTGCAATGTGCCATTGGCAGAGTAGCTTCTGTGTGGGTCCTGCTTTTGTGCATGCTGTACGCAGGTGTTAGCACGTCCCTTGCACGCTGGAAAAGGTAAGCAGCATTTTTTGCCACCTTCTCTAGATCTTTTTGCACTGGTCGTGTTGAGATAAGACAGCCTTTCTCTAGACTCCTTCACTTTTCTTCAGTTACTGTAAGAGGCATAGCAACTTTACTAATTTATTTGCAGAAAGCATTGAAGATTACATCTACTGTGATCAAATCCCCTTAAGTAAAATATAAACCGCTACTTCTCTGAATATAAAGCCTAAATCAATAATGGACATGAAATCATCAAGTTTAATCTCAAACAGAGTGAACCCGAGTAATCACTCTTCTTGATATAAAACTAATTCTGTTTGACAATAAAATACTACTGGTCTGTGCCATAAACCCATGGAACAAATAACTTTCTTAACCCTGACAGTTACTGTCCAAAATCATTACATGTCCTCTGCTTAGCGATCAAGCATGTCACTATAGTACTATTTCAGCATAAGTCCCTTTCTGTAGAACACATCATACGCACCAGAACTTTGAAAGATTTTTTTTAAGCCAAAGTGATATGGTATTTTCTCTTCTTCCTAGTTGCCAAAATTGCACAGGTTGTATAAGGAACACACAAACTACACTTAAGATGTTCCTTGGCCTATAGCTAGATGACCTCTCAAGTTTAAGTGTCAGTGATGAATGAATTTGAGCCCCAAATGCAGGTATCACAAAATCCACAATCGATAGCAGGGAGCTGAGGTTTCTTTAAGATGCGCATCGATGTAATTTTTGCAGGAGCTGCACCTTTCTCTCCCGTGCTGGCAAACAAAGATTTTCAGAATTCAGAGGGTTTTGCCAAGGGGTCCACCCACAGGGGCTGGAGTAGGTTGGTGCCTAAAATGCTGCAGCATTTGTTAGCACATAGGAGACTGAAATGCATGCCAACACCCAGCCCAGCACAGATGGATGTCTGCAGAGACATGCTAAGAGTACCTGGCCACATTCTTGCCATGTTTCTCATAACTAGAGCTCCTTGTGTAATCTTGACACCAAGCCCATAAATTCCTGTTATTGATAAATAATACACCACGATACGAAAGCTGCCTCAGCTGCCCGTTCACTCCAAGGCTTGCAATTACAGAAAACTGAGCCTTGTTGTTCTTTAAGGTGATAGCCAACTAAAAACCAAAACACTATTACTCCAGAAAACAGGAGTGTTATCTAAGTAATAACTTGTCCTTGCAATAAAATGGAAGGCAGGCCGGCAGAATGGGAACAAGGAAAAACTGAGCAGACATACCTAGCCAAGACTACGAACAGCCAGTGCTTCTCTGCTGCTGCCTTGTGGGAGGGAGGGTATGCAATAATGTACACCCAGGTGTTTGCTATGGGAAGGCTGTTGGCCAGAACACATGGCACATGCAGCAAGAGCAAAGTTCAGGGGACATAATCAGTTCTGTTCCTTGAATTTCCTTGGTCAAGAGTCACTGAATCAAGAGATTACATGTTACTGTTAATTCACTTAGCATCGCTAAAGCCTTGCTGCATTGAGGAAGCATTTCAAAAATATGAATTTTTGATTTAAGATGCAAATATGCACCAGTGTCTCCATTATTTAAAATAACAAGAGGGAGTGAACTCCTTTTAACTGTTAGCATTTAACTACTGGGTTGTCTATATACAGTCAGAAATCACATCAGGAAGAAAATCTGAAACAAGATCTACAGGTTCTCTCACCAGTGCCTCTTGGTTTCTCGTTGCAATTGGAAGAAAGTATGTGAAAATCATCTTATGAACTCCCAAGTTTTGGTAACATCTTCCATGCTTGTAATACTATGTTAAAGCACGAAGCTACAACACAATTTTTAGAGTAGGAACAATGGCTGATTTCTTTTGCCCAGAGAGGTTGTGGAGTCTCCCACTCTGGAGACATTCCAAACCCGCCTGGACGCTGTCCTGTGCAACCTGTTGTAGGTGACCCTGCTCTGGCGGGGGGGTTGGACTAGATGATCTCCAGAGGTCCCTTCCAACCCTGACTATTCTGTGATTCTGTACTGTCAGAGTATTTCATGTTGAGATCAGCACTAGATAGATCCTTCAGTCTCCCAAGCTTTCAAAGCTCTGGATTTTCAAGAGCTCTGCTTACATTCAGACATCACATGAGTGCAGAGCTAATTCAAGGATCTGGACTTGTCTGTGATTTACCTGTCTGGCATACAGTCTCTGCTCTTGAAAACCTCACTTGAGGGGTTGTTATTTTTGTCAAAACTCTTCCAGCAAGTAACTCCACATAATAACAGCCAGGCCAAAGAGCAGAGTCTGATCCAAGTCAGATCTGTTCTCATACAAGTCAGTGAAAGCCTGATTATCTCACTGCTGAAATTCTCGGGTGGAATTAGTGAACAAGAGCCAATGGCTGTTATCATCTTGTTCATGTCAAAGCTTGATTTTTCCCCCCCCCTTTCAATATTTCTGAAAATTTATATGCTGTCACAGTCCTTGATAACAGTTTGGTATCTCTGGACCTGAGAACTTTTAATATTCTGTAGGGTTTTTTTTCCCCAGCACTTCTTTATTCTCATGAAAAGATTGATTAGGTCATTTTACTGTGAGAGGAGGAGCAGGAACATTTGCTACTACCTGAGCCAAAGACATGTTCCAAGTAAGTGTTGCAATTTCATAATTATAACTTTTTGGGGTAACTGTAACAGGAATGAATAGCTTTGAAACAGAATGGCCTTTACATTCTGTGCAGGTAGCATATTTTTATTTCATTTTTCACTTGGGCCTTGATATTTAGGTTTAGGAAGATCTTAAAAATGGAACGAGGCAATAGTACAATCCCTTGTCAGAAAAAAGAATGTCTGTTTCTTTACACTTGCAAATGTATTCAGAGCGATAGTTTAGATGTATAATTATAAAGATTCTGAAAGATAATGAATTTAGTATTTTAAACAACATGCCAGATTTTAAATGACAATTATGGCTTTCTCTGGTTCAAGAATCAACATGCTGTTTTTCTTCTGTTGGATAAATACTCATCAGCACCATGATGGCATTCTGGCAGTAATTATTTAGAGCTTAGTCAGAAATAGATTTCCATTATTACCTATCACAAATGATGCAGAAACCTGTCTGGCACTGAGGTACAAAGCTAAAATACCTGAAAAATCATCCTTTTTTCTCCCCCTCCTTCACTGGACTACTTCTTACACAGCTGGATACCTTTGCAGTCTGGACAAGGTTCAACAATGCAGTCCTGGCACTAGTACTTCCCTTGTCCAGGACAGCATTTGCCGTACCGGGCAGTGCTTCAAGGAAGGGAAGGATAGGGATGGGATACGGTTCCCATAGGCTGACTGAGCCCCATACTGAACTGGAAGTATGTTTTCCAGCTCTCCAACATGTTCCTGCTTTATAACGGGACAAGATCAAAGCTGACAGGCACCCATATGACAGTATTCAAACACCCTGATGAGGCAAATGCTCATGTCTGCAGTGGGAGACCTAGAATCAAGGACCTTTTTTGAACTGAAGCTCTTAACTTCTACCTGATTGTCCTCACAATCCAACTGTCCTTTTCTACTTGCATCAGACAGCGATTCTTCTCTGCCATGCCACCCTCTACTTGAGAAAACTTTTCCAACAAAAGGTTAATCAAAAGTGCTGTGTCCCTGTAAATCCCAGTGTGTTTTCACAGAGCGTTCTAAAGAAAACAACCAAGTTGCAATGGGATCTATGCTATTTCTCCACAAGTGTAGCAGGAAGCTCCAATTATCAGTTTTCTACGTATCAACAGGCTGACTATATTCTTTTCCCAAATTGCTATCTGCCCTAGTCTAAACTGTCACGGCACACTGTTACACACCATCTTATACCATGCCCAGTCAGAAAATTTGACGCTTCTTTGGCGCTTCTAATTACTGGTGTTGATAAAAACAATTAGTTCTAGTGGGTGGAAATTACATGCAGATCTGTAAACAAATGGTATGGTTACTCTACACAGTCTATCACTGTCAGCCGTGACTTGCTCTCTTGAGAGAAGAAAAAACTTACAAGTGCTCTGTCCTTAGCAATGGTGTGTATTTGCTCATTCATATGGATTAGTAAACCAACCGTGATAGCGTCAAATTGACCAAGTTAAAAAAGGAAAAAGTCTCCCCAACTCCCAGGTAATGTTTCTACACCTGAAAATCCTGTTTTAAGCAAAATGTTCCATTTAACATTATAATCATGATGAAATTTCACTGAAAAACACTTGAAAGGAAATGTTTTTAATTAGGTTTCCTTTAGAGATGGGAAAAAAACATATGTTTAAAAATCTTTTAGAAATTAAGGTTTTGTTTTGATTTCTGAGTCTCAACTGGAGGTTTTCTATTTTCCTCCTTCTTCACCCCAATAAAATTCTTGGCAAGGGGGATAATTTGGAGAGAAATTTCTAAACCACATGGCTCTTTCCACTTCAGAGTGAAAATCAACATGGAATTGTCTGAATTTCCTGCAGAGCCCAAATTCTGAGTTTCAGCTAATGTTAATTAGTCCTTTTAATTACTGAACCAAATTCAAAGCCTGGTGTAACCCTGACAAGGTAACTGAGCTGTTCCAAGAGTGGTCTTGACTCCGTTTCCTCACCAAATGAAAGAAACTAGAAGAAAAAAATGTCACTTTTACATCACAGACTTGAATTTTGTTCTGTTCTAGGCAAAGCATGTGGCTCACTATGGTTGGAATTGGAAGTAGATCCTGAAAGAAGATCCCTGCATGAAAGAACTGCCAGGACCTTCACTCCAGTTTTAGCTGTAGGAAAGCGAGGCTGTGCAGGTTACCCACCTGTGATTAAGTGGATTCTAGCACCTGCTGAAAGCTTTGCTCAAAACAGGATAAATTTTTAATCCCTCCAAATTGCCTCTGCAGCTGCAGAAGGTTTCTCTTTCTTTTCTAAAATATTGATAAAGTGGGAGCAATATTCTGCATGAAGAAAAAATCAGCATTAAAAATGAAATCTCCGCCTCCTAAGCAGCTACCATTTTTATTGGAGTTGTTCACGGATTATCTTCAAAATGGCTGTTGACTGTTTTTCCTGGTGGGTATCCTGACTTTCTGTGCAGATGACATGTGCATCTTACTGTGGACTTTGAAAAGGTATGAAAGTATAGGCAGAACACCTTGTGACATAGATCGCAAAGTTAATGACAAGCTCTGGTCTCACGTAGGGTAAATCTAATATACCAATTTCAAAGTTGTCCTAAAGAGCAACATTTCCCCTTTGATTTTCATTTTGTGCTAACCCATTGCCTTTCTAGGGTCTGCATGGCCATGAAAGAGGGTAATCCAGACATAAAAGAGCACTGCATCAAGAATTTAACTAGTGTTTTCCAGTGTTACAGGAAAGTTCAACCTAGGTCTTTATCCTAATCAGAACCTGCAGAGATTTTTTAAATCCTTTCCTCATAATTATTGTTTATAGTTAATACCACAGTACTACCCAGAATAGAGCTGATTGAGTATTTTCCAACAAAATGCATTTTCAGAAAGGAAAGCAATTGGCATTGCAACTTAAAATGAGAGAAGGTTGGTTTTGATGAGTTTTATGGGCAGGCTGGTCAAGTCTGGAATGGAATTTCTGGTCAAAACACAGAGCAAAAGTACACCTGACTATCCCCTAGCAGGGTCTATAGGAACTTGAACTTTAAGCAGGGACTTGAACTTTGCTCTCCCACACTCACAGTGAGTCACAAAACTGTAAGATACCAGGGATTCTGGTGGAACTTCTGCATGTAAAATAGTCAGATGTATTTGGTTCTTTCTGAAACAGACTCGCAATTTCTCTCTGACATCTCAAAAATATTTCTGGCACAGCAGAACAACTTCCTAACCATGGCAAACCTACAAGACCCAGTAAGTGGTGGGATGTAGTAGTGGGACTGTGCTAAGTGCTACTGAGACACACACTAAGAAATCCGCCTCTGCCCTGAACTATTGTCATCCTTGTGTTGTAAGTGGAGAACAGGCCAACTGATGTGGTCACACAGAGAGGTTCACCCACACAGAACTGAACCCAGAACTTCAGAACCCTGTCCAATGTCTTTCTCATGAAATCAGCATTCAACTGCCTCCCAGCTGACCGGCTGTCTAGCATAAGGATGAAACCATTCATCTCTAATCTCTAGTTTTGTTATGTTACGCTCGTTTTTAAGTCAGATTTCTTCTGCTTTTATTACTTTGTCAAACAACGTGCTTTTTTCTTTAAACCAAGATTTTTTTCTTGCTACTGGTGTAACATTTTTGATTAATGGTATTTGAAAGGATCACAGATGGGTGAACAGGCTTAGAGAAACCAAAAAGCGACCTCTGCCAAAATGTCCAAAATGTGTGAAGCAATCCTGTCTTTATTTTGATGTTAGATAAAAATGCGAGTACTCACTTTTCCAACTAGAGCTTGTTAGAAATCTTTTAATTAAAAACATCTGGAAAATTTTTTGACATTCTGTGCAAATGCTAAAAATTTTGAAATGTCATCTTTGAATTATCAGATTATCCTCAAAACTTAACCCGTCTTAGCTTCTTAACTTTCATCCACTCCAATGTTTTTCGTGTTTCCATAACATAAAATTACTTGTAATTTCAGTTGTACTTCTCATTTATATTTTTAGTTTGAGCCATTGAGAAACTATGTGTGTTGCCAAAGTAGGTAAGAACTGCAGTTCTCATTTAAGAAATGTTGTGAAGGATCAAGCACAGATCCATTAGAAATTTTTTTGCCACAACTAGTTTTCAAATGGAAAATTCAGTTTCAAGCAATATCCAATTTTTGCAGAAAAGGCTGTTTTCTCCCTGAAGAGCTGAACCATCAAAATGCAGTATATTTTAACTCTGAAATACTGCAATTATGCTCTCTGAGAACTGTAGTTCATTTGCGTTTTCCTGTTCTCCTCTATGACTGGAGTTCTGCTGGCCTACATCTTCCAGGATGTGGCACAGACACTTGGCAGATATGATTCATTACCTACGCTCTGGTCATGAGCAGAGATACCTCATGTACAGCCTAACCCTGGAACAAACACTACAGACAGTGGCAAACTAAGACAGGATCACAATGCCTACAAGGAACCAACACTGCAATAAAATACACGGAGTTATATATATAAATAACATTAAAACCTAAATAATACAGATAAAATACATGATTTCAACCTTTCACTGAAAATTCCACACTTGCAAAGGAAGATAAATTCCACTTCCCGACTGAATCCAGATAAAGATTCAGTTTATAATCTCTCAGCAACTCAGGGCTAAATTAAGGACTAGAATTCTACAATAAGATTTTGTATTGTTTCGAATGCATTTCCATTGTATGTTCATGCCTTGAATTCTTAATCTGTTTCCTGCTTTCAAACTACTGAAAACTTAAATCTGACTTTGAGCACCCCAATTCTGAAACTTGCCAGTCCCTCCAGGGTCAGCACGTGAACATGACTTCTAACCCGGTAGTGTATATGCTGTTTAAATGCCCTTTGAGTCACCTCATCTAATTTTGCAACTACCCTTCTTCTTACACTGTCAGAGGTATATGTGGAATTTTCTCTAATATACTTATAACTGAGCAAAAGAATTTCTCACTCTTAGCCCTATATGTTTCTACCTCACAACTTCTCAAATTTAAGCAGTGAGAAAATAATTTGAAAATCAGAAAATCTCGAGAGCTTTCTTAATTGTTAACAGGTAGCAGAAGATGGGCATACCCACGGCTATGCCACAGACAATGAGAATTAACATTCCACCAAATATTAGAAAAGACTGATAGCATAACTCTAAGACAGATAATTAAAACCATCCCACTATGTGACATAATCCAATACAATTCTGAGCCTCTTTCACTGCCTCTTTTGCGAGGGTATAATACTATTCTGGGTATAATGCTATAATAGCGTGAGCTAACCGAAACATAAATGGGAAGTCATACCAACAAAAATGATTTTTTTTTTTGTTAGGTTAGTTTTCAGCTGGATCAGCTCTCTACACCGTCTCACTTTACAGCTGCCCACACCAGGGAAGGTATAGGATTGCACAACCAGGGGCAGGAAGATAGAATATATGGCAGCCTCTACCACTCAGTTTTAGCTGCTAAGTAACCACAACTTAGAATTTACTAGTTCCCTTCCTTTCTACTTCTGGTTGCATAATAGCAGACCTTTTGAAGTAGGGCTATACTTTGAGTAGCATTTAAAACACTTACTATTAAATTGGCCTGTCTGCTAGCAGAAGCGTCTAGGGTAGCAGGAATACTGCCAAAACATCATGATGTTGCAGCAAAACACTAGCAACATTTATCCAAGACTCTTAAATCACATTGCAAAGATCATAGTAGGTTTGCTAAATGCTAAACTTGTTAGAGCTGCACTAGCAACTCAATTCTAAGCAGAAAATATTATGACCAGCCAATCTAGGAGCTTTGGTTTCAAACCAGGACTCCTGTCTTACCATACACTACCGATGAACACATACTGTCACCCTACAAAGAAGAAAAAGGTAGCAAAAGCTTCCTACTCGGCAGTATCTTCCAACCCTGACTATTCTGTGATTCTGTGTGATTCTGTGAAAAGTGGCAAGTATATGAACAGTTGTCACTTATTGAAAGGAATGTTTCATTTTACATTAGGCCATGTGAGCGTATTTGTCAGCAGGCTCCAGGAATTGGCTCTGATATTAAAGTAGTCCCCTGGGCTGGAATGACTGGGGTACAGAAGTACTTTATTCTCCTGTAACACCTGATACTTTTGCTTCACCGCTGTCGGAGACCAAACTTTTCTTCAATCTGCTGTGTGGGCCAAAGGAGAACAATTTAACTCAGATCTAGGTCTCTATTATAACACTGCTGCTCAGCCACTTCCCTCAGCTGAGCCTGGTCCAAATGGGTCTGTAATTGGAATCAGAAAAAGGAACATTCAGCTACAGTTAGCAGCGTGTTAATTATTAAAGGCTAAAGGGCCCCACAGTTATTAATATTACAGTGTGAATTTCTGTTCCTCATTTGGGGAGGAGAGGGGACTCTGCAGTGCTATTTAAGAATTGACAGAGGTAGTAACACAATTTGGTTCTTTCTTCACTGTTGACACAGTCACCAAAGTAACTGTGTCAAACAAAACCCAAAAAAGGATGTGCTTCTCTTTATTGCTAAGCTTCCTCAAAGAGTTCAGTACAGCACTTACAAGAACAAAAGCACAGCTATGTATCCCTGGAGAGAACGCAGAAATTGTGGTCTTCCTCTGGGACATCTAGAGGTCCTTCTCTATGCCCTGATCTAAAAAAACATTTACGTACACACTTACTTTGAATATCTCCATAGAATTTGTCTTGACCTAATTAGGTATCTTGATTTCAGTGAGATGACTGCATACGCTTAAGCATTTTTTGTATAGTGTTGCAGTAGTTGTGCCATGCAATCCAGAGAGGCACAGGCTGCTCATAATAGCTTATATGGCTATTATTCACTTCCAATTAGAAAACAAGCTCATTTATGGATACCGATTCCGGATCCTCTAGCTAACATCCCTGTCACTAGTTTTATTTCCATAGGGCCCCTGTGTGTGTCACTCTAAATCCTACTGCTCTGCACAGTGAAGCTGTAGCAGTGCTAACTTGACATGAAGTGGGCAGAATCTGAGAAGTCTGCAGTAACTGCAGTAAGTTTTGCATATGCCAGAATGAAGAATTTGGGCTTCCTCCAACAAGACTGTATGAGAAGACACTATAAATAACTTACCCTGTCTATGTAGAACAAACCCATGTTTTTCACATTTGCCATAACAAACAAGACAAGCGATATATGAATAAATAGTGTTTGTTGTTTTTTTTTTTTATTTTGGAAGACAGAAAAAGGGAAGGTGTTCCCTCTCCAATTCACCGAGTTCTCTTTCACTCTGCCTCCCAGTTTCTGCACTGCCTTTAGTCATTCTGTAAACACCCATCACTCTACCACCACATCAACTTACAGAGCCACTGAGCTGCTCCTAGTGGACCCCACCAATTGGTTGACACCATGGAGTAATGAACAGCTGTTCCAAGCAGGACTGAGATGTCCTTGCATAGTGCATGTTCTGCTGGGTAGCACTGCCACTCACATGGCACCATGAAACAGCACCTCAAAGCACGTTCTCTTGTCAAGACCCATTCAGAGCAGGTCAAAATACAGATCATCCAGACCACACAAAATTTAGGCCTTCAGAAACATACTTTTGTCCCACATTGAGAGTCAAAGATGATATTTTCGTATTTGAAAGGCTTTTTAAAAATATAATTATTTTTAAAAATACCAAAATATTTCTTTTTTCCACAAAGTAAGACCATTTAATTTTTGAGAGGTTAAATCACTAGGGAAAAAAACTGTAAAATTAAGAATTATATTGAAACTGCATATCCATCTAAACTAATAAACTGAATCAATAAGATAAGGGAAAACAAGCTAAATTGCAATTATAAAGTCAAACTGAGTAATTTACATTTTTCTCCATTAAAAATTCATTGAGAAGCGACATGTGCCATGAAATGTTTCAATTTCGGCAAAACTGCTGTTTTCAATGGAAAACTTCCATCCAAACATTTCTGAAGTGTTACATGGGTGCTTTTTTTAAGTTTCCTTGCAACAACAGTGCCACCCACTGGCTATTGCAGTGCTGTCTACGCACAAGTCCTTCACACAAGAACACTTGCAACTAACTCTTTGTTTCTCTAGGGAAAAAAAAGGGTTCTCGTCTTGTTCTGCAATCACCACTGACCAAAATACTGCAACTGAAGGGCTGACTCCTCTCTTCCAGAGCCTACTAAACAACAGGACTGTGTTAACCAGCTTGTCACAGCAACAACAGCACTGCAGAGGATGGTGTCTTGCCAATTTTCACCATCATTACTACATCAGAGGACTCCTACTTTGTCTCCATCTCCATAACAGAACATGAAAGGTAGCTGGGTGTCATATGCCAAAAATCACCAGGATATTTTTTCTTAATCTCTGCTGATTGGTTAGTGCCCAAAACCATGTTTTTTGGAATAGCATAAGAACAACAATATGGCATCAGATCAAGGGTGCATCTAGCTCAGTATCCTCCTCTGACAGTGGGTAAAACAGACTGCCTAGACAGAATGTGTAAAAAATCAAATAAATGATCCAATCCCTTTTAAGACCTTCCTCTGGCAGTCAGTGGTTCAGTGACTTCTTCAGCTGGAAACTACAGCCAGGCCATTTTCTTTAAAAGCCACTTACACCTAGCCAATCTCTCATGAATTTGCTTGAGACCATTATTCTTTTGGCTTCTACAGCATCCTATGATACCAAGATCTGCAGTTTAATCACACTTTGTATAAAAAATTAATTCATTTTATTTGTTCCGAACCAGCAGTTTGACAATGTCACTGGGAACCCCTACGTCTTATGTTACAAAAAGCAATAAAGTAATAAATAACTAGTCTCTATGTGCCTTCTCCGTCTCCTTCATGATTTTATACACCTCATACCTACTCCAGCTCAAGCTGGTAAATTCTGTCCTGTTTAATTTCTCCCTCTCTGTAAGTCACACTCTGCCTCTGAGCGTCTCCATGACTTTTTGCAAGTTTTCGGCACTATCCATGTGTGATCTCGTGGCAAGTACTGTCCACAGTGTACCAGCCAGGTATGGGGGCACCACAGATTACGAGGCAGCACAATTACTTTTACTCTGATTTCTCTATTCATTCCTGATTCTATTTGCCTGTTTGAGTGCAGCTCACATTAAGCTATATTTTCAAAGAGCCACCTTCACAATCACATCAATTGTATTTTGCCCTCTTCTATGCTTTGTGCCAGTGGTGTCAAGCAACCAGCCAGAGCCTGGATTAGGTTCAGGACACTAAATCCTTAATCGGAAAGATGGCCATAAGATGCAGGCTGCCTAGTGTTCCTGGATGAGCCCAGTATCATTATCACCTTAATATATTCAAGAAGCAAATAGAAACGCTATGAATAAGCAGCAGGTCACACTCGGGGCCCAATGCTGCAATATTAAGTGTTGCATTTCCCTGACTTAGGCTTTAATAGCTGGTTGTAAATTCTCACAGTATCAAAGATACCATGTGTAGTCATCTGGTAATGATTTCTTCACTAAAGCAATCCATTGCATGAAGCAGAGTGCAAGAATTGCCATTTTTTAAAAGGACTCAGTGTGTTGATGCATACTTTGTTTATCAGTATTTTGTTAACTGATCAATAAGAACATGCAGAATCTCAGGTCTGACAGGGGTTTTCCAAATATTTTCAATAATAGATATTGCTTTCTTACATTCTGCTGTACTTCAGTAATCTGTGAGGTGCCTGCATCTAGCATATTATAGTCTTGCAGTTAAAATGTGCTACATAAGTATTGCATGCCAGAGGCTCAGTCAATTCACTGGACCATATTCACTCCAGATGTAAATCTATTGCAATGGACTTATGTCAGAATGAAATGTGCTACCTCTTCTAGGAAAAGAAGGTGATTTTGTTAATGTACTTAATAATATTGTTATTTGCAGATTTCTTTGCTCCTGCTTTGAAGTTGGGTCAGCTGTTTTCCTTTTTACTGGTTTACATTTTTCCTTGTTTATATTTTTGTTAATTTCATGGTAAGGGAAATTTAAACACAAATCTAAATCACAATTCTGAAGCAGCTATTCATGGATGTCAGGAGAACTACAAAATCATGCAGGTTTTTCCTTTTCTTTCTCATCGTGTTGTGTGTCCTTTCTCTTCCCTTATTTCAGTATCTGTATCAAACTGCAGACACTAATCTGCATTTTGTCACCCTCCTGTAGCTTTCCATATGTGTTATAACCATTTTTGTGCAGCAAGTCTGCCCTCCACCTGCCTGTGTCAACAAGTCCCTACTCAGACCCAGAACGGCTGACTCTGGAGGAACTCTTCAAAGTTACAACGGCCTGCTCAAGAGTTGCCTTCTCTCGCTCCTTCGATCATTTATTAGAATGACCTTGCACAGTGGATTAACTGATTTTCCATCTCACCTAAAGTCACAGAGCAAAGTGAGAAAGGATATGCACAGAAGCAGGCTTCATAAAACGTGAAGCCCCTTTCTCTGCCTCCCTTCTGTTACTACTCCTGTGGCAACTCTGCCCTCAAATCCCTCAGCTCCACCACTTACAGCACAGTTTACATACCTGTAAAATACAGCCTGTAATTCTCATCTGTGTCAGTTATCAGATAAGATTTTGTGAGCTGACTCCACAATATTACCGTTAAATACATAATGCATGATTAACAGCAACCACTGGAGATTCAGACTCTATTATGAAAAGCACAGCAAACATTATGAGAACCAATCCTTGCCCCGCAGAGCCTGGCAATCTAGGCAGGCAAATAGTGGAAGACAGTAAATAGAAACTCAAAGTAGGAAAGGATTGTCCAAGAATTTACAGCAGGTCAGCATTACAATCCAGACTTTACCACTACAGTAATCACTGCCTTAGCTCTAACTGTGATTCAGGGCCCGTATTTGTTTTCACAAAAAGCCGCTTCATATTTTGTTACTGGTTCTGAAAGCAGCAGGATCAAGCTGGAAAGAGGCAATACTGAATGTCTATATGCGAGTTAATGGGGCTACACACTTAATAGGAAGCATTTGGCTCTTAGAAAATCAGACCTTCAGTTATTGAGCTTCACTGCATACTTCCCATAACACAGAGGGTGGTTCTGATGTCACTGCAGAAACTTTGTGGTGTCTCTTAGGTGACGTTTTCTCAAAACACAAACATAAAAGAGAGGTGAGATTTCCTACCGCAGATTTGTTTGGTGTGAAATCTTCACATGTCAGTATTTCCACCACCCCCCCATTAATGAGATTCCCTTGACAGGTTTAGACAGTTCTTTAGATTCATCAGATGAAGAAAGGGGACGTTTTTGCTGACAGCCTAGATTCTAGCCCGTCTCTTCAAAACTGAAGGCATTAATATTAGATATAAACAGATAGCTCTAACACTCTGTCTGTCACAGGAGCCAACTCTAGTGACATCTTTAGGAGACCTATTACTACTAGCTTCCTCTGAAGCTTTCTATGTCATCCTGTAATGTAGAGGCAAATTGCTTGGTAGCATCACACTTTGAGGAAGAGCCTCTAAAGGCAACTTTTGGGACATCAGCTTAGACATGTACTCTCCATAAATCAGAAAAGGTAGCAGCCTTTCCATTCAGGGCAGTGTTGGAAGAGCGTATTCCTCTCACAAAAAGTAAATCATTCAGAAAGAGGCAGATACAAAACGATCTGTGATTATCAGTAGATAAAACTAAATAATGCTTCAGTTCTCCAGTAACAGCATCATCATCTGTTAGTTCCTTGGCTGGATCCGTCAGCCTGTTCAGATACTAGCTCATACAAATCTTGCCTTTTTCCCTTTTTCTCCTCCTCTCCCCCTAATAAATGCACAAGCTCTCACCTCTACAACTAATTCTTTTGCCCCCACAATACAAAATGTTTTGTCTGCAGTGGAAGTGGTCCTTGATGATTCCAAACCATGGCCAGGCACTGTCTGGAAAAGGGCCAGCTCACACTGGCCTTAACAGTGTGAATGTTAAGGATGGTCAAGCATTTGTGTGGGAGCCTGTGCCCAAGGCCTATTTAATTTATTAGTATAGATGCAGTCATGGAGTCCCAAGCAAGAAGAGACCAGGAGCATGGTTCTCCCTCACTATTAATACCAGAGACAGGCAATTATCTCACTGTCTGCAGGCTGGAAAACAACAAATCAGATTCTGAAATGTGTTCAGCGCTTACAGCTGGGGTCAGATTTTTCAAAAGAGTTCTTCATCTATTCAGGTACTAAAATAAGTGACCAGCTTCTCATAAAAGCATGCCAGATATTGAGCTCTTTTGAAGATTATTTCCAATTAGAGATCATGATGAACATGTGAAAACCTGCCCCAGAATCTTCAGAAAAGGAACTGCTTTTCAGACATAGCTATTACTAAAAAATGTAACAAAACCTAGCCATTTCTCCAGGATCACAACAGCCTAAATCAAGAAGTGGATTCAGTATGTCAAGGATAGAAAGATTCTGCAGGAAATAAATTAAATTAAATCATTATTTTTGAATGAAACCCAATAAAGAGAAAATACAGTTTTTATAAGGTGAGCCAGACAGAAAGAACTGCCTGTATAAGTATGTAAAAAGCAGATACAGTGTAAGTTTTAGGAATCCAAGAACAATTTGTCCCCACCAAGTTTAACACAGTCACCTTCAGCTAGCAAAAGTTTCTAATTCTGATCTGCAAAGAATCTGTATTTAATTGGAAGCACTCTTCTGCCAGTTCTGTCATAAGAAACTCAACATATTTTCAAGCCATTGCAGACAGAATAAATGGCAATGCTTAGGTACTGCCTTTGAATCTAGGTCCTTCAATTTAGTTTTATTTCCCTCTTTAAAATTAATGATATATTCCACATGTCTGTGGAATAATGGGAAGAGAAGTTAGGCAAAATAATATAGCTGTTTCTAACTCTTCACTTGCTCTAGAGATTTAAGCCATCCATCTTCCCATAATTGCTAGCATGGTAAACAGTTCTTTAAAAACACCTTATTGACTTTCACTGCTATCAGCTTGCATGAGTATATTTATTTCAGGTACTTATGATGCTGAGCGTATTACAAGTACAGGACAGCGCAGCTCTGGGTCCAGAAAGAGAAGGCTGTAACTGGTTGTCAGGCAAGCAGGATCAGGCCTGGAATATCTTCTAGCTGGCTATGCAAAAAAAAGGACTCCTTGCAATTGTACCTGTTTGAGAAAAGTTCTGTCTGGCTCCAGTAAGGAGGCCAATACTAAATAACCATTTTGAAAATGCAGCCCTATATAATCATCAGGTCCACCTAACTGATCAGTCAAAAGACCTGTTAAGTGTTCTCTCCCATTAGTGAACTAGAGAATGAAACCTGGCCTAAATTGGACACCAACAACATTTGCAAACCAGTTCCTTAAGGCTAACAAGACAGAAAAAAATGTTTAAAACAGCGGCAGAGCCATACATTCCTGAAAAATATTGAGAAAAAAAAGGAAAATACTATCTTGTTATGATAACAAGAAAAATTAACTCCTCTCTGACAAATTATACGCCAGTGTTCAACTTGGCACTAACCAAGGCTGTGAAAGCACATAATATAATTACTCTAACACAATGATTAGGCAGTAATTAGCGTTGGCCTATCTTACATTAGAATCCTAGCTTTTTGTAATACGTTTTTATCTTTACCTACATTCATTTAGTACAAAAGCTGAGACATGCACATCAGGGCAAATAATTAGGGCATGGATTTCAGCTTAGTACTTTGCAACAGTGCACTACAGTCCAATAACTGGAATAGAATTTAATGTATAACATAAGGGCTAATTCACATTATCTATATGCTAATTATTCATTTGTTTCTTTACCATTTAATTAAAGAGCTAACTGTTATATACTGCCATCAGTAGGCAAACAGGTTCCCTTATTCCATGGAACAATGCTTTTGGTCATATCTGCTAGATACCTCTCAATATATCTGGAACAGGGTTTATTCCTGCAGATGAGGAGAGGCAGGCAGGACAGATTCAAGTTTGATTCAGTCTGCTGGAATCAGCTACAGATGCAACAGCACAGGAAAGCTTATTGCATTAGGGCAATTCTGTCTCTGACAGTAAACGACTGCCATGGTCAACACTTAAAAAAATACTTGTAATGCTAAGGAGCGAGAAGAGAAATATCTCAGTTGCTTCCAGATTTTCAAGGGATACAATGCAATGGAGGATAGTAGAGAATCTGCCCCCTTCCTCAGCAGCAATTCCATTATCACTAAGAGAAAAACTCACAGTCTAATAGAGTAAATCTTCGGCTTGGACAAACTATTCTTGTTCCATTAAATTTGCAAAATGACTTTACCACAATCTCACATTTCAAAGTCACAGGCATGCACTGTGGTCACAGAATTTGTCCTTCTGGTTGTCGCTGCTGTGAAGTATTTCCTAGTTGTGTCTTTCAGTGGGTCCAAAATATTCTGGCTGCCTAGGAATAAATACCTCATGCTGACAGCTGGGCAATCCTATTAAGACCTGGTATTGCGAGTCCCTCAGGGTTAAGTCTGCTGCACTACTATTCTGTAGCATTTCTAACCTCTGACCCTTCAAAATTCTAGAAAACACGACCAAGAAATGAACTTTCCTCTTGTTTACCATAAACTGCATGAAACACTTAGACCAATACGTGGGAGCATCACTGTCTATTGCTGGAGGTACTAGACTTTGTAACCATGCACACAGGGCCAGACATTTGCTGAAAGCTTACAAAGATTTTGTTTGTTGAAGTGGGAGAGGATAATGTTTGAGCATGGCACTCCCCAAGTCTCCCCACAACACACATGTACCATTTTGTGTGAGGGTGACACATGGTAGCTGAGATAATCCCACGTTACGTACGATGCTTTACACTGCTGCAGTGCTTTCCAATTCATTTTCAGAGCATTGCATAAACATTTTTGCTAAGCCAATCAAGCTCCTGACTCAAACATTGTGTCCTTATTCGGCTGTTCTTCCTTTCTCTTCTTCAGTATATGGGTCACAGATAGTCAAGTCTTTCTGTTTCTGTTACCCATGTTACTTACTGTAAGAAACAGGATCTTGGCAGATCCTATTAATACACAAGGTGACAAGAATTCGTGACCCAGAAGAGGATCTATCATTTGCTGGCAAACTCTTTAAAACGACTCATTCTCCTAATGTAGCTCCTCTCTAAGAATAGAGCAGTACTGAAAACAAGATCTGTCACTTTGCTTTTCCTGCGTCGCTGGTGTAAATTTGAAATCCAGAAGCGTGGCTCCCAAAGCACCACTTCATTGCAGCCACCAGAATGGATACCTGCCTCTGACAGGAGGTAAGCATCTGCAGAAAAAACTCATGTGAGAGATGCTAATAGTGACAATAACGAGTTCAGCTATTGAAGAACATTTTTGTCCCACATGCTAAGAGCCATCACATTACATATAACTGCTGTAATGGGATTGGAATTTATTTTTGAGGAAGTGTGTTAATATTTGACATTAGGAGTTTCTATTATGGTGCTGAAGAAAACATTCTCACTGTGGTAAAAAATGACACTTTTGATAAGAGTCTTTAATTTCCATTCTGTCTGTTTTGTGTCTATCTCCACAAACAGCAGGCACATTGTTCACTCATCCCACGTTAGATTTTTTCTGAAACACTTTTTCTTGAACAATAAAATGTCTGATAAGGAGGAGAAAAAATTACAGTATGTTTTCACTATAGCATATTGTTGCCTTTGAAGAACAAGAATAAACCTCCATCCCATACCTTTGCCATCAAGCGACCCAAGTCATTACAGGAAAAAAACATGCTGTCCTTATGCAGAAAGAATATGTTAATTGTATTACTTCATCTAAGAATGATGCTGGTTTTATGACTTTGCAAATATCACCAGAAAAAAATCAAGTTGTTATCTTTTGTGTATGGCTGGCTCATTTTTTTTTTTGGAAATGACTAGTGGAAAATGTGCAAGATTTCAACCACTTCATTAGGACAAAAAATAATGAAATTCCAGATAGTTATACTGCCTCCAAAACAATTTGAGATGCTCTTGTCCAAATGGTTTCCAAGATTCTACTCATTGTTCCAGAAACCCAAGCTCCTATAATGACTGCCAATTAAACAAATGGTGAACCAACAGCCTGTCCATCCTCTCTGTCCACAGTGTGTCCTCATCATACAGGGACCGAGGTAAGGCTGGAGTATTACTGAGCACCTGTGGTTTGCATTAACATTTCACTGACTTTAACAGGTAAGCTATATCTCAAAATTTGACTCCTAGACTCCATATGGTTTAAAGCACCTTGTTTAATTATTAATCACCTTATGTCAGTGCTCTAATCCTTCAGCTGCGTACATCTACTCTCCACCATTTCTGTGTTCTTTACTTTTCTCTAACAGAGAGAAACTGGTGTGAAAAAGAGAGACATATTGTACATACACACACCTGTCTGGACAAGTACTAAATAATGCAGTAATATAGTGATCACATGACTACTGATTTTGGAGACACTTTCCCTGGGTAAATTGAGATACCTAAGGTGGGGCTTACCTGTTAGAAGGCAGATATTCTGTCCTTCCAAAATGCCAGGTGCCTTTGCCAGTGTTTGTCATAAAACAAAAGGGAACTGCAGTACCCCAGATTCCTTAGCCCTTTTTAAAGTCTTGGTTTATGCTTTACCGGTCACTGTCAAGAAGATCAGCCTGAAAAGTTCTCACTCTCAGATTTCAGCAGTGGGAAGTGTTCTGCACCATTCTGCTCTCTCTGCAAGGAGGTGGTGAGAAATAGCAGCAGCTCCCAAAAAACACATTTGCAAATTATGATCTGGCTCTAGTACAGCTTAGGCACAGCAACATTTCTTGTTGCAGTCCATTTAGCATGACACTGCAAGCTGTAGGAAAACAGGCCTTGGAAGTTCATTATCATCAGGATCCAGCTAAAAAATATTTGGAACAGATCCTGAAATAATTACAAGAGCATGTGAATAATATTACAATTAACAGGAACAGGTTGGTGAAGAGTTTCTTTCCTGCTCACCTCTAGAAGAGGAGATATGAGCCTTTTCTGAAAAATATAATCAGCCTTCAAAATCTGCCAAATGATATTATGAAAAATTAAAACTGAGATTCTCATTCAAACATGATTAAAGCAAATATATACATCCTTCTCTCTGTGTGGGAGTCACTATCTCATTCCCAATGGTGACACTTCTCCGGTACATTGTTTTTCATCTATCTTGACATTGCTCATTGCTTTAAAGATGATTGGCATCTAAAATACAGCCCAGTTAATCTCACTACATTTTACCCTATCCATTCATCGTGCAGCATTGTTTAATGAAATCTGAACTTTTTTTAGTGGGACTGCAAAATCATGACTGATGAAGTCTCATTGGAATCTTAGCACTGCAACACATGGTGGTGAATGCTAAACAGCCAATAGGTGAGGAGAATGGGATTTTGTTTTTCAAGGGCCACAGTCCCACTTCATTTCCGTGTGAGAATGAAGTCACTTGAAGAAACGGTAAGAGTTGTTGTTCCAGTACAGGCTGGAAGGACCCAACTTCTCTCTGCATAAAGTATACTGGCATAGTGTCAAATGGTGCAGAGAGCCCGATGCCCTTCTGTAAACTCTCATATATGCTCGTAAAAGAAAGGAAAGACAAGAGGACCCAGAGCCAGCACTCTCTTATTCAGTATTGGAGTGAAGAAAGCAAGCTTAAGGAGCAGTGGAGGAAAATATAATTTCATTTTCTTTGCTGATATTATATTTTAACATTACAATACTGGCATAGGATGAATTTTTTTAAGCTTTATCATGAGATACAGCTATGGATGGTGACAACAAGCAGAAATTACCATCTGCAGACTGTGGCAGTAGGTAAAACCTCTTTCTTCCTCTTCCCTCATTGTGCTCTAATCAGAAATTCACAAGTATGGTTCTTGGTCTCAGGACTGTGCCTATCATTTGAGGTAATTAAGAAATATTTGTGATCGGGAATTGATCACTGAAAACAAAAACACCTTTTGAAAAACTGGAAAGTTACACAGGGTATTTCCAAATGCAGAGAAAACCAACCAAAATGCAATGGATTTGCATGCTTGAATCCTTCACGTCAACTGGAAACCTCTGCTTTTGGTCACATAATCTTTTCCACCTAGCCACAGCCACTGCACTTGTGAATGCAAACCTTTGTCCTGCGCAGTCACTCTCAGCATGGAACTCCAGCGGACATACAGATAAAAGCTGTTGATCGCAAATACTCAATACAAGTTTAACCACAGGAATCAACGCAAACTACTGTCTGTCTCTTGATATAGTTATTGTTTTATGTCATTCTTAAGCCTGCGACATGGTGCTGTTTATCAACAGCAATTTACTTAATAATTCTAAGAGCCAAAACCTATTTGGGCTCATGCTATTATGAAGCGTTCTTACTTAGGCTCAGAAAGCTCTCCATGGGATGATACTTCTACAATTCAAAGACATCCCAGAGTAGTTAGCAGTCTACGCCCACTTCCATTATGCTTACTAGGAGCAAGATTACAAGTGGTATAAGAAAAGACTACGCAGAATCCTTAAGACATATTCACAGAGGAATGTCCCTTCATTCTTATGATAATCAAATAGCCAAAACCCAGTTATCCATTAGTAACAGCATATATAGTGGAAAAGGCTTTGCCTTTAACTTCACAGAACACCAATCTTTATCATCAGAAGTCAACCCTCTCCTGAACTACCCGGTATCTGGATGCTGTTCCAAATATATTCATGTAGATGACCAATAAGCAAGCGAAGAAAGGGAGAGCAGAGCTGGGCAGAGAACATATATAGCCAATGATTTAGTGGATTCCCCCTCTCCACTTAAAAATTCTATTTTAGACAGATCAAAACATTAAAAAAAAAAAAGGCAACAAAACCTCCCAATCCTATCAAAGCAAATGAATTCAGGTGAATGATTCCTAAACTTCCCACATCTCGGGGATATTTTGTCCCCCTTGATACTAAAATTTTCAATCAGTTGGCACTGGACAACTAGATCATGTGTTCCCATGATTAGATAAACCTACAGAGAGAAAAGCTCCTGGCATGAATTCTCATGGTTGCGAATGCAACACTTTTATTTATTTCCTCCACCCTTTTCTATTAATAAAGAAAAAAGGAAAATTAAGCAAGTATTCCTGCCATCACAGTCAAAGACTCAGAATAATAATAGAAAATGAAATACAAGGGAAAATACAGCTGAAGAAAACTGGTTTAAAGGTTTAAATAAGTGCTAGCCAAGTTTTGCTTAGCTGTGGTTCAGATTCATAAACCCACTTTCAGTGGAGCCCGAAGGAAGCGATGATGGATGCTATCATTTGCAGTTGGGTCCAGCAGCAGTGAGGCTGTTTGGCTTGTACAGTCTCCCAGTGTCCAAAAAGATCGTGGATGGTGCAGTACTCAGTCCACACTGGGGCAATTCACATGCAGAGCCATTGAGAGCTCACAGTCTGACATAGCTGAACCCTGCCAGGTAGCCAGTGAAAGGCTCTTTTGGACAACTCTTCAGAGAGTGACAGCTGGTGCAATCCAGTGGGGTGAGGATGATTTATACCAACTAAGTACCTGGCTCATCCTGGTTTTCATTTTTGAAAGCATTTACAAAAGCTATCAAACAGTATGGCAGGCTACCGAAAAGGGCTTTTGTCTTCTAAATGCTCTTTGCAGAAGGAAGCAGTAACAGAACACAGAGCTGTGATACATTCACTGCTCAGTAAATATTAACAATTAAAGGTATACTGTGAAGTTTTACTAATTTTTAAAAAATTTATCAGTTCACAACACAATCCATCACTTAAGGTCTAAAACCCCTGGCAAGAAATCAATGCAGCATCAGTCATGACCTTGAATACATCAATCTCTTATAAGGAACAGAAGAAATTGTGGTAATACTTGCTTAAGTAATTCCAATGCTGTGGTGCCCTTTTAAAGCTATGAGCTCTTGTACTGAATCCCATAATTAAAGAACAGGCACATCTTTCTTTGTCTGAGCTGGACTATACACAAAACAGACCCTTGCGTACATTGCAGCCTGTGGCTCTGCCCTGTTGAAACCTGCGTGACAAGGCGAAGAGTGCCCTTCTGAACACTACAGCCACCTGTCATAGAGCACTGCTCCATAGAGACTTAGCATGAAGGCTAAGCAACGAAGAGGGAGCCCCACTTCACCAACACACAGCAGAATACACCTGTCCAGCTTCCCGAAAACGCTTCCAAAAGGTAAAGATAGCTCAAAGCCAAGAATGCCTTATCAGGGAAAACATAAATGAGTCAGGCCTTCTTTTCCTAGGTGTTTCAATTTAGGGACACAAGTTTTTATACTCAGCATGCAAGAGATGCCAAGAATTTCCACTCAGTCATACCTATTTGTTGAGGCATTCAAAGACACCACTTGTTGAAATTAACTCCTAACTCATAGCCCGTCCTCTTTTTTCCTGCTATGGGCTGCATTCCCAAACAGGTATGCAGTCCTGTGCATTCTATATGGTAACAGTCCTGAAAGGTGCCTCCAAGAGAATGGAGAACAGTCAGCCACCCATTCCGACACCAAGGTGAGAGCTGGGGAGCGGTCAGACATTTGCACCTTTAACTTCAACAGCAGCACGAACATACTGGCTGAACAAGAAGGGTCAGGCTTGGGTGTTTTAGTTTGCTATGCTGAACTACTCGTTGCCGAGGTATTGTATTTCTTCATTCTGTGTACAGCCTTAGGTATCGACAGCTACCTCTACACATTCTGAATACTTAAGTTACCCCATGGCTAGAGTAAATGCCAAGGAGGCCCTGCAAGGGCAGCCAAGTGCCACTATCCAGCTGGCTGAAATACTTTTATTTTAAATAAATTAACTGGCTGCCTTCCACAGAGGTAGGGGAGGGTAGCCACTCAAATGCTCTCTGCCCTCAATCTTTTTGTGTGTGTGTTCGTTCAGTTTTGGATGGCTGTTGTACAAGACTGGAGTTGCTCTGGCTTGCTGACAGCTATACAATAACACAGCTAAATGAATATGGGTATGGATGAAAGATGCCAAAGAATTAGATTTTTATTTCAGAGGTGGAACTTTTAAGGCCAAATTTGTACACTTGTAACTGTAAACATTACTGGAAAAAGGAAGATCTTTTTCCAGTAACATTGGGAGAAGGCAGGAAAACACTGCTTGAGGAAAGAATTGCAGGCTGGGAACTAGACCTCTGAGGATCTGCAACTGATCAGTCTGGCAACCCTGAGCACATTACTGGACCTCTGTCTCACACTTCTCCTCTCTAAGTGTTCACACTTACTTGACAAGTGCTACCTTTTTTCCGGAAGTTTTGAGTTTCTTAAGTAACCGAGCTTTTATTAGTGGAAAGTAACTTCAACGACTTTATTATGTTATTTTTTTTTTTTTATCTCTGCCAATTCTTGACTACCTCTAGTATAAATTACTTGAATATCATGAAGAGCTGTTAAAGAGAAGCCTGCTCATTTGCTGCTGTTGTAATGACTGTGTATCAGTGATAAACATTCAAAGAGTATTTTATAAATTGTGACAGTGGAAGGTAATTTTCTACACTATGGCTGAGATAAAAGGCAATGATGACTATAATGCATTTCACTAAGTAAATATAAATCATAGCAGCTGTTTTGGTGTTTGGCTTCACTGTTTCACAGTTTCAGTTTACTAACTCCTGCAGCGAAGATCTGTATTTCTGTTTGGATTAAATTGATACAGGAGGCCCCACTAGAGAGAGCTACTTCTCTCATGTAAGTGTTATGTGCATCATAGTCGATTTTTGGCTTCCTTGGTATTTTTTAATTTCTTATTATTTAACACAAAGATATAAGCCCTGTCCTAGCGAAGAAAAGAAAACTAAGTTACTCCAGATAAAAATTGGGACACCTTCCAACATTTTTTTTTTAAATCGTTTATGAATTTAAATTGAAACCCCTACTATTTGCTGTTGCCAAGATGAAAAGATATGCCAGGGGAGATGTCCACAGGAATTCACTTTCATTTCTCCCCTCTTCTCATAGCACTAGATGGATTTCTTTTTTCCCCTCAAAGACAGAAATTAATATCACACACATATAATAATGGAAACAAGAACTAGGATATGAACTGGAGACATTTTGGCCTCCAAACAATAACTTCTCTGGACGAACTAAATGCCTTTGACTCAGTCAATAGAACATTTCTATCTATAGAGGATAATCACACCCTCCAGCCCAAACGATAACAGATGTAATGTTTGAGCTGGGAAAAAAGACAACGGGAAGGTGGACCGATCAAATTACATTACTTTAATATACTGGTTAGTTGTTTGGTTGAAAAAAAAAGAGGCCAAACTCTACCCATGATTTGAACAGTGTATTTCTGAAAGCCAGAACCCTGAAAGAAAAGGTAGGATTAGTGTTGTATTATAGAGGCACTGGCATATACTACTCATTTCCTTCATTAGACTCCCATTCCTATTCCCAGCGACCCGCATTGCAACAAATGCTGCCTGAAATACTACTTCTGTAATAGACCTAAAAGCTAAATGCCAGTTGGGGCTGAACTTGAATACAACTCTTTGCTTGTTTGTTTTGTTTTTAAAGCAATCTGAAGAGCTGGGCCCATATGATGTGGCACCTGGCACAGTGCCTGTAGCTACAACTCTTTAGTGAGCGAGTATGTTTCCTCCTGCAGTGAACCAAGGTGATGTATTGTGCCTTCTGCTGCCCTACAGCCCAGCTCTAGCTTTTCCCCTTGGAAAGAACACATTTTTTGATGCCCTGCACACCTGGCCAAGGGCAGCTTTAGGGTCAGGGTCTTCTATATTACAGCACTACCTGCAGAAACTCAGTGCTTTCTGATGTTAAGGATTACTTCTATGCTTTATCTTTCTGTAGTGCAAGAGAAAGAAAGCTTCTTTAGCAAGTCTGTGCTCTTTTCAAGTGTTATAAAGAGGTTCCTTCCAGTGTTCACTCCTCTCAGTATTTCGAGTCTTCAGATGCGTTGGCTGAAGATGAACAGACACATTTTCTGTCAAGAGAGTCAGCAGTGTTTCCCCAACTGGCACTAACAGCCCCACCATTTAGGCTGAAAGTTAAATCTAAGTTACAGGGAAACATGAAAAGGAATGTGCCCCAACTGTCTACATTGGAAAGGATCCTAGGTTCTGACTTGACTCTGATGAATAAATCTTCTCAACATCTGAATAAGTGAGCAGTAAATTCATTTAAACAGAGGTGTTTGGCCAGGTAGAAGCCTAGTTTCTCAAGCCACTCCAATCTTCCTTCTGATAGATGCTGGCATCCAGCTGGTAATCCATACATGTCAATTCAGCTATGTATTGTGCAGTCCTAACTTAAACCACTACTGTGAAATATCTGCAGAAGCAGTAATTGAAATGTTATATAAACTTTGGCCTGTTCAGAAGGACTTGGGTTCACCTCTCAGATAGATAAAAAAGCCCTAAGTCTGACATAGGAGGCAACTGTACACTTACAATATAGATCAGTTCTGTGATCTACTGCCTTCATTGCCTTGGTTAATTCATTGAATCTCTTTGCCTCAGTTTGCTATGTGCCGAACAAGCAAAATGACACTTTCTTTTCCCATCAATTTTACTTCTGTATTACCATGTAACTTCTTTAAACAGGAGATCTCTGTTAGCTTCAGAGCACTGTAACTGCTACCTTACATTGGGGATGAGGAACACTGGGGTTTGGAAATTGTAAGAAAAGGGGAAACTGCACCCCAAAGACTTCCTTCTTTGATTACTTAAATTCAAAATGGGCCAATAGTTATGATACAAGCTCAACAGAAAGACTGAACACTGGAATGCAACGCATGCCCAAACTGAAGGGCTGTCAATTAAAAACAAAGTTGTTCCTTGCCAATTGTCTAACTATGTTGCAGTTTTCTCACAGAAGCTGACATACAAGCAAGCCTTGAAGACCAAATCTATAGGTGGTTCATCTCCTGACAGCTTTTCCCTAAGGTCTAGATCAATGCTAAAGATAAAGCCAAGGCTTTAAGGCATGGCAAAGCATTTGGTTTTGCATCAGCATGAGGGGTTTGCCCGGGTTCATTAATGCACCATTCTTTACCAAGTAACTACAATGTCCCACACTTCCTGGAGGGAGTACAGACCTATATAGTCTTTCTGTTACTCAAGCTTGAAAAGCTCTTAACAAAGGTGAAGAGGAACAGTGCATGTGAGGACAGACATGTTGTGTTAAAGTGGGAGCTCTGAGAAACAAGCATATAGTGTGTTTATCCCATTCACTGCTTCAACAGTCTGACAGTGTTGATAATTACTTATTTTTAAATAAAATTACCAGCAAATCAACAGTATTTTCTGAGTTACTCTAATTTCAACTTAAGTTTCCTAGTGTTATGAAATATATTCACTTTTTTTGATGGGACAGCTAGAAAATAAAGACCCAGAGGAATGAATTCGCTTTTTAAAGGTTTTTCAGGAAAACAAGTTTTACTATTCCTACCCTCTCTCATTTCCTTACATAGGAGACCCTCCTGTCAAAGCAAAGAATATTCTAAAATTGGACCGCAGAAGTTAACAAAAGTAAGAGCTCAGGCAAGGGCTCAAACACAGAGGTTACTATAGAATCACCACGTGAAAGCTAAAAGTTTCAGTTATGGCTGCAGATTAAGGGACAAAAGATGTATGGTAACAGGAGGGGGAAGGCAGTGATGACCCAACTCAGTGGCTGTGGCAGACACAAGGACTTTTTTAAGCTGATAGTGTGCCAGCAATGATGGCCTGCAGAATGACAAAATACAGCTACAAGAGGATATAATGGCAAAGACAGAGATATGATCTGATGTCTAAGAGGGACAGAACTTGGCAAAGAAAAGAACAGCATCACTTAACTAAGAACAAAGTGAAGGGGGCCTGCAGGCAGCAGTATGGAGGAAAGGCCTACTGGAAAAGACAGGAGATGGAGGGGAAGGGTTGAAGAACACAGGAGAATGATACAAAAGCAACAGAAGCTTGATGGAAGAAAATCATATTCCAGGGAAAAAGTAAACATCAGAAGAGAACCTGCTGTGGAGAAAAATATGGGACTACCCATACACATTATTAGCTGCTAGAAGAAAGAATAGTTACAGCTTGTTTTTATACAGATACATATTCAAAATACTGGCACCAAAACCTTAATAATAAAGAAAGTCTTTGCTTCAGCTTGAAAGAGATTAAAAAAGATTCTTCTGGTTAGATAGGGCTTTCCAAATTTAATTATAAAAAAAAGTTACAAAAATACATTGTCTGTGAATAACTCATCCAGTGGAATAGCAGTAGCAGTCTTATGTTTCAGAGGATGGTTGCTATCAGGTATGATATTCAAATACAGCATTCCAAAGGTTCAGGGACCTAAATTCCTTTCACAAAAGAAATTTACCTGGATAACACACAGAAAATATTATGGCAACATTTTCAAATTTTGGGGCACATTTTGCCCTCAGATATGCATGCCTGAAACTCATATGGGCCTGATGCGAGAGCCTATGGCTTATTATGTTCCTTTAAAAAACCACCAATGCAATCCCTTTATAAATATCTGTGACAAATACAACTGGTACTGTCAGACATTTGTGGGAAGGCCTTCATAAATTGTTTCAATTAAAGGTTTAGATGTCATTGTCTCAGATACCTTTTCATGAACTCATGAACTTATAGACACCTCCAAGGAAATAAAAGGCTTTCCTTTCTATTTGCTAGCAAAAGCAGAGAAGTAAGAAAGGAAGACTATTTAAAAAAATCCTCATTTTTCAAATAAAATGAAAGATTGATTATTTTAATCAGAATTTTTTTTTTTCTTGAAGTCCTCAGTTGTCTTCCTCCTCCCCTATTTGCTCTTCTGAGCCTGTTAAATAAATCTACAGGCAGTGCTGAAATTGTATAACCATGGCAAGTTTCTTTCTGTAGAGTCCTTCTAATGTTTGCTCTTGGTAGAACAGCATGCAGTTCACATTATTGCTTTTTTCTATTCTCTCTCAGCTGAAGGAGATTTCTACTCTTGGGAGTGCCCTTTTATCTGTTATGCTGAGATCTGGTAACTGCTGCTGAAATTTGGTTATGTAGTTTTCAGCTCTACTAGCAGCACTGAGAAGCTGGAGGCTTGATTCTGATCTAACTTACATTGCTGTAAGTGAGGAGTAACTCCATTAGGGTCCATGAAATTACAGAACATATGAAATAAAGCTAAGTGAATCCAAGATCAGACCCTGTATTTTTCCCTCCTTAGAAAATAAATAATCTCTAATTGTAAGTAAACAGATATAGTCAAAAGGCAATTCTAGTTCAGCATCTGTGTACTAAATAGACAGAGACTCTGGCAGTATTAACAGCTTTAGTGGAGCAAATTCTAGTTTACACCACATGAGGTTCTAGACTTATAGGATATAAATTATGAACTGCACTTTTGATTGTGCAAAAATAACGTAGTATTCAAAGCAGACCAGTAAATGGTACAGTAAAAATCTCATTTAGATAGGATAAGAAAAAATACTTCCTTTTAATCGCACAACATTGCAACAAAGTTAGGTAAACAAGATTAAATATGAGTGTCACATGCAAATGGATAACAGAATTATGGTAATTAAAAGAACCAAGTATCTTGAGTTTAGTGAGGATCGTATATATCTTAATGAATATGTGGATGTGTGACAGAGGAGGAAATGTAATGACTGGCCTCGTGGAGCTGTTTTCTGGGGTACTGCATCTGAGGCGCTGAGACTGAGTGCAGAAGCTGTTTCTACGAGAATGAATTTCCATGATTAGCTAGCTAATCCAAAACCACCTCTTTGTCATAACTTTAATATTCATCAGTGACTAGATAAAGGGATGAATCCAGCCATTAATGAACTAAAGGAGTAAATAATTAGGACTTCACTAAATGGTTACAGAGGCTATTCTGCACTATAGGACCATCCTACCACCTTCCCCAGTCAGTTACAGCATGGGATCTCCTGTAATAAACACCTAGTCAAGTGAAGTAAGTGAAAATCTGAGTAATTTCTGTGCAATATTCCTCTGAAACTTCATTTACCAAATCAACAGGACTAGGCTCCTTGCCCATTGCACAGTCATTTCCCAGCATAAAATGAGATTACACTTAAAGATACATTTCTACAGCCATACAGAAGCCTAAGAAATACATAGAACATATGCAAAGTAGGACACAAGGTCTATGCCTTTATCTAAGGTGACTACAACAGCAGCAGTGAATTCCCAAACATCTCCTAGTCTTCAAGTAAATCCACAGAAACGTTGTGAAAGGACTGCTATTTTTACCTGTTCCCCTCTGAACTTGTCAACTGAGATCCATTAAACAGATTCCAGCATATCTTCTAGGTAACTCCACTAACACAGCAGAGGTTGTTGCAGCATGGTAATTGTTAATAAAATGTATCAACTGAAGGAAGAGGTATCAATATGACAGTACAAAATTGGCTTTTTGTAAAAGGTGGCATTCAAGAATATGGGCATGTACATTTGAATCCAAATGTATCATAAGGGAGAGGCAGTGCCCCTTACTTTAAAAATCAGCTGTCCATGCATTTAAAGATATTCAGATTATTCACCACTGTGTATGACTGCTTTCTGCTGGAAGTTATTACTTTTCATGGCATATAATTGACTTGTCACTGTAATAATTTTATCTGGCTATGCAAGAAACATCTCAGATGACAAGACAGCTTATGATGATCTCATTTTTCTCCTTTTGTTGAAACAAGTGGTTATCATCAGCACAGAGTTTCATGTTTTTAACTAGAAAACACCCTGCATGTATAGGTGCAAATATATGTACAAAGTGTGATGAATTGAGGGAGGAGCATGTCAATGGTGTTTAAATACAGAAAGAAGTGCTATTAAGTACAAAGCAACAGTATATTAATTGTGAAAGATGAAATAAAAGCAATAAGGTAAAAAAAAATGTAGCAAAGAAGCTCCAGGGTAGATAGTGAGACGAGCTTTATTAAAGTTATTTCAAGTTATTTCAACACTGGAACAAATTATCTGGAGAGTGTGCGGACTCTTCATCTTTGTAGAACCTTAAGAACAAGAAAGAAAAACACTTCTCTTGACAGATGCAGGGTGCTTTATTCTGCCATAAGGCACAAGGATCGTCTAAAAAGACCTCTTGACATCCATAAAGCTTTGAGGCCTAGAAAATGGTCAAGATGACATTTGAACTCCTGCCATGAAAATGAATGTTGGCAGTAGTGTCATTTACACCTAATTTTAAAAATTAAAAGTAACAGAAAGGAGGGAAAGCTAATTTCTTCTGATTTGCGTCATGACTGAATGATTCGGAATTGAAACCCTGGTAGCCCTAGGAAATATAGAAAAGCAAAAAAAAAAAGCTAACACTACTTGGCCTCCCCAGCAGCCTACACAAAACAGTTTACTTTGCACACAGCTCTCTGGACAAAGCACTTTAATCAAACACAGAATTAAATATCAAAGAAAAGAAATTTTGCAAGGGAGAATCATGCGAAATCCAAGTTACTCAGATTTTGACATGTTATTTGTCGAAACACTTTCCCTCATCCAGAATAAAGCAATTAGATAGCAAAACCTGAAAAATTCTGTATTAGCCAAGTGGGAATGCTCATTTTTTTCCATTTAAAAATAACTTTCCAGAATGAGATGTACTCCGTTTTCTATTAAAAAGTCGTGTATTTCAAAATGTTAGGCTAAGAAAAAAATAAATGCTTCAGTGTAACTGAAATGTTAAGTTTTGGTTTTGTTTGGTTTTGATTTTTTTTTTTCTTTTTCAGAAACAAAAAAAGCTTCTAGGAAGTAGAAAAGCCATCTTATACACAATTCTGTTTTAAGAGGGACAGAATTAAAATAGTTCCCCCCCCAAGAGTCTTCAACTTTATTTTCTGATGTTGCAAATCTAGCAGTTCTCCAATTTTCAACTTTTTTCTAAAATAAATAGGAAAGGATCAGACCTCAATTTCTATCATATAAAACAAGCCTTAAAGAATGTAATACTATTTGCAGGATAGATATCGGAGACCTTCTGTTTGCATTTGTAATTATGTACTGATAACAGTGCTTTCACAGACAATGCGATGTAACCACTCTTCATACGATAATTCTGGGCTTTTATCTCAGTGCTACAAGGAATCTCCTCCGGACAAATCTTACTGATCTCTGACAAGAAGTACAACTCATAACTCTGCTAGGGAAGTCATGACCTTCTAATACCTAAGAAGTAGTGCCCCCCCTCTATTAATTGAATCAAGAATTGTATTTTGACTGAACATGTTTTTACTGATGCGGGATCAAAAGTTGTGGCACCAGCCATCCCTGGCCATGCACCCTGGCTTGCAATACAATTTAGTAAGCATGAACTGCAAAAGAATGAGGTGAAGACACAAAGTTCTGAAGCTGGATGTTCTAGCAACCTCTCTTTCTTCAGGATGGGGCATTACAGTCCTATTAGCCCATTGGTTAAACACCATTCAGCTAGTGAGCCGTGAGAACAGTCAAGGTATTTTACCATCTTTGTCAGGTAACCCCCACATCATGCTATTGGGAGATTATTTTGTGATGAAAATTATCTAGCTCCATTGTAAGTTTGGCAATCTACACCAACACCAAATTTTATCCCCAGTTTCTTGCAAGTGTTCCTCAAAATTATGAGTTCTGTATTTTTCCAGCTCAAAATAAAAATTATTTGGTTGAATTGCAGAGGCATGATACCCAGTTGTTCACAGGGGTTTCAAATGAGTTTTGTTTGAGTAAGATGTGTAAGGGCCAGCCTCACTGCATTTCATTCACTTAGAATGCATTTGTTGATCATAATAGATAATTGTGAAGCCAGGATTACATCAGTTGTCGCAATTTGGACAGAGTCCACCTCCCCTTTCATGGACTGAAATGTGTGAAATTCAATTGCTCTGGTGAAGTCTTAATTTTATACCAATTTACTTACAAACATTGAAAGGAAAATAAAATTTTAAATGTGCAAAAGATTAAAGCACCCTTGTGCTAATGAGAGCCATCTGTTTATTTCTTTCTTTTTTAAAGCATTTTCAATAGGTGGAAATGAAAGACTTCAGATGCATTTTCATGTCTTGAGTCTCAGCAACAAAAAAATAAAAGCACAGACTCATCATCTTCAGTCAGCAAACTTGCACTAAGAAAATATGCCTCATTCCAGCTTGCCAGTTGCTTCAGGGCCAACTTTAATTGCACCACTGATGTGAAAGTGGCTTTGCCCCACACCAGGATTCTTATCCATGTCAAGAATCCCCTCATTTTAACTGTGTTACCTTGCCTGAATGCCTCTCTCCCGTAACAAATTGGTGACTGTAGGTTGCTCAGTATTTAAAGGGTGGCCAGTATCAACAGAAGCATAGAAGCCAGTCCACCTCTTCACCCTTGGCAAGCAGAAGCAGCAGGTTGCTCTGCTACTGCAGTGTTGTGGCACTAGTCTTTGGGACTTCATCACCAGCCTACTGCAGCATCAGAAGGTCTGCCCAAAGCAGTCCATATATAACTTTTATATATAAGCACAGTAGCACATACATATATATATATATACACACACACACATATAAAACGCCACAACAAAGTCCAGAGTACGATGGCCCTATCAGGCCATGCTTAAATAGAACAGCAAGAATCCTCTGAATACAAAGTCCAGCAGCAGAAAGAAATTGCACGTTAGCGAACCACAGGAACCCCAGCTCCAGCCTACAGAGCAAACTAAGAAATTAATTGGCAATTCATCACTTCAAACAATTTTTGAATGCCAACCATATATTAGACACTTACACAGACAGATTTATAGCACTGCTTGGAATTGCACCACAGTAGATATATGCTTAACATTCAGGCAAAGGTGTCTTTAATCAGACATATGCTGCAAAATTACGTAAGTCTTAGTAATCAACTGATCAAGTAAAAAATTACTGCTTTTTTGAGGAGGGGTTATTTTACAGTTAGATCAGTCGCCTCTTCCTGGTATAATGGTGAAAAACAGGAGCGATGAGCTGGTGACAGCCAACTGGAGAGCTGCAAAAGCAGTACCATCACACATTGTCATATTCTGTTCTAAGACGTAATAGTGGTCAAATGCCAGTTAACTAGTTAAACAGTCAGACAGCCAACATCCAGAGAAAAATAAAGACAATTTGAAGTGCCATCAGATATATAAAGGATCTTTTCTATCCTTACAGAATTTTTTTAAGTTTCAAAAGAACAGGATGCATAGATTAGGGCATTCTTAAGAATCTTTATGTTCTGCTACCTATACACTGTTGTATCACTGCAGTTGCAGATTTTAGGACTATTGACATAAAGTTTCCAATGTATCATAATTAGAGCAGCATCTGTGCTAAATGCCCGTATGCTGTTGCTCAGAGAGAATTAGTAGACTATTTCCTGGCCTTTAAAGGCCCATTTCCTACACAAGCTCATTTGGACAGTAGCATGATGCTCTCTAAGGACTGACAACACAATGACATTTTCTAAGGACTGCATATTAACATTGGAAGGAGACAGGGATCCAGAATTTTTGGACATTGCTTGTCACATTTTATTCACTTGGCTTCAGTCAATGGTTTTTGCCATGTTTCTTAGCCTCTACCAAAAAAAAGAACAAATCCCTCCTCAGAGGCATGCTAGGGCACGCTGAAAGCAAACAGCTCAGTTCAGTTCACATGCAAATATTAATCTTTTGTGTAAGTTTACTACTATTGAAAGATTTTTTGGGACCTGTATAGGTACAAACGAAGTTCCTGTTGTTAGGAATTATGGTTCAAATAAGCAAGACAGAAAAAAGCATAATAAGCAGTTACCTAAGTACACACAAGAAGTCAACAGCCCAGACAAGGCTGGAATCAACTTTCCCTGAGTGCTAATCCAACAATTTAACTATGGGACTGCTGATTTTTTGGAGAGTGCATGTATGAAGAATCAGAAGAGCTGAAGGAAGTATTTTGAAACATATATTTTGACAAGAATTGAACTAGGTAGGGTGTGAAACACTTGTAGTTTATTGACAAGCAGCTGAACCCACATTCGGCCAAACTAAGATTTTATTCCACTGACACTATAGGATATAACCAATGAATAATGATGTACAGATTCTCAGGGGTGGCCTACTGTTTGATGTGTGATTTACATCTAAACAAGCAGAAGTCAGATGAATAAAATTACTGTAGTCTTTAAAGTATACAGGTGATGAAAATCCCCCAAATATTTAATATTTGCAGTAGCATTCCACTTTTTATTTTTTCTTCCTTTTATTCAACTTGGCACGAATAGCTGCCTAATAAATTAACACAACCTTGATTTGACAAGTTTTTCCCCAGTTGCATTACAATGTCAAGTACCAGGGCCACTGCCTTCAGCATAGCCTTGACCATTTGTCATTTTCTTATAATTAATTACAGCTCTCTCAACCAAGGCTGCTACAGAAAGTGATAAGACTATTATACAGCTTTCAACATTCATTGTCTATGGGATTTTCACTCTCTTCGATGTTCTCCAAGGGGGCACTGTCCAATATTTTGGATATGAAATTGCTTTTATCATTAATAGGAAACTAAAGCCCAATTTCTTGCATAACTCTGAAACTTTTGTTTATTCATATTTTGCTAATAGCTGGCACGGTAAAGAATGCAACACATTCTGGCCTCAGAATATGCAATACTGCCCTATGCTGTGTTGGGTCACTACTGACTTGAGTCAAACTCCAGAATTTTAGCTTGCAGAAAACACCAGTATTTCAAAACTTGCTTCTCATCTGAATCAGAATACTTCTCCCCATTAGGGTTCTCAGGTAAGATACAATGAGGGAAAAAAGCCTGTGTTGGAATTTTGTCCTCTAATTCACTTTACAGGTTTTGGTTGACCGTATCTATTACTCTTTTACATCATCTCATGACACAGATGTCTAAACTTCTGCCAAGTATGGAGTTAAAGAATTTCAAACAGGACATTCCCTTGCTACTTTAGCAAGTCCCCCTCCTTTCCCTCCCACATAGCTATCACATGCTTTGAAAATTTTTTATTCTTACTTATCCAATGCTGTCTTGATATTTGGGCACAGATCTCTTGGGGTAAGTAATTTTTACCATCTCATTATCTTGGATTTCTTACGAGATATTGTTCGTATTACAATAACACTTGCCAGCTCAAGCCAAGACTGAAGTCACAGCCACCTGAATCAACCCCTCCCCTAAAGATCTTGAGATTCACGTAAGACAGACCAAAGATAAAAAGTGAAAGACCACCATATACTGGGAAAAATATACTCAGCTGGTTAGAAGTAGACCTGGAAAGAGAAACCAGGTCTCTGACTTTGTTTCAGTATTCAGCCCACTAATCCAAACCATCAGTCATGACTTTCACCAAAAGAAAACCTGCCAGCCAGGTTTCTAGCAAGACAGGATATTATCACCTTTCCTTTTCTCAAACTGTGCCATGCTTTGAATATTTTGTGCATGAACTTTCAGTGCACTACTTCAAGAAGTAAGTTTTCTTTTACTTTTATTACACAATTAGGTAAATTGGACAGATGTTCTACTTTATTTTCCCACTCTTTACTGCTGGCATCTATCTGTGTCATTCCTCACTAGCCCGCTCCTTTCAGCTTCCCACATTGCTCACTTGGGTTACTGATTGTTCTATTTTTGCTTCAATGGCCGCAGTTATTGATCACACATGGTGAGAATTTTTGATCAAGTTCTGCAGCAACACAAACACCAAATGTGTCAGGGGAGGCATTTCTCTCTCTGGATTATGTCCTGACCTACATAAGTACAGGCAAATGGGTTCAAGGACCACACCTATTTATACTACAGCACAACTTGCCCTTGTCTCTAGTTTGCAAGGACAGATGATAAATTCATGATACTTTCCCAACAGGGTGTGGATACATCTGCCTCATTATTAGGCACCCCAAATAAATCAAAATCCGGCTATTTTCAGTACAATATTTATTTCCAGATGCATTTGTAAGACTATAAATATACTTCTAGACACTAGCACGTGTATTACAAACAGCATTTTAAAACAATCACATTTTAGACATCTCTCCCTATTTCTGGAACACTTCAATCTAAGAAAAGTAAAGAGTAAAACTTGGATTGAAACTTAACCATTAACCACAGGGAAAATATTATCAGCATTCAACAAAACTACAAAGATCTCATCATTTATAATTCTCTGCCTGAACAAGTTATCTGAATTATAAGACTTCTGGACAAGTAACATATACCATTTTCCATGAGAATCTGTAAATACTTTTGTTTTCTCTAAAGCCTCCAAAGAAGCTTTCAATTTTTGGATAAAAAACGCAAAACAAAATGATGGCAAATACTCAACTTTCAATGAGAAAAGCTTTTATCAAATACACTATATTCTCACCTTTTCAATGAGGAAGTGGGCTATTTTAAAAAAAAAAAGCAATAATCTTCCTCTTAAGTTCTTTATTCTGGTTTGAAAAGCTAGTTCTTATCCAAAAATACTATTTCCCAGAAAAAGTTAAGGAGGTGAGAGACCTTTTAAAAGCTCCTCTCTTAAGGAAGAGATAGTATATCAACAGACACAAATAAAAGGGACCTGAAATCTGATCCATGGTGGCAAAGAACCTTCCATAAAGTTCATTAAGTTGGTCTCCTTGCCCAATTACTTCCACACTTCCAAGTTTTGTTTGGTGCATGGAAGTAAAAGAGGTAACACATGAATGCTGCAATGCCAAACCTTCTTGATCTGCAGCCCAAGTTTGTTCTACACACCCTCCACTCAGGGCTCCACTCCACACAAGTGAAACTCCCATTTTTTCTGAAGTTCTACCTTCACCAGCTATCATATTTGATGTTTTATCTTTTGGGTAGAAGCACTGTCCAGTATTGTAAAGGGAACAAGTTCTGCTGCCATTGAATTTATTGGCAAGATATTACTGACTTCCTTTGAAGAGGACCAATCCTTTAACATGTAACATTGCACAATTCACTTCACAAAGTCACATTGCCTATGTGTGTCAATGAATGCTGCACCATTGGATATTTGCCTTTTTTCTTAAATCCCCATTCCACCTATTTCCACTTAACTCTTTCTCATGAGATTCCCTGTAAGACTTCAGGCAGTTTGCATATATTTAGTAAGACCTTCCTCTCCAATTTATCTATTGTTCTGTCAATATCTTGGAAAATTGACTGAAAGATGAAAGTAAGAAGTGTTTATATTCTTACCTAAGACTGTCTCACCTGGTACTAATTTTGTGTATTATTTGTCATGTCAAAGTATCCCTCTGCTTTTAAAAGAAACACAGTATCAAGATAGACAGGCATGGTGGTTTACTCTCAGAGACGCCTGCTATTATTCAGCATCTCCAAGGACAAGTAATTTCAGTTTTAAAGAACAGTTAAGTCTGACACCAAATCAGAGCTGCTAATGGCTACAGAAGCATTTTCACAATAAAGCACTGTTCTTCAGTTGCCAAATTGTTACTAACTCAACCACTGAAGTAACATAAGTTTTTATCTTATACAGTGTGTCAAAATGACCTGCTAAATGGAGCTACTCTGAAAAGGTAAGGGGTGTCACGTCATACACACACACAAACATCATAACCACAAAAATCGCATGGAACAGTTTTGATAACAAAAACACGTACAGCAGGACTTTCGGAACTTTCTTTGGTTTTATACCTAGCTAATGGATGGCTCAATAAAGAGAAGCACCTTGTCAAGGGGACTCACCCCTCAGTAGAAACTGTACAAAGTGTAAATTATGCTTATCTCTGTTTAAGGTCAAGTGCCTGAGACTTGGAAAGATCTCTGCAGCTCAAAAGGTACTGCTCTGTTCTCCTTCCTAAAAAAGGACCGCAGGTGATTGCTTTCATCTCCATCTTCAAGGTAAAGCCTTTAATGCAGGTGGTCTTTGGCATATCCAACGTACCTTCTCTATGATGGAGTTTAGTGGTGCTCTGCACTATGACAAGCTAAGGATTAGGTAAGAGCCTTTCAGGTCTTTACCATGAAAATAGCTTTCTTTGGAATGCTGGTACAGATTTCATAATTTAAAAAAAGTTGACTGAGATGGCAGCCGCATTTTCCCAAAACTAAGCAATGAATGACATCCAGAAAATTCAACTTGCCAGAAAACAAAAGCCTCCACAGTACTGAAAAGTTCCTTTGGTGCCACCTCTACTTTAGTACTTCTGGCACTTCAGAGCACCCTTGGTGTGGCTAATACACCAGTATTCCAGAGCTGAGGGCTCTTTTAGGTTTTCCTGAAGTGCTGTGTAAAGCCTCACCCATTACTCCTAGAAAAATACCTTCTTAGCATTCAAAATTCTGCTCCCTCTTTGGTGCTTAGATCCTTCAAACATTTGTGTGCTGTTATGTCTCTCCGTAGCCACTGCTCAGCCAAACTATATGTATTTCACTCTTTTAATGTTTCCTTTCATATGAGTCCCCACAGCTCACACTTCCCTCTGAACTACCTCCAACATTCTTTCTGGTTCCAGAAATCTGACAATATTTGAGTTGGATTCTGTTTCCTGCAGTCAGGAACATTCTGTACTGAGTTATTTTTGTGATTTAAACTATTTCTATGAACGTATTTTAAAAGTTTTCTCTCCTGTACATCTTTTTTGGTGCCAAACTACAGCTGTGTGTGAGAGGGATGCACTGATATGGAATTATTTTGAATACATAGTCTAGATGGGTTAGAGAGGCACAGATGTCTCCAAGAGGAATGGGACCAGGTGGACAACACAGGAGCTGGTGCAGTTCTGACTGTAAGGTTAGATCTGTCCCAGTGCACAATGCACTGAGCATTTCAGAATTGACTTTTGCAACGCACAATGTTGTTTAATTACTTTATCACATAATCATCCAAGCTGAAACTGAAGTGGGAAGCACACAGTAAAAAGAAGCAGAAATGGGTGGGGTAGGTAGCATATCTTTAGTCCTGAAGTCAACTAACAGTTTATTTTATTTGCACTATTGACAGACATTGGGTCCCAACGGCTGAAAGGCGTTTTGCCTAGCTCTATGGGTGTTATGATTTTGGCAAGAATCTCTATCTCTTCGTACTCCTACAGAATCATATGTGGCCAGTCAAAATTTTTAATAAGATTTTCCCAGAAAATCAACATGCTAATTCCACATCATAAAAGTGATGTGAAATTTCAAGAAGAATTTCCTGTTCTGCCCACTGTCACATTTAAGTTATTTTTAAAAACTCCAAAATGCTTCCTCCAAAAGTTTTTTAGTGAAACTTTTCCATTTTTCTTTGAGATTATTTTGGCTTTAATTTTCTTTTATTCCTTTTTTTATTGTAAAAGAGCAAGAAATACAAGTAGTTAAAATTCTCAAAACAAAACCTCAGCTAGAAAACAATTTTAAATATTCTGAATGCAGCTTTAAAGAAAAGTCTAAACCAGTCATTTTCACCCAGAATTTCATAGATGCCACAAGGTTAAAAAAACGTCCATTTTCATTCTGCTCTACTCAGCATCTCTATGGACAATGCCATAAACAGCACCTATGCCCAACCCATGATTTTTTTTCCTGTGCTAGCATCTGCTAATTTGGTACAGAGCAAGCAAATGTAGTTGTCACAGCTGTAATAAGATGTGTCCGTGCTACCTACATTGTTTGATTGTTATTAAAGAACAAGATGGATATATAACACTGGATTAACACTACTTTTGTCTGATTGAACAATGTACATCATAGTTATTTCTGCTAACCCTGATTAAAAGTATAATGAGAGCCGTAAGAATTATTCTGCTTGATTGTCATTCTACTGACACTCCCACTAACCCATGCTGTCAATAAGTTAGCTGATGTACTAAAGCACTTTGACTCTACTGATATACAATGGTAGTAATTTCAGTAGGGCTGAAAAATCAGAAATATTTAATGTCAGTTATAATTATAGTCAATGCTTTGTAAGGTTTCCTTAGAAACACTGCTAAGCTTAAAAACCACAGAGAACAAAATGTTTGAATACACTGAAAGACAAACACTACAAAAAACCTTTCAGACATAAACCAAGAATGCAAGCAAGCAAAAAAAAAAAAAAGAAATTTATTCTCATACTCACTAAAACTTTCTAGGACAGAATCGTGTATTAGAGGCATGGCACAGTAATTTTTCCATCAGAGACTGAACCTGAAATGTATTTCTTTCTTCCTTCCTTCCCAAAACTCCAGTGAGATCCAGTTTAGAAAAAAAAAAAAACCAAACTTTTATCTTAATACTCATGAATGAGCTAAATGAAAAACAAAACACTTTTCCTCTGGAGCAGCCAGAGGTTTGGGAATTTTTAGTCCTAGCAAAGGTATGCTAGAGATGAACAAAACAATAACCAGATTTTCAAGGGCTCAAGCTTTTCTCTGACAACATCCCTTTTTTCCCAGTGAGATCTTCCAGCTGTGTACCCACAAAACAAACATGGCTTCACTTCAATTAGGTATCAGTGTGGGAGATAACCCTTTCCAAAAGTATGGCTTTGTTCAGTCTTTAAAGGACACTAAAGGTATCTTGTCCATTTCTTTCATTTTACATCTCATCTGCAGGACAGAGAAGACATCAGGTACTAAATAAAGACAACACCACAGTCTTCCGTGTAAGCAGGATGCAGTGGAAAGAAATACTATATTCGATAAATTACTAAGGGTGAATCATTTGGAAGCATTTTATGGGAAGCCTATTCTGGGTAAACTTTTAAGGGCAGATGCCTTGCACTTTAAACTGATATTACTTTGCGATGCAGGAGAAACAAAAACATTGCTGAGCCACAGCATGGTCAAGCTTTACATTTCAAGACAATTTCCCTGAGGGTAATTATGTAAGTTTTTTCTCTTTGGACAAGGGGTATTCAGTTAAAGAACTGCATAATGTAAATGAAAGATGAGGGAATTTTGCATGAAAAGGTAAACCTCAACACCACTCACCAACAGCTGGCATAAACTGTCTTGCTCCGGGGAGTTAATAGTAGTTAGGACTAGCAGTCTGAATTTAACTCTTGGAAAAGTGAGACAGTTGGATTCGTTTTCAATGACTCAATATAAAATAAGCTACGTTTTTCTTCATATATCACACAATCTTGTTTTACATTTTATTTCAAAGATACAGCCACATCTAGCGTAGAAGACTCCATACCTGTTATAGTGCCAAGACAAGTAATCTCAAGTTTCCTTGTTTCTAATGATACAAGTAATTTATAGGAATAAATTACAGTAAAAGTAGTTATATGTGTAAAGTTATACATACACAAATGGATCTACAGAAACATTTGTGTGAGGAAAGTGGGAGACAAGCAAGTCAGTCCGGCCATCACAAGTTACCTTAACTTTGTAATCTAATGACACAAAATATCTGTGAACTTTGAATATAAGCATGACCGGGCATGAAGTTAACCCAAGTAAACTAATTTTACAGCAAGAAAAAAATTCAAAAGGCAGTAGTCTAATATATATTAATACCTCATGAATAGTTATTATCTCTTATTATTGTAAGAGGATACCGAATATTAAAAAAATCCAACAAATATCTATTTTGGTCGTTACTAATGCACTGTCACTGACCCAGGAAAACAAATGTTGGATTTTGGGTGCCTCAAATATATGCTGCCAGAGTTCTTACTTTGGATTTATGCGGAGAAAGTGTCTGCTAAAATAATTAAAAAAAGAAGCGCAATTGCACAGTTTCACTAAGAATAGATCTCAACATGCTCTTTTCACAACTCTCTGTAGGAAGACAGAGGAGGAAGGAAGGAAGGAAGGAAGGAAAGTAATTGCTATTTAATTATATCATAAAAACATCAGCAGACATTGCCAGTAAATGTGCCATTCTATGTACATTTTCTGAACAGGTGCACCTTTGGAGCTCATGGAAGCCTAGACCAGCAACAGAGAAAAAGGCAGGTAGTCCAGTTCAGGATGCAGTCCTCATTTTCACATCCTAGTGCCCAACATCTGGAACCACATGCTTATTTACTACCTCCCACCCCTCATCCAGACATTTTCAGTGTGAAGGCTCACTCAGGCCCTTCAGCATTAATGAGAAACCACCTGATAATTGAACCCAGGTGTTCCATTATACCTCTAATTTCTGCAGCTCTCCCAGTCTCTACACCTGGCTGGTAATTGGCTTTGCCTTTGATTATTGGCAGGTGTGACCCATAGCATTTAAGGGTTCTCCAGCTAAAACCAACTGCATATGCTAAAAGGTTAGCAGCAAATAGACTAAGAGAGCTCACAAGACAGTGATATAAAATGCTTTCTATGGAATTAACAGCAACGTCCAGAAGATTAGCAATAAAGACACCCATCATATTCACAAACAAAAGCATACAACTGCAGCAACACTTATCTCTTAGGGGAAAGCAGGGACTCTGACAAGTGGAGGCAGTGGACGCTCTACTCAGCATTTCTTTATGCTATTTCAATGTATCCCCATCAACCCCTGCCTGATGCACTGCACAAGACACCAAAGCCCCGCAGGCTGTCAGGAGTTACCGGGTCCTCTCCTACCACAACTGGCATTCAGCCCTGTGGGACCCCAGAGACCCCACTCAGAACCCAGCACCCATCATCAGCCACAAACCTTGTCCTTGGCTCCAGCTCCAAGGGCAAATGGCAGCTCAGTGTGAGCCCAAAGCCCTCATGAATGACAGTGCTGGCAGCCAAGTGGTATTAAACCATTGCACACCTTAGTCAAAGGACAGAAAAAGACACACGCACGTAGTCATCCTCACCCTAGTCCTGGGCACTTGGCCGGCCAAGTCAAAAGCCCCTTGAAGAGCCATGGTTCCTGCAGCAGGCAGCAAGGCCCAGCACTCTGCTGCCGCCATTTTGCAGCCACCCTCACGTGCCTCAGCCAGGCCCCGCCAATCCAGCGCAGGCTGGGGGCTGAGGTGTTCCCTGATTGGCTCACTCCAACTCTCCTGCAGGTCCCTGCCCCCCGCCTCAGCCGGGCCCAGGTGATTCCTGACCCTTTATGGGGATCCTGCTGTCACGGGACGGGACGTATCAGCTCTCAGTAATTCTGTAAGCTACTTAAAGAAAAGGCAACTTCCTCTTGCTGTAGCCCAGTGACCAGGAAGTTCCATAAAGTGGAAGACTTCTATTTCGCTTAAAAGGCCCATCTGTGTTGTGCTTTCCATCAGCGAGACGAGTTTTGAAGATTCTTTGTGTTTTCCTCATATACCAAACCAGCGGGTGTTCGGAGGAGCCCACCGAGTGCCTGGGGTGTAATACCTTGGCCCTGCTGCAGAGCTGAAGCTCCGTTTCCCTGCGCGGAGGCACCGTGTGTCTGGCGGAGCTGCATGAAGGTTACTGCAACCCAGTAAGGCTGCACTGGGTGGCGGCCGGCTGCCTCCTGTGCCGTCCTGCAGCATCTTCTGCTCAGCGCAGTGTTCCTCTTGTTCCTACTGCATCCANTGAGTGCATCTTAATACAGAAGCAATGCTGATTTTCATTCAGCTGTGTCAGAATGTTTGCTCTAGGTTTTGGGCAGTAGAATGCAGATGGAGTCTTGTATGGAACTCAGGCTCCGTATCTTCGCCTCTGCAGTGGCTTATGTGATCCACTAAATAAACAGAGCAGTGAGTTTCAAACAGCAGGTCTGACGCATTGACAGTTTCTACACTGCTGTGTTTCCACCAAGGAACATGAAGAGCTCACTGGTATTCCACTGAGTATTCTGACAGGCGCATGTTAGCTCCCCTAATTTCCAACAGTTAAACCCGATTAAAATAAATCAGAAAAGCATAAAATATTTTTCCAAAGTCAGTAGCCTGTGGAGCAATTGCTTTAGCCACCATGGGGAAGCCATTCCTTTTCCTGTGTTAGGGGAAATGATACACAATGGAGAGACGATCAAGCTATCAAACACCCACCCAGGATTCCCAGACACACCTTGGCTTGTTCCAGCTCTTCTCCGGGGACTGCTCTTTTTGCTCAGATTTCTTAGCTCTGCAGGCACAACAGACGGCAACTCATTCTACTTGGTTGTGGCAGATGCGCAGTTTTCTCCTCTATTCACTTAACTCAGCTTGAGAGGGCTGTAAAAAAAAATGCTAACCTGCCTTCCTTACTGCAGACTGCCTCCTCACAATACCCAGTCCAGATCCTTTATCCTTTTTTCTGCATGGCAGAGGTATGAGAAAAATAGTCTCATAATTCATACTCTGCTGGGATGTGTAGGAACAAATAGCGCTTGCTACTGGTCCTATTGCTGAGGGAAACAGGATGAAGAACAGGCAAATGAACATAATAAAGGAATTAGGTTTCAGGAGTGCTGAGGCTTTCCATATTTGAGGATGCTGCTGGCACCGGATGTTTTGACTATAGCCTTGAGATTTGTATCAGGATGTCTTAAAAGAGGATTTGAGTTTGGAGCTTCATGTCAGGCAAAATCCACACAGGGCTCAGTACGTACAGGTGAGTGCTCCTTCGGTCTCTGCAAGACTTTTCATCACACAACTTTACAGCCCAGGACTGTGGTGTTGATTTTGAATCTGTTCACGTAAACACATTCAGCCCAGAACATTCCAAATCACCAGCTTTCAATTGGACCCAAATGGAAAATGCAACACAAAAGCCTATGAAAGGCAGCTCAGGTTATTTTATACTCCAACTTATGGAAATGGTTTGATAATCTTGTGAATTCTGAACTGATACTGAAGCACTTCAGAGTAAATTCACCCATTTTGCGGTTTGTTTTAGAAGTTTTGCATTTCTCTCAGAAAAAGCTATCAGTAATGTATAATACCACCATTTTCCTTTTGTAATATGTCTCCCTAATGAAAGAACTTGGATCCTCCAATCAAAAAAATTATGTTTACAGGCCTCTTTCTATAGCCAGACTTCACCATGTAAAAGGACATGGATGTGGGATTGAACTCCTTTTCATTTTGTATAATAGTCAATAATGGCTAATCACATACTGCATTTTTACTTGGGGGAAATGATCTCATTATATCTGTTTTTGATCCCCCATGATTCCTGAGAGTCAGGAAATGGGAAGGCTTCCAAGTGAGTAACTGCATTCTTGATGAAACTGATCTCTTTTCGCATAATCCCATAAAAGACATCTTTCCTCATCTTAGTTGGTTAGCACTATGTAATATACAGTGTTCCATCATTAGCTAGCCTAAATGGACATTCATTGGATTAACATTATAATGTTTAAATTTCTCCTCCAAAATAATACATTAAGATTATTGCTGTAGTTTTTGCTCCAAGGCACTACTGCTTGTAATCAAAATCTCATTAAAAGGAATTCATATATTCTGTAGCCCGGAGGATCTCAATTTCATTCCTTCTCCTGTCCCCATGCCTCCCATGCACTGATTTGTATGGGTGTTTTACCTAAGGAAAAACTGTCCAATTTGGCACTTTTAAGAACAAGTGTCAAAGGTACAAACAGAATTAGACACCAAGTTGTTTACATACGCTGAAGAGCTTTGAAAAAATTTTACTTCTCTCTCTTCGAAAATTTAAGTCAAACATTTAAAGTAATGAGAACTTTTTTACACGCACTGTTCTCATGTATGGTCAGACGAGAAAATCCTTTGACATTATCATCTATTTCACTAGAAGGAAACATGACTTCAGATAGATATCTGGCCTTGTAACTAACTATCTTATCTTCTATTTTTGCCTCTCCTGTCTAAATTTATTTCATATAACTGATTTCTTGCAAACTGAACTCAGTGGTTGGTGGAACCAAACCCCATTGAAATAAGATGTGAAGTCTTCTGCATTTTATATGGACTGTGATTTGCCCACCACCAAGCAGAAAAAATAGAAGATGGTTTGCAGCAATCACAGGTTTATTAATCTTTTTTTTTTTTAATTTGAACATCATGATTATCAGGAGAACGTCTGCATTGTTTCTCCTTTTTAGGAAAAATAGCTTATTTTTTCTCTTCTCCATCAGAAACTGACATGCAGGAGACACTCATGAAAACCTTGGCTAGGTAGGGCCTTTGGTCTAGTTTGTACTTTTTTCTGTATTTCAGGTAAGTCTTTCTTCTGCAGTCTGCAGTGCTACTAAGACACCAAAGTACCAGGTTCCGTAGGTAAAATTCTTTCGCCCTTCTCTACATCACCAAGGTTAAGATAGCTCTCCCAGGGCAGCCTGCATTATTTGTATTTTGGTAGCACCTTATGAAAGATTAAATCATGAGCTAGTTTCACTGGGGACATGGTTTATAGTGTCAGTCTAAACAGAGAGTGCTAAAAGGTATCATTACCTTGGTATGATCCATGAGGAATTGAAATTCCTGTACCTCTTCATGTTGGCAGTGAAATCACTGAGGGAAGACAAAGCTGAAACTGTGTTCTGGACCTCTGTTTTAGCCACAACTGTCGTCTGGGGATAGTCTTTTAATATTTTACTCCACATTGTTAATTCCCAGCCCACCTTAGTGAAGTTGTTGTTGCTTCTGCATCTGACAGATCTTGTGCAGAAGTGAGCATAGCTTACTTCAGACATTCACAACGCACAGCCCAATTTGAACACGATTAAAAAAAAATAGTTTCCAACTAGGTCTTTGCTTCAATTTTCAATTATGTAAATTGTATGTTAGTATCCAAGCCCAGCAGATACAACATGCTGAGGTTCCCTAGGAGCCCCTCCTATGTCATTTTACAGATTGATTGCCTCAAATACAGTTTTGACAGTAGATCTATTATACTTATTTCTTGGGCTCCCCATTTTTCTCTTCTCTGGCTTAACAGTGGCAAGGTGGTGACGAAAGAGTTTGATAGAGCAGCATCTACAAGGAGTTCAAATGGATAAGTCTTTGAACTGCTAGAGTGGCACAAAAAATATTGACCTCAATTTTCGGTCAGTTTGGAATCCTGAAATATTTTTAAGATGAACGTGATGCTTGAGAGCTGTCAGAGGATTTGAAAGGCTTTGCTGTTTTATGTAGCTTTTGGACCCTTTGAACTTCCTTGCTATATGCACAGAATGCAGGAACCCAAGCAGACAATTCGCATCATCCGTTTTGTTTCCTTGGCTGGAAAAAACTTTGTAGATTTCCATGCCCATCTTTGAACTGTACATTTTCTTTGCAATCGCTAATGTAAGGAACACAGTTTAATGACCTTCCCAAGTGCTAAAAGTAATTCATCACTAATTGCTTTTAGAAATAGGTTTTCCAAGGTATCAGTTTAAAATAAGCTTGTTTACTGATGCTCACTCATCCATATAATTCACATCTTGCAACTAAAATCACTTTTTCTTTAATATAATGAGATTTTGGAAAGTCCTCTACAGGTTTCCCAAACGCTCAGAGAAAATACTAGAGTGGCACATTGGTATGTTAATAAGGATTTTATTTACTTCACATTCAATACAGGGACTTGTAGCTGGAAGAGGATATAACCCACAATTTAGGAGGTGCTGCTCAAAGGCAATCTTATTCATGGTCCTTCAGAGCAATGAGTTCTAAGTTTTTTAACCTCATGTAATTCTCAGCAATTTCATTGCCTCTCACCTAGTTTAAATAAAGCTTTTTGACACAATATTTTAAGGCTGTAGAAAGTTCTGCAGTGAAAGATGCTAGAGGTTTATCTAGTTGACTGTGTCTACTAACAGGTTTTCTACTGAACTTCATGTTCATCAACAGTAAAGCAATAAAGGGCTCATAGGGGATGGGGATGATCCTCCTTAAACTTAGGGAGCAATTGCTCTGCTTGTGCCTTGCGGCACTTCTGTTTATGAGACTAGTGTGCGCAGAACTAAAGCACATGTTAAATCTAAAGCGGATTATTAGTACCAGCAATTTTAGTGAAATTACTCATACTTAAATGTAAGCATCTCAGCATTAGTAAGTTCCTTAAGGATATCTTACATCTCTAGTTACATTTTTAAAAGTGTCCATCTTTGTGTAAGAAAATGATTAAGTTGTGGGTAGGCAGTAGGATACCTTTCTTTTACTGGCACTAATCAGATTTTTTGTCCTTAAAAAATTATTTGAGGTGAAATATTTCTCCTCCCTTCCTTTGCAGTTAATTGGAGTTTTTCTCTGGTTTTACTGGGGACAAACTTTTACATACAGGGAGTTTTCTTATATTTATCTGTCTAGATGATGCCATCACCATGACATATGGGTGCTGGCTGCTTTTCTCTAATACTTATATCCACATACAAAGATCAAAAGGAAAAATATTTTCTGTTAAATCCACCTACCATTCTTCTGGGAAAGAAATTGAATCTTCTCATTATGACTTCTCTTTTTTAAAATATTTTTTTAATCACATGCCAAATTGGCTTCATTTGATCTCGCCTACCTTTGTCCTAAAGCTATCACTTTTGTCTTCTTTTTCTGAAAACCAGGGTTTGTGATTTTGGGAGAAAGAGATAAGCCTTTTTCTTAAGTTATCTTTCATTGCTGTGTGCTCCCCTTAGACGACTGTAGCTTGAGGACAGAAAGTTGCATTGATGTGGGAAGAGGATGAAGGTAGATATAGGAATTTGCATTTTATAAACAAATTTTAATTCTGCTTCGATTTCAGTCACTGACAGAATTCGCTTGCCAGATTCTATGCTCTTGAAATTTATTTTGAAATTTAGAATTAGTCCATAATCTCCCTCTCGTCTTGTTGTTCCTCATGAGTTCCATCTGAAATTGGTGATTATTGAGCGTTAGTAAAGCTGCCTTCCCCCTAAATGCCTGCAATTCAGTATTTTACATTTGGTTTCGTGGTCCATAAGCTATTTAGAGCTATATTTATGGTCACAACTGGAATTGTAAACCCTCCTCTAGCCTCTGGCTAAGGGACATATGTGCTCAGGCAGATGTTTCATGGCTACAGAAGAAACCATCTCTTAAATACATGACCTGCTTAGCAAATGGATCCTGTTTCCCCAAATGTCAGAAGATGATAACACTGATAAAAAATCCTCTCTGAAACATCAGTCTGTTCTTTTCAGATCACAGACAATGATCTGTTAACAAGGATTATGAATGCATGCTATTCAGGCTAGAGTTTTCAGAGAAGTCTATGGCACTGGGCTTTCTTTAATCTCTTCTGAGAACACTTGCCCATGTGTCGGCCTGTGTAGGTACTGTGCCATTCCCATTTTCACCCTGATAAGCATTATCCAGGTTAGGATCAGGTAATCTTTGTCTGCCAATACAGTCCTGGAATACAGCCTTATCCCAACATTACAGTCTTCCTTCAAGATACAGAGTTTCTTATGATGTGCCCTAACATTTGTGAAAGAGTGCCTCTCATGTGATCTGCCTTCAGATGGGCATGTATTTCATGTTGTGTTTTGCTATCCTTATACCTGTATGCCCCCAGTCTAAATATGAAATACTGTGCTTAGTGTACCTGAGTAGTATTTCCTTAGTTGGAAAATGCCGTTGTCATTCTAGATTTGAAACCAGTCTTTGAATAGGTCATATCACCCCACAATGATGAAGGCACTCACTGAAGATAGAAACTCAGAAAATCAAGGTGCCCATTAATATTTCAGAGATGGAACATCGCATTGTTCACTTTGATACCTAGCACCATGACAGTAGATGCATCTGCTTTAAGCTATTAGTCAAAATGCTTTCCATTCTTAATACCAAAGGAAAAATAAATGTATTTTGGTGATCTTAATGCCAATACCTAAATAATTATTATGAAATTGGGTTGAACCATACATATCATGATACTTAATTATTTTCCTGCAGAAACCGTTCATCTCCCTATTCCTTAATACTCCAACATTAAGCTCCTTGAGCAAAACCAGAGCTATGCAGCATTATTCCAGACTTCACAGTGGAGTTATAGTGCAGCTATTAATTATTTGTGTTGCAAAGGGAAAGGAGATCATAAACAAGGAACAAGGTAGATAAATGACCTACCCTAGGTTGCTCACAGGGTCAACAACAGAATAAGGTAAATGTGATTTGTTCATTTCTCCCAGTAACTAAGCCACACTTTCTTTCACACAGTGTAATGTTCAGGCCAAAACTAATACTACAATGAGACCTCCAGGCTAATCTCACACCTACAAGTCCAGGAAGTAAAAACTACAGCATGAAGAATCCGGTCTGCCCACGGGGGAAATTGTACTATACTATCATCTCCTCTTCCCTTCTATATCCCCTGTATCATGAAGGTAAATGTGCGGGACCTATCCTGGTATGTAAAATATACCAATTCATTTGATACATGTCTCACCCTTATCCTCAATTGTTTCTTCACTTCACAACTGAGCACAGGGCCAGAAATACTATTAACCGTGGAATTTAATATATGTTAATTTATTTGCCATTTGCTTTTTGTAGCATATTGTGAATAGAAGTGCAGACTTTCTCATCTTTTCTTATCCTTCATTCATGTCAGAAATGCCAGATTCCTGAGCTGTACAGTCAGAAAATAACTGAATCAACCTGGATCAACCGTGTCTCTGCTGACACAGCAGGACATCACAAAACTCTGAAGATGAAAAATTGCTTATTGTACACGACACCAAATTAATAACAATACAAACACTGAGCCAAATCCTACAGGTTTTACTCAAATCTGATGCCCATTAGCTCCACCTATTCAGCTAATACCATAGGCTGTATTCTTCACATGCTACTGCCTATAATCATGCAGTACCTGTAATGGATTTGCAATACTAGAACACAGTGAAACTCACCTCTGGGCACAGTGTTTGCAAGCGCAAAACACAAACCAGTAAAGTCCAGTTTGGTACCTCAGAAAAAGGCTTATGTGGTACCCCATTAGTGGTAGGACTTCTAAATGTGTTTCAAGCTGGCCTAATTTGCCTCCCATTAAAGTCATTTGTATCCCATTAAGTCACCGGTAGAATTCATTAGTTCGGTTTGAACAGACTCAAGTTGAAAACAGTGCATTTCTGAAGGTCCCTTTCCAAGGGTAATAGTCACCACTGACATAACCATGATGAGATAGATATTTCTTTATACAGTCGTAGCATGCTTGGCCCTAACCAAGATCAGAGTCTCACTGTCCTGGAGGAAAATAACAGACAATTGTATTCTCATAAGTTTTCTATCTAAACATACAAGGACAGGAGAAAAGGAATTATTATTAATATCCCAGTTTTACAGATGGCAGCTGAGAGAAGTAACTTGTCTAAAGTACCCATTCCTGTAGTTTAGAAACACAACAGACTTTCACTTCCAGGATCATTCTCTCAAGATATCAGACACTTGTGAACAAAGGCTGTTATGGTACAAGTATCTCAAGGCTCATTATTGCTTCCATTAAAGACAGTAGAATCCAGGAAGAGCAGGAGCTAGCTTGAAATAATAAAACCAACAACAGTTGCAGAAAAGGGACACAAAAATCCCAAGTGAGCAATAGCATAGCTGCAACTGCTAGCTCCCTCCAGCAACTTGCCAGCCATTCTTTCTTTTTTTGTTCTTTTTTTTTTTTTTTTTAATTCCTTTTGATTTCCTTGATACCAGGAGCTAAGTAAGTTTGGTTAGTGAAGGACAATGCACAAGGAAAACTGTGTACCTAAAAATCGGTGATGAATTTAATCGCTTGTTCTCTGCTTATTCAGCTAAAGAATAATCAAATCCAGAAGCACAGATGAATTCAGTCACTAGATTTTGATTTATATTAATGAAAGAGAAAGGCTTTAAAGCTTCGCTGCATTAGAATTACCTTAGCATGAGGTCAGCACTTGTGTTGGCCTATCACATCTCTTCCCTACTTTCCTCTACTTTTCTGTCTTAGAAGTTATTAAATGGCAAAGTTCTCAAAAGAAACTTATACTACTTGTGAATAAAATGTTTCTCACCATTACAACTGCTGAAAAGTTGGCAAAATCAATTGTTTATGTTATCTGGCACAATATTTTCACTTTTTATCTGTAGAATTTTGTCTGACTTTTCCAAAAAAGAAAAAAAAAAAAAAGCTTTTCTGTCACATTAAAACTATAGAGACTCTGTTTGGTAGCTTTCAACTAGCCCTGCCTCTGAAATCATTGTTAATTCTGCACGGAGAATGGCAGCAGGCCCAAATCTGCATGAAGCTCCTGTTTAAATATGACATTCAAAGTGAGTCTGAAATGTGACAGGTATACAAAACAAGACCTCAGAGGTTCTGGCCAAGAATCTGAACTAAACATTTTTCAGAAATTGAAAAGAGTTTAGTAATTCAGTTTTGAAGCTCTGTTCAAAGGCCTCTGGAATGAGAAGCACATTCCCTGAATCTCCCTGGGGAATTTGATAATACCTGTTTCTGCGAATACTCTCTGCTAGCTTGGAGGATTGTGAAGATCAACAACTGAAATGGCTTGCCCATCTGTATAGACAACTCTCCATGAGAAATCGTGCTGTAAGGGGCCAGTTACATGTGGGCAGCAGGAGCCTAAAACAAAACTTGGCCAGTTAAACTGGAACTTAAGTGCCACTCCTAATGGACATAGACCTGTCTATCATTCTTAGCCTAACAGTGAATTTTACCCAATCATAGGACTTCAAACAAAACAGCACAGCCATTTTTTTTTTCTAATTTATTCAGTTCTGATATTTGCCTAGTCTTTAGGGCATGAAGGCTGACACTTTGCCCCTGTCCCTGCTTACTTCCAAACTTCCTAGGAAATTACTATGAGAATTAAATTTGGCTGTGTCACCAACTCTAACAGGAAACAAATATGACTTCCAAACAAGCAATGTTGCACCTTTTTGGATGTACTTCCCTTTCTTTCTCTATCTTTGACTTCCTACTAAATTAAGTAGGCACCTATTTTGCCTGTTGTTAGAGCTGCTTCTGTATTTGTTTGCTTAGAAAGATACTGTTTTTCATGATGTCTGACTACAGCAGAAATATATAGCATCAAAGACTGGAATGATACTTGGCTAAGGTAAGACATTTTCCTAACTTGTAACCAAACAAGTGTACAGTTTTAAAGTCCTGAAGTTTTGGGGTAATTTTCACCAGGGATTAAAAGCCACTCTAACCACTAGATAATACCAGCCTTGAGCAAAGGAGCACGTACTATTACTGTTTCCATGCCCAGTTCAAACAGGAAAAACCAATCAGCATCTGAAAGCCCTTGCAGAATTCATCAAGGTCCCAGCAAGTACTCCATGCTCTCACAGAGGGTCTGGGAGCTAACTGACAGTGTCAACTTTGACCTCAGCCAAATTATCCCTCATTTACCTACTGGAAAAGAAAATTTGGGGAAAAACACTGGAAAGTGACTGATGATGTGCTTGTGATGCATTTATCAGGCAGGATGTTAAGCTGCAATAGCAGAACATTTCTTGCATAAAACAGATTAAGAAATCAAAGTCGCACATCTTCCATACGTTTTCAGATCTACGATTGAAAGACACAGTGCATGCTTTTCTGTCACGGGATAGGGCTGACCTTGAACACAGGAAAAAAAGAAAAATGCCAGTGATGTGCCAGAGATGATTAATGGGAAAGAAGAGAGAGCTCTTTCCAAACAGCATTAGTGATCAGGTAGGGGAAAACTGTGAAAAACACTCGAAACACATCAGTGCCCAAGCCAAGGGTGCACACAACAGTTCCATCCCCTCTAAAGCCAGCTGCTTCTTTCCTCTGCATTTCATCCATCACCCCCTCCAAAAGACCTTTTTTTCCAGGCTGTGATCTGATAAGTGTAGCCAAATAGGGTAACAAGGCAAGGAAACCTGACCATACTGTCATTTCAGGTGGAGTACCTACAGAGAGGAAAAAAGATAAAATTTTGCTTTTCAAACAAAAGAGACAGAAGTCAGAAAATATAATATGGGTTCTCTTATTTCTGTGCTGATAGGTGCTATTGGCTGCCACCTCAAAATGATCAAAGAACTTATAAAACTCTTCACCATCAAAGACTTTTTCCATGCCCAGGACAATGAGTCACAGGTGGGTTGGTTCAGAACTACCTTTGTAGGGGCTGAATGGTAGAGCAGAACATACTAGGAGAAGGAATGCTGATCATTGAAGCTAAGAGAAAACAGAAGCACCGATGTTCTGAACTGCCATACTTGAGATTTCTCAGCGAGTACCCTGCCTTCTGAATGGAAATGTGATCACTCTCATTTTATTCCCAACTCAATATATAAGAAAATGAGTGCAAAACAGAACAATGCAGCAATATGCAGTGGGATGATTACAGCTTCCAGTTTGGCTCTTTTGTCCCTAACTGTATTTCTGCTTTTCTTTGCTTTCTTTTCATTGTTTTCATTTCAGTTTTGAACTCCTTAAAAACAACCGCAATTTGACTGTGAGGTCTGTCATGGAGTAACATCTCCATCATGCTCTTTTACTCATGGGGGGACTTGACTTGCTTCCTAAACCAGATTCTGCTTTCTGTTGTATAGGTGTTCAGATGTGGTAATTAATTTTCTCTGAAGCGACTGAATATTCTTGATTAGCAAAGAATGCAGCCTTTGCTCAAGTTGTGTGATGAGCCCAGAAATGGAAATTTAGATTTCAGTTGACTTTGGGGACTTTGTCCTATGATAAATGGTTTCTTTACATGGGATAGTGGCTTGTTCCCTTCATTTAATCTTCCCTGAGGCAGTGGAGAGATACGTAGTAAATTTCTATAGACTGTATTCTCCTGCACCCAGCACAATTAAAAGAATTTATCAGAAAGACTGCTTCAGAATTCTCTGCAGTAGCCAGAACTGTGTAGCTTGTAGGTTGTCTCGTTAATATATAGCTATGGATGGGCCAACAGAGGTTGATTTCAGCTGAACGTAGGATTCCAATCTTGCATGTCAGAATGGAACCAAGTGAGACTTAAATTCAATAGTGCAGCTCTCATGAGTGACATTCGTATCAGGGGGAGTTGTTCATAAGCAGCAGGATCCACTGTCCTATCTTCTAGGCTGGATGTTGTAAATTATTAATTTGAGAAAAGAAAGCCATACAAAAGTCAGCAGATGTTGAGGCATGTTTCTGAGGCTAAAATAGGTCCCCATATGTTGCTTTTGCATTCCGTTTCCTTTCCCATTCCACACACTGCTGTACAATACATAGTTGAAGACTATGTTGAAGACAGTTGAAGACTGTATTCACCCTGTTTAGCTGACTTGCTTTCCACCTTGTACCCACCACCCATTTACAGCCAAGTTTGTAGTTGTTCCCATCCAAATTGTAACCTTGTGACACCCTCCACGCTCACACTGAAATGTCACGGTTGTTCCAAAAGATAATGTCTTGCAATAATCAGACTATTTTCAGGGGCCATCTGTTTTTTTGGCTTTCTTGGAAAGTGGCACCCTCAGGTCCCACACACAGATAGAATATTTCCAGTCAATGGTCTTATCTGTACAACAAACCTCCTCTGTCTCAAGTTCATCTCCTCGCTAACACAGAAATGCTGAAGTTTGCTGTAAATATCTGCAAAAGCCAATATGTAAGTAACAAGAGAACGGAAACAAATATTTTGTCTGCATTAAGGAACATGAATTCCCCATGCAGCTCCCTGAAGCACTGACAACCATTAAACTTGTTTCTCTATGCATCGTTTTTGCCAGTGTGTATTTTTAATCCTGTTCTTCTTGCTGCTAGATGGATTTCAAACCATCCCATGCAACACATCAAAGGAAATTGAAATTAGCATTATCTAAACCCATAATTAAAATAGTATTATTTTTTCTTTGCTGAAAAATTAAACGGAAAAATCCCACACTTGACAAAAGAAAAGACATTTTCACATTTTTAAGTCAAAGTTAATTATGAATTATGGATCATTTGCAAGAATGCAATACAAAAGTACCCACCGGGCCTATATCCAAAGTAAAAATGAATTTACGACAAAGTTGATATTGACCCATCATTTATAAAGTCTTTTAAATTCATCTTACACTGGGCTTCTAGTGGAAGATGATTTATTAAACAAAGTAATATAAAATGTAATGAAATAGATTAAGTCTCTTTTTGAAATATTGTTATCCATTAGATCTGGTAAATTTAAGCCTGTTTAAACATGAAATACCACTTTAGCAGATACTCCAGCTCCTACCTAAACGTGGGGCTGCTAATGCTTTAGTCTCCTATGTTGAAAAATCTTTGTCAGGAGAATAGATGGTGGTAATGATTTTATTTATTTTGGGGCTTTAAATTAATCATCTTTACGATATCTCAACAATTGCAAATCTTTTCTGCCTCCACAAAGAATACTGATTTTATCTAATTTAGATGCAGAAGTGTTCCACCCTGGTTATCGGGGCAGCTGAACGATGGTGTTTTACTCAGAGTTAAGCAGTCTTCCAAAGAGCCCTGCGTGTTCACCACAGTTTTGTCCACACTGTGGTGGGGATGGTAGCAGCAGCATAGGAGACGCTTAATTTGGCATCAAGAGAAAGCAGTGGCAGCGAAGATGCATCAGCAAAAGGTCACTGTGGCTAAGCAGCTGAAATGTATTCACTGGCAGGCAAGTACTTGTAGTTGTCCCTTGTAGCATGTCTGCATTGTGCAATAGGGCATGATGCAGTCCTCTCTAGGTTGGTGATAATCCAAGCCAGGAAGACCATGTGCTGAACAGCAACATGGTGGTTGTCAGATATGTGACAGGTTGTTGTGCATATGAAGTGGTCATGCCTGTGCAGTGCTGGCACTGGGCTGCCAAGCTTGCATAAATGGAGCTAAACTGTTTCCAGATCTGAGTTGATGTGTGGTTACCTCTGCTAAAGTGTTTATGGGCTCTCCCACCTTGTCATATATTTTCCTGACATAGTTTGTGTCACCACAACATCTCCATAAGGCTGCCCAGTATTCTAGTGCATTCTCCTTTTGGATAAATCAACCCACAATGCAATCAGGAGTAGATGTAACTTTTCTTGCCCATGTTGTGTAGACCTTGGCTCTGGGAACATTCTCAAGGGAACAGAGGCTGGAGGCAGCCCGTGGTCCCACTCAGCAGGTAAATGTTTCGGAAAAGTGCTGACATCTGTTGACTCTAAAGGAAGACAGACATTCAGGGACAGAGCCAGGTACACACATTAGAGTCCAGGAATGAACTGAAGTATGTGAGTAGCCTCTGAAATCAGAGTAACCTTCATAGCACTCAGATAATCTACTGCTGCCAAATATAAAGATGGTCTTCACTGCTGCGTTGTGCATATGTGCTTTATGGTGTAAGGTCCAATGCATTTCCTGCGCACCCCTGGCTGGATCTCTGGCTCCTAATCTGTTGCTACAAGTGCTAGAATTCATTTCTTGAAATAAATCTCGAGTGTACTGACTTGAATGGTTTACAACTTCGCTTCTCTCTGTGTTCCAACAACATTAATTCTGTTGTAATGACTCCTGTAAAGATATAATTTGAATAGTAATGTTTTATCGGTTTTACTTTCGCCTATTTTCCAGAATAATCCATTCTCTTATCTCACTTTTACTTTTCAGCCTTTGAACATTTCTAAGCTTTAGTTTTTGTGCATAATGCAAAATCCTACTGCCACAGGAAAAGCAGTTTCTCTTTTTTTTAATTTATTCATAATTAAAACTCTCTTGTTAGTGACAGTTTTCAAATCTGACGTGACATTTTTATAATCTAGTTAATATCTCGAAAGGTTTTTCTGCATTGCAGCCTGGGAATTATGCAAACTCAAATAAGAAGAAAAAAAGCATTGCCTCAATGTTGTTTAATCATAAAGCTATGACTGAAGAATTATTATTGTTTTTATTATAGAAAACTACATTACAGGTTTTTTGCCAAAAGCAGGTGATAGCTCAGTACATTCTGCACTGTAAGAATTCTCCCTTTCCTACAGTTTGCTTTCGCAGACAGAAAGATATAATAATAGATTCATTGCCACTGCAGATATACTTGGCTTTAGTCCAAAGCTAGCGCTGAAGTTAATAGAAAGATTCAGTAATGGGCTTGGGATCAGGCCCTTTATAAATTTAATTGACTGTCATACTTTCCTCCCATTTTTTTCCATGCCAGTTGATGTTTTACGCTGCAAGATCTTATATATACAGACATGTTTGTATACCATGTGTTCAGCCTTGGCTGGAGGAGCTAGATGCTACTGTAGACTAGGTACTAAAAGGGCAGTTATTTCTTTATAATGACTCTAAATTTTTAATTTTGTGTCTCTACAGTTAATTACTGAATTCTTATCCCTATATTGTGTTGGGATTAGTGGGAGTCCCTCAGTGCAAGGGCAGCTATGAAATGCATTGCAGAGGTAATCCATGCATCTCATTTATCCCTTAGCGGAGATTCACTTTGGCAGAGGCAGGCACAGGCAGTTCAGAATCTCCACACTCTGCTTACAGTAAAATAATATGGTTTGATGGCATGAAGGGCTGGTAACTCACAGATCCATGCTGTTCTGTCCCACTGCTGTATAAAGGGAGGAAGGATGTACTGAGGTTTTGCCTTATTTTTTAAGGTAGTGGAGGGGCAGAAGAGGAGAGACTGACCTATACCTGGAAGTCCCAGGACTGCCAGTGGAAAAGGATGGGACACAGATTGAGGATAGGGCATGGCCCAAAGGTGCACAATGTTTAGAAGAGGGGATTATGCATTCCTTATTCATTCACTACAGCCAGCTCCACTAGAACTTTTCTTTGGGTGAAAGTAAATAGTGATATGAGTGCCTAAGCTGAGAAGCATGCCTAGAGCCAAACTCCTGCAGCCAAATGATTTATAGTATATTTAGTTTTCCTGGCCATCCAGCCAGCAGTCACCATCATTACTGTGTCACTGGAGAGTCTATTATTGCTCCAGTCTCTTACTCATTTTCACTCTGCTCTTCCTAATAATTGAGGGCCAGGCAGGATTCATTACACCAAGACTTAGACTATCACAAAGTTCCTACAACGTCTGCCACTACCAGGTGTCTTTGGCCTTGTAAATGGTTTCCTTGCACATGCCCAGGTGGCCCAAAATGTATTCAGTTCAGTTACCTGGTGCCTGTATTTGCTTAGTGTCTTAAGTGACATGCAGAACTGGACAATTTGTCCCACCAGGAATCTTTCCCAGACCTGTGCAGAAGAGCTCCTGCCACTGCAAGCCTTAGGGCAGCTGTATAAAACTGGCTTATTCCTCTGGGATAGAGTATATAGGATTTTATTTTGAGGACGTATGTTGCCAGCTGATCGGTTATGTCTTCAGACACAAAGCTGACCCAAGGCTCTTTTTTTCCTGTCATTTCCCTTCATCAGAAATAAGTCATTGAGAGTGAAAGATCAAAAGTAAAATCAGTGCAAGGCAGCAACGAAGTACACAGTTTGAGTGTACATGTGCTTCTAGCTGTAAAGGACTACAGCCGAATGCTATGAATTTTAAAGAGGTGGCACAAAGAAATGGAGCTGCTCATTCAAACCCCACAATAATGGAGCTAAGGTTTGACCATGGGGAATGACTGACCACTAGACTTGAGCCTGGACTCTGGCTAACAAGTCCTGCTTAATCCAAATAAGTTGCCTAACTCCATTTGGTCTTACTGCCTGTAAAATCTACTTGCATAACTCAGGCTAGACTACCTCAAAGGGAAGGCTGTATGAGTAATTGCTCGGCAGTGGAGGGTTCTCTCTCATGGCTTTATCAGGACAGCAGTTTTCTTGAGTTCAAAAGCATCCATGTTTGCTTGTTGCAATACTGAGCTTGTTGCTGCCTTGTGAGGACAGTGTGCGCAGTGCTTAGAGTAAAGCATATTTATAACATATATTTGGGTAAATTCTTTCTCCAGCTGTACAGTATCTGACCTATAAACCTTCTGCATTTCTTATACATTTGCAAATTTTGCCAGGCTATAGGAGAACTATAACAGCTACACTAATGGCAAGGTCAATTTTGCATGTGTGCTATACAGAATACAAGATATATGTGTTCATACTACTGCGAACTGGAATGACCCTTAAACATACCATTTTAAATGCCATACATTCACTAGCTTTATAATAGTTTACAAGAATCTGATGGCCAAAATTAATTTATGTACCAGAATAATTCTTATGTAACTGAGAAATGCCTTCAGCATAATTTATAAAGGTTGCTTAGCTGATATTTACAGCAGCTGCAGTAAATCCAAGATGCAGCTTCAAACACATTCACAGTATCTCCCTAAGATGTAACCTAATACTGTCAGGAAGCGTCAGCTTTAAACAAATAACTCACCACAACACTGTACTAAATAAAGATTATGACAACCTAATGCTGATCTTCAAACTTGAGATGTTTAGGAACAACTGAATTGATTTTTTTATCTTTTTTAAAAGAATAAGGTCAGCCAGAAAAACAGTATTTCAGAGGTCAATCAGTTCACAGCCCCCACACATATTTTGTGATATCTTAAAATTTCACTACAGAAAGAACATTATGACCATTTGTCTTGTCCCGCCACGAGGGGAACAGGAAAGATGATGCAGCATCTGAATTTTAGTGAAATAAATATCAGTAATTTCTCTGTTCATAGAAAATAATAAAAAAAAATTTACAAAGTAACACTGGGTTAGTTTAATGATAAAGCCCACAGTCATTGCATTGTCTTTTATTGCATTTGTTCCATCCTTAAGAAGGATGGAACAAGATCATGCATCTTGTTTTTTTCTGTATACCCATCCTCTATGCTTTATTTTCCCATACTATTACTGTTATAGTTATAGCCCCAATCCCAAACAACCTTACACCCTCCTCACTCCACCACAATTTATTTCTCAATGGACAAAAAGGGTTAAGGCAAAAGCAGGCAGGGAAGGGAAGTGATAAGGCCTGTGTCACACAGTGGCCTGGTACCAGAATCAGAAATAGAACCCAGGTCTCCTGAGTCACAGGTTAGAGCCTTCTCTTTTAGATAATGCTGTCATCAGAAATAACTCCAGTTGTAGGTTAACTAGTTGATGAGCATATACTGGTTTGCAGAAGGGACAAGTGACATGCCTAAGCTTTCTCATTTTGTCATGACTCCTCCTTGTCAAGCAGAAGGATGTGTTAAGGGACGAGATGTATTGCCTTTGGAGACCCATTTTTTAGAAAGAGGGAAGGGGGTCACCAGTCCCCTGAGGAATGTGGATTTGGAAAATAAAGAGAAAATTCCTAATAAGAGGATATGATAAATATTTTCTATTTGAAAAACAAAATAAAACAAAGTAAAACAAAACAAAACAAAACCAAAACCTGACAGAATTTAATACTTTAATAAATTTTGAATCAGATTTTGGATAGTGTTGCTTTGCAAAGGCTGCAAATTTAGATCTCCTCCTTTCTCCCACTGCCTCCTATTTTTTCTTTGCTTACTCAGTTTTGCTACTGTAAAGACTTGGGGGAGGCCCTTTTACTGTTTTAAATGCATTCATCTGGGAAGTCAAGATATACTTTCTAGCTTTCCACAAAGACAGTTCCAGAAGCAATAAAAGGGAAGGCAACAGGTGCACTACACTGGTCAACTATTTAGTTTTGGCAGCCCCTGGTAAACCAGTTAGTGTATACACTGAAAGACATTTCAAGCATGAGGTGATTTCACATAACAAAGAAAAACCTATGAAGCTAATAATTCTGACTTTTCTCTCTTCCTCTCCTGTCAGGATCCTATACTTATTTTAGTAGTTCAGGCTTTATTTTACTGCTACAAACAATTTGCATAGTCATTGCATCTCTGCAGTTATTTCACTTGTCCACATCCTTCTGACATGCAACAGGTTGTCACACTATGTTTAAAAAGATCCAAGCTGTAAGGGGTTCTCTTGCTTATTATTCAGTAGGCAGCCCTGTATACCCACTTCAGAGCCAGAAGCCATCTGATATCAATTTAAAAGTATCATTTGGTTTTCTTCTCATTTTCTTTCCTGGTTTGAGTTGGAATTCAAAAGCAAGTAAGATAGGAGAGGGTGTGTGTGTGTGTTTGTGTGTGTGTGTAGGGGCTTTCTAGGATGTTTTACAGGAATAACAACTGAAGTTTTTGTTTAGAAACATGCCCAGATGCACACTCATTCACCCACCCATCTTCGCTGAAAGATCAATCTGCAACGAAGTGAACAGAGAAATTACCTTACTGGTACCCCTGGCTTCCCAGGTACCATGCTACCAGACCAAGAGTCTCAGGAGGTCACTCCTAAAATTTTGTTTTGTGTGCTCTGATCACGTTATTGGAGATAAAGCCTTCACCAGATATACATCAGGATCTCTGAGGTGAAACTTATATAAAACACAAAATATGGGAGATTTTCTCCTGCAGAGCAGCTGTTCTCCTTTACCTGTGCATCTAGGAATAGGGCCGTTTTATAAATATTTTTCATTTCAGCAATTAAGCAAGAGGTCTTACCAGCAAGCTAATGTTTCAGCAGCTTGTATGATTGCCTTAATAGAGTTCAAACACTCTTCATCTTACTGCTTTGATCAGCCAGTCTGGAATTATATCCCTATTTTTTAATGCTAAGTGCAAATTTCATTTTCAAGTTTGTCCCATCTTCACTTTGATATCAGATTGCTTCCCTTTTGTCCCTGCTGTACTGAGGTTGTGGTAATGACTCATGATTAACCACATCTTTACATATTGCTTAAAATGCTTGCCTGAGGAAGATGGTATTTTAGAGAGGAAGAAGTATAATAAATTGCTTAGTACATTATTATGAGACATGGAACAGCTTAGGTAAATAATTAGCATCTTACTTTATGTCATGACAAGGTATGAATCAGAAGTAACATGTCATGCTACAGCAAAAAAAAATTATTCAAGCATAACTTTAGATGTCCATGGGGGAGTAACAGATTACAGCCCATCCTGTTGTTTATTTTTTATTCTCCTGGCTCTGCAGAAAAGAAAATATGATATTACAGCTGACTAGAATTTCTGATGGAATGCAGTAGGTTGTAACAAGTTTATCAATTGAGCTAGTATCTTCCACCACTGGAAAAAATAAAAGGCCTGCTTGCACAAGAGCTATCATTTCAGTAATCTGTGTCATTACATTTCTGTCTTCAGGGAGTTGAGCATGTATGCAGCGTCTAGGTTCAAATGGCTATGTAATGGTTGATTGCCTCCCTTTCCCCAGGCAAGTTGGTGTTCTGCTGATGATGTTACTAGCTAAATAATTAGGAAGTGATCTCGTGCAGAGAGTGTTAACCTAATGCTTAGTGAGATTAGTAAAATAATTAATTGTATCTATTCTGGACATAACTGGCTGGTGTAGAAGGGAAATTGTTTTTCCTTCAGAGTAGGGAAAGTGTACCATTGAGAAACATTAACTTCACCACAGATTAGGCAAGGATGTAATAGTTTTTCCTATTGCACATGAAAGGTGAATCAAGACGCTTGTCGGAGAAGTGAAAACAAAAGGAGAGTATTGAAAGAAGTGACTGGCACTTGAAGTCAAGAGCTGTCGGGGGCCTCAGTCTGTCAACAGTGGCAGAAGTCTTTGTACCTTTATGGACAGCATGTTGGCCATTGACTGGCTCTGTCTGTCTACACAGCACAGAGCAGTGCTGTGCAATTTGCAGTGGGTTTGGAGCAGAATACCTGTATTTCTGAAGTATTGCTGCTTCTCTGAACAAGCTTTGGCACGTATGCAGAAGATGGTCCTGGCAGTGTAGACGTGATCATTGCAAGATGGGATAGGAATCAACATGAAGCATCATTAGTATCTGGGGAATTACATGGGGACTGTGCGTTTTCAAAGGCATCCAACTACTACCCCTTCGCTCCCCCTTGGGGCACTAGAATGGTTCACAGAATCACAGAATCACAGAATAGTCAGGGTTGGAAGGGACCTCTGGAGATCATCTAGTCCAACCCCCCCGCCAGAGCAGGGTCATCTACAACAGGTTGCACAGGACACCGTCCAGGCGGGTTTTGAATGTCTCCAGAGTGGGAGACTCCACAACCTCTCTGGGCAGCCTGTTCCAGTGCTCCACCACCCTCAAAGTAAAGAAGTTCCTCCTCATGTTAAGATGGAACTTCCTATGTTCAAGTTTGTGCCCATTACCCCTCGTCCTATCAATGGGCACCACTGAAAAAAGACTGCTCCCATCCCCCTGGCATCCTCCCTTCAAGTATTTGAAAGCATTAACAAGATCCCCCCTCAATCTTCTTTTCTCCAGACTAAAGAGACCCAAATCCCTCAGCCTCTCCTCATATGAAAGATGTTCCAATCCCCTAATCATCTTTGTAGCCCTTTGCTGGACCCTCTCCAGCAGATCCCTGTCCTTCTTGAACTGGGGAGCCCAGAACTGGACGCAGTATTCCAGATGCGGCCTCACCAGGGCAGAGTAGAGGGGGAGGATGACCTCCCTCGACCTGCTGGCCACACTCCTTTTGATGCACCCCAGGATGCCATTGGCCCTCTTGGCCTCCAGGGCACATTGCTGGCTCATGGTCATCCTGTTGTCCACCAGGACTCCCAGGTCCCTTTCCACAGAGTTGATGTAACCAAGGCTACTGCAGCCAAAAAACAGCAGGGAGAACTAAGAGTTTTATATTTTTATATTAATGCTAATGTTTTTAAATGGTCATGCTATAATTGTTCAGCAAACTTACTTAAATGTAAATTCCACGAGCAAAAGAAGATAAAACAGGCATTCAAGGCACATTTGGTTTGCATTGAATTAAAAAATGAGATGATCCATTCAGCTGAACTAGTTTTCTAGCCTGTAAAAATGCTGTAGATTCTTGTACCTGACATTTAATACTCTTCTGTAAGTAGATTATTAGTTTAATGAATAATGAAATTATCTCACTGTTTCTGATTCTGCTGCATAGATTAAAAAAGAAGAAACAAGCAGGAAAAGGGTCATATATCAGTAGTTGCGTTTGACTTACAAATCTTATCCAAACAACATTTTAATAGTGAATTGCAACAGTCACTCTCCAAGAGCCAAAAAAAAAAAGGGGGGGGTTTCAGTACATAAGAACAAGATAAGAAAAACACATGTTCCAGACTCTAAGGACATATACCCTGTTGGTGTAGGGTGGAGTGAGGAACAGGGTGAAAAGAAACGGTCAGAGGTGTATATGACCATGGAAAGTCAACAATCAGAGGACAGAAAAAAAATTCAGAGGTTGCCTGCTCAGATCCCATTCTCAGGACTGTCAACAAAGTTCTGTTTCCTGTGATTTCCTGAATAGTTCCTAAAGAAGGTGCAATTTTTCTCAGTTTTATGAATGATGCCTGCAATGCATACACGTACACCTGCATACTTATCTGTGTGAATTTGTTCATGACCCCAATAGCAATGTCCAGAAAGTTTTTAAGAAGTGTTCAAAATCCAGATCACTGCATGTTTTTTAAAAACTTTTATTTGGGCTACTAAATTGGAAGAACTCTGTTCTTGACCTTGTACGTATCTATGAGTTATAGTACAATTCCCACTGTACTTGGACTTTTATCATATAGTGTCAGCGTGCACCTTTTACAAACTCTGAAAATAAGTCTAAAAGACTGACTGTGTCTCAGGGAGATCTATAATTTTTTTTCGAAAGAATACTTGTTAGTTTTAAAACTGAAATTTTATGTCTTCTTTTTTAATAAAAGAAGAAAAAGCAAATGTTGCAGAGGTCTCAGTCCTCCTTAAGTGGCATGAATATTGTCAGAGAGAGAAAGAATAAAAGTGTGAAACTTTTAAACTACAGTGCTCTGGAAATAAAAAGGCTAGACTTGTAACTATTTATAATTATTTAATTGGGACTCTTCAGTTAATGCTGCACTAACACTTTGCATAATCTAATCTCTGCCTTACAGAAGTGCTATTTTAAGCTTTAAAATATCATGTCGCAATTTTCAGGATAAAGAATTTTGATTGTAATGATAGATCAGAGACTGTCTGAGGAAAGTGACACGAGACAAGAATGCATAGCTGTGATTTTTTTCCCTGGCCACAGCTTTCTTCTTGCACTATGCTCGACAGAATAAGGAGCAAAGAGTGAACCTGCAATTAGATTAATCCTACAATTGATTCCAAAATGTTCAATGATTAAAAACAACTGTACAGAACCAACATTTAGAAAAAGAACCAAACACTTTTTATGCACTAGTAGCTTTGTTAAAAACAGGAAAAAAAAATCCCTCAAGCCAGAGGAACAAGCCCAAAGTTTAATTTATATAAATTGCAGCCACCTGCCTACTCAATTTCCAAAAGAAAGCTTTTTCTGCATGCTATAAATCAATTTCTCTAGCTAAAGGAATCTCTGGGAGTCTCACTCATTTAATCTTCCATCTAAGGTTGCCAACCTTTCGCCTTAAACTGTATACATTATTAGAAAATTAGTAAGTGATTACCTTCAACCAACCGACCACTGTCTTTAGACAAGCAGATGCATACATATATTAAATGCAACAATGCATAAAACATTTTTTAAAGGCAGGGCATCCTGCTGCACTAATAAACTATTGATTGTGAATGTAGGGTACTGTACTACTGACTGTGAAATGAAATTCTGACATACAGTCTGAGGAGCTGTTGGTACACGCAGCCTTTTATGATATCTCATTTGGCACTAAAACATTTCCACAAGATTGGTTGCCAGTTGATTGTCACTAGCAGAAAAGCAGTGAGTGTCACTTAAGAGATATAGAAGTTAGTGGAATAAATATAAAGAATAATGCTACCAGTTCATAAAAACACTTAAATGAGGGCTTACTTTGCTATGTTGCATAGGAATAGACTTCTCCATTGGGAGCTAATTTTCACAACCTAGTCACAAGGGACTTGCATGATCCAAAGTGCTGCCCAAAGAACAAGATGAATACTTTTATCCTCCAATAGGTAATCTATTGCCTTAAGCAAGCAAGTTTATTTTTGGTCTTGAACTGTTTGCAGGTCACTAGAACATATGGTTCACGATTACTGGGCCAAATTCATCTCTTGTGCAATTCCACAGATGTTTAGGGAAAATGAACACTGCCAACTTTTAAAAAGTCTTTGTAAGTACTTTAAAAATATTTCTTCAAAAATACTTTAAAGATGCTGTCTTGGAAGGACCACTTAAAGTAGGATATATTTAGGAACTGAAGGATGCTGGACTAGCACTGACAAATTTGGACATCTTTCGGTCACTTCCAATCTTAATTCATTGTAAGGGAAAAGCGAGGGAGGAAAACGATTGTATTTATGAGCCACTGTTATTTTATGTCAATTTATACTCTCCATTGCTGCTGCTCATGACTCAGATTTCTTTACTATTTAGATTCTTTATTCCTTAAAATTACTCAATAAGTGGATCATTGCCAAGAGCTGTAATATGCCATGCATGCTTGCTACATATACATACCAGTATATAAACCAACTTTAAAATATCTAGAAGTAGCCTCCAAGCCTAGATGCACAGAAATCTTTACACCCATTAAACAATAACTGTACCCTGACTGAAAGTAACTACCAGATCCTCTCCCCCAGTATGGCTCTGCCCATCGCATAATGTTACAATCCACATCAGGATGAATAAGCTCTGGGACAGGAGGGCTCTGGGATTTCAGTTATCAGAGATATTTAAGAACTGTCAGAAATGGTTTGGGTAGAGCTGATCCTTCCTCAGGATGGGATATATGCCTAGATGACATCTTGAGCTCCTTTTTAGATGTATTTTCTATGATCGTCTAAAATTCCACAAGACATTGCCCCTGAGGAAAAGCCCTTAGATTGACATTCTCTGTCTTTACTAGATGAAGCGGGGAATAAAAATCTCTGAACTGAGAATACCTATGTCCATATTGCTGCACCAGGGACACTCCACGTCAGCATGTGCAAAGGCTTTAGCTGTTATCATCAAAGCTCAAACAAGAGCCACTCAAGGCTGCTCCATGGCTGCCCTAGTAGTGTGGGTTGGTAGAGGTCACCCCAGTGCCCCTTTCCAATTTTACATAGAGAGCTGGTTTACATTCCTCCTTTGCAGAGGAAGAGAAAGAGACATATTATAGAAGCTATGAACAAAGAGAAAAATAATGCCATATAATCAATACTCCTGCTGTCCTCCTTCATTCAGAACTATCATATAACTCATTTCTGCCCAGATGCTGGCTCCAGAGTTGATTTTACACCTTTAGTTTACCTCATTTTTTCCAAATTTTCATCTTCATATTTTTTTGCCATTTGGAAAAAAAAAAAATTGCAAAGAACACCTCTGTGCAGGAAGCAAACTGCTGCTAAATATTTGTGACTGAGGTCACTACTATCTTCTTGTCTGCCCTTTCCCTTATTTTGCAAACGTGTTTCTTGCAGCTTAGAACTTTTCTTCTGAATTAAAAAAAAAAAAAAAGGTAGTCCTCTGTCACACTTTCTGGAAATGAGTCTTCCTGTAAATGTCATTCTTTTTCCTCCCTTGAAATGGCTGTTGCATGATCACAGTGTAGAACAGGAATGGGATGGATTCAAAAATACTTTCAAACAACGGATCAATGCCATCTGTTTCCTACCTGGAAGCCTCTGGAAAGCAGCAGCTGGATTTAATGGTATTTCTAGCAGACATGCACTTGACCATAAAAAATCAGGTCCAGACAGCACTCAGCAAAGGACCCACGATCTCAGCAGCCATAAAAGCTGAACTCACTTCTGTGACTTCAGGGATGCTAATGCCTAAAGACCAGCCACTGGAATGTGACAGCACAGGGATGTTTATCCTGGTGCAGTCTATACTTTGCCCACCAAGGGAGCTCAGCTTCAGCACCAAAAGGGCTGAAACTGGGGCTTCACAAAAGTTTTAGTACCCTACTAGAGAAACTATACACCCAGCACATTTCATCCCTGGACGGACAGCATAATTCCATCTCTATCAGTGGTTAAACTGAATGAGGAGCAACTGTTTATATCCCATAGGATGTTATGTGTTGCCAGACCTTGTTGCTGAAGTATACGTGAAGGATCTGTTGCTCTTTATTAACAGACACAATACAGAGCTAATTCAGTCAAAGCTGGGACTTACTTGAGAGTTAAAATAAGGACATGGAATTGCAATTATAACTGCAAGCCTAGTAGGAAACTCAGAATCAGAATTGTCATACTAGTGTATCTCTGGAATAATACTGAAATGCAAGTGATGTAAGAAAATAGTGCTGTGAGCTTTTAGCAAGAATCAGAGCTATTGATTTTGCTGGTGTGCAGAAAATATAAAAATAACAATGGCTTAACTTATTTTTTCCCCTTGTTGCAGAAAACTTTTGCAGGTGGGGGGACAGGTAGGAGAAGAGTGTTGCTACCTGCTATTAAGTCAGCCCATTTCACACTGACTTAAAATTCTGCTATTTGGTCAATGATAAGTGATCAGTTCCATTTTTAACAGTTTTTAAAAAAATGTCTCTTGAAGGTAGTGCTTCTAAACTTTTGTTCGCATTTTCTTTAAACCTGATTACTAAAAATTAAAAAGCTACTTGCTAAGATTATCATCGTTTAAAAAAGGAAAAATAGATGTATCAAAACAACATCAAATTAAATACTTTTTGTCATGATTTACCAGTGAATTAGTACCTGAGGTCACACTCCTTCCTCCTGCAGATGGGGTTCACTCCTTCAGTCCTGTGGAGTTCAGTGTGATTCTCCCCATGTACCACTCTAAGTGGTCTCCTGAAAACATTGTAAAATGCATTTTAGCATTTGATAAGTGGTGTTTTACATTCCGACTTGTATAAACTTCAATATTCTCATTCTGGGTGATTAATCTGATTTATGAACGGATGTTAATCTGCATTATTTGCTCAGATTTTGTGCTGCATTGTCTAACAGTAATTAGGTATGGGAACTCTCCTGGTTCTGCCTAAGAAATGACTCCTTAGTCTAAGGAGTCTAAGTTCAGAACTTGGAGGAGAGGGAATTCCTATTGTAATCAATGCTGCATACACTGAAATTAGCAATGGCCTTGCTAATGGCTTGTTTAGCAGTAGGATTTATGATGACACCTGGATGTACCTTTGAATCAAAATAAGACTGTTATCCTAAAACTAAAATAATTTATTTTTGGAAAAAAATTATCACCATTTAGAATCACTGCTGACATGTCACTCTAATTACTCTTCATACAAATGTTTTTACAGTTTTGTGACAATTTCTCTCCTTTTTTCAACTTTTCACCATGACAGGATTAAATTTTGCCAAGAATTTTACTGAGCTGTTTCTGATTTCTTAACCAGTCCGTTATGGTGTAATTCCCCTTTATATAAAATCTTCAATGTTTCCAGCTCCTACAAAAACAGAGAGAATTTTTGAGAGCTATACTGTAAATATGCAAGTCAAATTCCCTTCAGCACAAGCCTGTGTAACTTGGATCCTGCAGTTCCACTCCAGTGAACATCTCATTTGCAGCCCATGCCATGACTTTCAGATGATTTTTTTAGGAGCAAAATGACAAATAATTGCAGGTAATGCTATGCAACTTACCATCAAATCAATACAGCAGAATGAAGAAGGAATGTTAAAAGCAAGAGTGCTTCCCTGTTTGTGCTGGGATCTAGCACACATCAGATATGTGTATATGTTTAAAGAATGAAAAAAATTGACTGCATTATAAGATATTTGCCTTCTTTCTTAAAGATGTTATGCAGAAAGACTGAAAAAGCACCTATAGCTCCATCAGGAGGCATTATATTCTCATGTTCCATCTCTGTTCTGTCAGGGCTTTCATATTTGGCTGTTGAATTGGAAATTACTTGACCATAATTTCATATAACTATAAATACTAGTACAATGCAGATGATAGTAAGAAAAAGGGCAGATAGTACACTACAGAAAACCATGATGGGAATCATACAGCTGCTAGAAAGGAAAGGGCAAATCCCAGCTAGTGTAGAAACAAATGTGTTCAATTTCTCTCAGGATTTGCTTTAATTATCTTCATAATGGCTGAGCCTCCATTTGATTTTCCCTGACTTTTGAACCTAGAGCACCCAAATATTACAGTCAAAATATTTATTACTGGAGAGACTGTCAGCTAGAGCAGAATCTAATCTTTTTGTCACCTAACAGCAGAGAATAATGTCCTACACCCCCAAAAACTGTTCCACTGAAAGGTAGGGACTCGTTGTGAATAAGTCCTGACAAAGGACTGATAAAGCACGCCAAAAGAACCATGCTAATGCAGGAAAACCACTTTCATGGGGTTAGCACTGATACTGTAGCTCTGCTCCAGAGATAGCTTTATTACATTGGTGAGCAGAGCTACAATACTACATCTGCACATGTAATCTGTTGAACTCAGTGACAGAACTAGGCTTAATTAGATTGTATTTGGAAATCTCAGTTGTTGTGGATAGAAGTTGTTGGAGAAAAACAAATGAGTGATTTTTAATTCACACAATTATGCCTTTCAGTTGTAGCACGTACACTACATAAGAAAAGAGTGCAGAGAGATTTCAGCAACACTCAGCTGCAATACCATATGCTAGTGAATATCTGCTTTATTGTGTTTCTTTTTTCAAATCTGTCTTGCAGCTTTGAGTGAACTTCATGAGTATGAGTCTGATCGTACTGGCAGTTTTATAGTCAGGAATAGTATCATAGAAGCCAGTAAAAGTACATCAGTGTAAATTAGGATTTCTTAGATCCAACGTCAGATCTGTTATTTGTTGCATTCAAGTATGAACATTCAGAAGGGAAAAAGGCATACTGACCAGTCATCAACTTCTTATTTGAAGGTAAAGGTTTCTTTGAAAAAAAGACAATTATAAGAATATAAAATACTCACTTTCAACTTTTATTCCACTTTGCACAGTAGGTCAAAGTGCAGAGGGAGAAAATATTCCAAGCATCTAATCCCAGATCAAGTGTTTCTTACCTAAGGATTTTAAGACCAAACAAAAGAACCCTCTGTACTTCAGCAAGTCATGAGATTGTACTGGAGACAGAGGAGAGGTCTCAAAGGAGAACCTTTACATCGAGAGACTGAGGTTTGCATGTCACCATCTATAGGAGATGCAGTTCTCTGATGCTGACATATGCCATTAAGAAAGCAGTGCTCCTCCAATTCATTTTTATGAGAAGGAAGGTTGAGACAGACTGCCTCGAAAGAGAGACAACCATGAGATGAAATGGACATGATCTTAATGCAGATTGGGGATACAAGTTTACCCTTGTTTTCAGAAGCAAGAATGATTAATGGAGTACAAGCGTAGGAGACATGAGTGAACTTTAACAAACTCTGTAGCATGCTGGAAGATATGATTTGTGAGCTGTATTTTCTCTGTGGGCCATTCCCATCTATGCATCATAAATATGCACACTGGCTACAAAATGAGACAGAGATTTCTGTCCTGGCCTTAAAATCTCTGATTCTCCTACCTCTTCGTCTTGCCTGTCTGTGCATGTCTTGCCCTCTACTTTGGATAATTTATAAGTGTATCCTCTTTATAAACTAAGCTTGAGGATGGAACATAAGAACTAATAGTGGACACTATGAATACCAATGAACTGCAGAACCCAGCTGCCATTCAAATGTTTCTTATTCTCTCCAGGTGTAATCTAGGTAGAGCAGATGGCAATTTTACCATCTACCCTGAGAAAGGAGCAGCTCATAGCTGCCCCGAGGAGCAAATCAGAGATTAAGTGACAGCTCAACCTCTTGTTCCTCTGATTTCCTATCTCTTTTTCTGTAGAGAAGCTGACCTCTCATTCTACATGCAGCTACTTGAGCAGACTGCAGCAAGGACTGGGAAGCAAGGCTCTGAACCCATCCATCCTTCCTTCTTGCCTACCTGCAGCCATTTAGCAGTCTCTGTTCTCTATCCAGGAGCTGTAACCACTGAACAAGGCATGACAGAGTCATGGAGCATGCTTTCACTCTCTCCAAGTTCCCTAAATAAGCCCGAGACAATAATGTTTACAACAGTATTTCCTGCTTACAGGTTTGTAAATCTAGTTTCCTTTTTAAGCTCCCCTTTTTATCCCTGTTGGGTTTTGGATGTAGGCAGTGTTTGTTGTGAAAATCAGCCCCTGGACCCTGTGGGCATTTTTCATCCAGAGACCATTTTCACAGAACAGCAGCTGGAGTGTAAAAAACCAGTCTTAACTCCAAAGAGGTGCTTAACTCCAAGAGGGCTTCTTGGTAAACGTTCATCTCAAGATAAAGCTAATTGTGCTACCAGCAACATAGAAACACTTCTGGCAGCCCGTCCCTTCTTTCCTGGGTGAACTGTGAAATCCAGGGAAGAGCTGACAAGAGCGGAAATGTTTGCAGTTCAGGGTAGCAAGAGCTGCTACAGTCACACTGTAGTGCCTGGAACCAAGGTCTCTCAGCACCTCTCATATCTGAATTAACATCAGGGAATACTTCTTGTCAAAGAAGGGGACTGATGTGGTTTTGTTACAAGAAACTGCCCTTCACTGACTTGATTGCTGTAAGAATGTTCTTGAAAATATGCTTAAATATATCCAAAAGGAGTCTGTCCCTGTTTATTCATTCTGACCTAAGTCAGCACACAGCCTCATTGACTTCCATTTGCAAATTTAGAGCCTGTAGAGACTTAAAAACCAAATCAAACAAATACTGATCTATTACTGTTTATCAGAGCTGTAGTGAAAAATTTTCTAAATGAAAAACGCTCTGAAGTTATGAAGTGAAAACAGAAATTACACCATGAAGTTGTTGTTTTTTCTGGAAGAAATAATCAGGAAAATAATATCTTCCTTCAAATATAATTGTCATTTTATATCCAGTTAAGCAAGAGCATACGATCTATTCAGATGGAAGGCCTTTTTGTCAACAGATTGTAAACTAGTTAAAAAAAAACAAAAAAGAACCCTTTGATTTTAAACTGTAGATAAAAGTTAAACCCACAAAGCAGCTGAGAGGAAGCAGAACAATCAATCATTCCCCTACTTCCAAATGCAGCTAATTGCCTCCAGCACCATCTTAGCACTATGGAACAAATCAGAAATCAAAAGCTATTTAATGTCAACACATCTAACTATAGCAGTGGTTTTCACCAAATTATTAGAAAGCGCTTTTCTTTAATTCAGCAATGGAACTTGCATCAAATGTCAGCCTTACCTAGGCTTTGGCAACGAACCAGGAGAGTAAATGTGAACTTTGGTTCCACTGAGAATATTTTTCTTCTTGGATTTCAGAGATAGCCGTTTCCTGCATCCACAGAGACCTGGTTTACCCTCAAGGGCACTTGGCACCTAAATAAAGAAATTCTATTACAATTGTGCTTTCCTTCTCTTCACATTATCTAAGTATTCCAGTAACAAAGTATGGGCAAGCCAAATGTTTGAGTTACAGCACAATGAAGTTTTAAATCATGTTTCTGCTGTTTCCCTCCCTTCCATTCAGAGCTATTTCTACAATTGCCACTAATGATATGGTCAGGGAATAGAAACCCGAAAGTTAGCACATCTTATATTACCTCCCTCAGATCAGATGTAGTAAGTGGCATTGTATGCCCTTGGCACAGTGCAGTGGTAAGAATAAAATACACTTACAAGTGCTTCCAAAGTCACAGAGTATTTTGGCCACTGGAAAAATCCCTAACCATTACTTGCATACAGTATGCTATAAATTGTAGGTTAGCTGAGATTTTTCTTATGATTTTTTTTTCCACAGGGAGATGTTTATTAACCTGACTAACTTTTGCCAAGGAAGGGGTTGGGACAGGGAGTCAAATAAAAAGAACTATGGTGCATAAGGATTCATACTTTCCACCAGGCTGGGAGTTTCCTATTCTCTTCAGTCTTGAAGTACATGAGGAAGTTTTAAACTCTAAGGAAATGTATGGGTCTTCAGCTCTTAATTATGAAAACGGTATACATTTTTTTTCAAAATGCAAATATTTTTGAATCACAGAAAAATGAGTTTCTGCCTGCTATCAGATCCACACATAAGAGCTCCAAATTTCTTCAGGTAGATGGCTGTGAGATGCGTACAGCACTTCTTAGGCAGTTCATTACAATGTTTTCGTGACCAGTTGTGCCTTTCACCCCAGGGACATATACACTGTACTACAAAATGGAATGAGAATATATGTTTAGCCAGGAATTTACATTGTACATAATAGTTCAATGGCCATTTTATTTCTCCAACTTCAGTGCTTTCCTTTCAGAAGTGTACATTGTGCAGGCACCTGCAGCTGTGTTTAAAGCAGTTAGATTTCACACAGGCAGTCTTTGTTCTCAGTTTTGTTTTAAGTATAAAAATTTGTTCTCGGTTGGTAAAATATATCCAATATATCAAAAGATGGCAATTATTTAAAAGCAGCAGTTTCCAAATAACATTTCTACAGCACAAAATTAACTCCTTAGCTATTTCTGACATCAGATCATGTTTTGGAGACATTGTAGTGATTGTCTTTTGAACCAAGAATGATTCTACCTCACCGAGTCCAAAGCCTAGTGTAGGACAGCCCATCTTGTGAGGCAGAGGGCAGGAGTTACAGTATGCTCTCCTGTTGTTCCCAGCGTATTGCATTCTATCAGCATGCTGTTCTTCATATATGCCATGTACCAGCGTACACTATTTCATTAAAGGGATACTAAAGATACTCTTGTGCCTTCCTCGTCTTCAAAACACACCTAAATTACATCAAAAGCCAGAGAACAAGCAAAATCTCCTCCAATAGCAGTGAAATACGTGTCAGAAAAGAAAATAGGTGTTAGTTACAAGTTTTGGAGAAGTTATTAAACAGAGAAAAATGGGGTCATGCCCAACACAGTCTCAAAAATCCAACTGAAAGTCCTCAATACATTAAACACTTTGGTTGATGGAATATGCCTCCTAATCCTTATCTCCTTAAATGTCATCCCCTCTCCCCAGCCAGCTCCCTTTTCCTCCATTCACACACTCACACCGTGTCTTTGTCTCTTGCATTCATCCGTGTTCATCAGTACTGCACTGTGATCCCCAACAGGTGAACTAATGCTGTTTCCCTCTGTGCCAAAGGAAATGCTGGTGGCAAGGGTAATGATTGCCATGGCCTATGTTGGTCATGGTCTAGGCCTTGGTTTAGAGAGCACTTTTGAGATTATGATGCCCTGTGCATGTGAACACAGTACAGAACAACAGTAAGCCTCTGAGGGTAAAATAAGGATACAGCTGTGAAAAGGATAGGTGCATCCACACTTTACAAGAAATGGCAAAACTATTATTGTAGAGTTTTCCACTGCAGAAGTGAGAGGCCTTAGGGCAGCTCAGCTATTACTAGTGACATCGGAGAGCCACTGGAGCCCTGTCAGTGTAGTGTGGTTGAGAACTGCTCAGACAGTGCCCCAGGCAGGCTGCGAACCTGCGCACTTAGAGGTTGCCTTCCAGGGTACACAGAAGCCCAGGTTTGAGAAGACATTCAGGAACACAGTAGAGCAAGAGCAACAATTCCAGAGAAGCCAGTCTCATGGCACAGTCTAAGACAGGCAGCATGAACAGCTCTCTGAAAGGGGATCTTCTTCTCTTCGGGCTTTATTTGAAGCCCCTAGGAAATGTTTAGGATAAGGCCTAACCTCTGGAAGGCCACAGATGGGTAAAATATATGTCATAGGCTTCCTTCAACAATTTTAGCCACATGGGTGCTCTGGGTAATATTCCTTAAGATAATGAATTAATTAAAATTAATAATTAATTGATTATTATCTTTTCAGGACAGAGATCTTCTAGGTTTTTCTAGGGAACAAAAAAAAGCAGAAATTTTTGTGTGTGTGTGACACATTAGATTTTGCAGAATTTGGCAGCTTGAGAAGGCTGATAGGATTGCAGTGATTTGCACTTCAAATTCCATCCTTTTTGCTAAACAAGGAAGTCTCTTCTGTCATTAATTTTCGCACATTTTTCTGAAAATGTGATGTCTTTTTAGCACTCCTCTTTTGTTGTCATATTACAAGTCTAATTGACACTTCTGTCAGGCCTGGGGGGTATGGCCAGCATACAGCGTTCTCAGTCTCAGCACATACTTACCAATAGCATCAGTAAAGCGTGTTCACATGGAAGACAAGATATTAAAAACTGAAGTTAACAGAAGAAAAACACTTAAAACTTGCTTCAGCATCCTCTGACATCAATAAGCATCTGTTGACTGGATTCAGCAGACTTCAGGCCAAGCCCATAAAGCATCCTCTGAAGGATGCTTAGTGTCTCTAGCCCTTAACTGATATATTAGCATGTGAGATAAAACTACATTTTTTTGTACAGGTTAGTCAGCTACTGCCATATCTTTTTACTTTACCAACTATCATGTACTTCAGTGCCTGAAGACTGCCACATCATTCCCCTTCCCTGAGTAACTCATTCATTCAACTGGAGAATCAAACTAGTATCCCTGACTGTATTTCAGCTCCTTCCTTCCCCTCACACTGACTTTCTACTTTATCCCACAGCATTAAAAGAGGTGCTGTCGCTCATCTGTCCTACTAATGCAACAAATGAAAAGTGCATCTCAGAGGAAAAATACACCTTCAGCAGTTTAAAATGCCATTCGTGTTTATGTTGCAAGAAAAGATGAACTACAGTCATTTGAGATGAAGAGCTAATGCAAGGTAGGTCAAGTATCTTGGGCTCAGAGGAAGTGCTGTTTTCATACTACATTATACTATATGTTACTGGTGAGCTCTATGAATCCATGAAATATGAATGCATTTGCCTTGCAGAAGATAATCAAGTAGCTAAATCAGGGTTCATTTCACCTCCAGCACCTTCCTGTGTTTGTCAGAATTCCCTTGACACGCATCCCAATGTGCCGAGTTAAATATATTCATAAACATATGATTATTTATAGAATAAAGGTAAGCACCTATTCTGGACATGATGTTTTTCAACACAGGGTCTGTCCTCTGTTTGGTGTTTGCATATCATTTACTTTAGTTGGATCATAAATGTAACATTGACAGCAGACACTGGTGCTACAACAGTAAGTCAAATTACCGTGGTGATAACCTTGACACATACAAAGCTCCAGGAGCTTTTTAGGGTTTTACTCAAAGGCTATTTGAGTCGGAGGGAAAACTGTCATTGACTTTAGTTGGCTTCTGGTTCAGGGGCCTCCAGAGATCATTTCCTGAAAGGAAACCTAGCAGGTTTAAGCACCAACATCTCTCTGGAACTGAACTTAATAATTACTTTGAAATCTATAGGCCTGTACTTCTTCCATTTCATCATGGATTTAGTGAAAGATTCTATGTTGCTTTGTTTCTACTGCAAATATTTAAACATATGCACTATTTTATTGGTACTTTTCTCTCTCTCCTTTTTTTTTTTTCCCCCTGCTCAGGCTATATGCCCCAAAGGGATCAAAATAGAACAGGGATAAATGATAGCTTATTAAAAGAGGAAAGGGAAATATTCTTCTGATTACTTCTTCACTTCTCTGTACACTGTTATACTGTGCTTTGATGGCTCTTAATGATCAATTTTATCATGAACTGTAAGGTACTCCTAGGATATTGTTGACCTAATTTTTGGTCAAGTATATTTTGCTGCACAGGTTCCTGGTCTCATAAGATAACAACCTCTTTCAGTCTGTATGGGCTGGAAGTATAACAGGTTGAACATCAGCCAGCCTAAATGGAAAGTCTGTCAGCCGACAAAGCGCTGTACTGGAGACTGAATGGACTAGAAGGAACAGAGTGTAGTGAAGCGTAATTAAATATGCAGGAACTATTTTTGAATCTATTGAAATAGAAGACAACTGAATGGAAAAGAGCCAGGAGAGATTCAGTTATGTTAGAGGTGGACAAGAGAAGCTGCACATCAAGGGTTTGGACCCAATCACCATATGTTTGAATTTTGAAAATGGTCAAGACCTTGCAGGCCCATAGTTTGGTTTAACCAAAGAAGAAATGGGGCTAGCAAAGATGATGGCAGCTGCAAATGGACCACACAGCCATGAGACCTTCAGAAAGAAGAAGAGTGAATAAAGAAATAAGCATGTGTTCGGGGGGGGGGGGGGGGGGGGGGGACGTAGAAGCCNNNGGGGGGGGGGAGCAGATCACAATATGGAGAAATCACAATATAGACCAGGTTTCTGCAGGTCTTTGGGCAAGTATAGTAATATTTGGGTCTTTAATGCCCTGGTACTGAAAAAGCAGCTGTGATCTCTACCTGGGAAACACTAAAATGGCATAATGGTTGTTACAGGCCTGTGTGACATTGATCTGTGGATTCTGCCGAGAGTACCTATGGTTTCAGATGCCAGCAGCAGTGGATTAATTCAATTGTGACAGACAAAATGACATTGCTACGCACAGAAACTGGCTACCTGGTCTGAAAAATTCATTTTGATGTGAATTTGCTGTTTCTTCATCAACACATAGCTGTACCCACATTGCTGAATAAATGCTCGGTTCAGTACTAATCATTGCTGAGCCACTCCCAACTGCTTGAAACCAAACTGGCTGTACGTGTTCTTGTGCTTTGCCTTAATCTTTGAGACGATACAACATGACTGTAAGAAATTCTTTTGGTCTCAAACCAGTCCAGCAGGCAGCTTCTAAACTGTAACACATTATCCCTAAGCAAAGGGAGACTTGCACTACACAGAACAGGTAACCGCAAATTAGAAAGTGTAAACTGTGCTCAGGAAGAGGGATACTGAAGTAAGCATCACTCCTTTTCAGTACAGTCCCACACAGTATGAACAACTGGAAAGCAGAACTGCCCAGCACAGATTTCTGTGTTCTTTCTAAGCTTGTCGTTCAGGTTGGGATCCAGTTTAAACCAATATCACCAATCTCCATAGTCAAGAGAAAGAGAGGGGAAGATACTTTCAAAGGATTAATTCTCCCTGTGTTATAGAAACCTGCTGTTGGATCTTGAAGGAAGCTGAGTGCTGTGCTTAGGCAGTATTTTTAGACATCTGAAACTTAAATATCACGACCTTTCTGGAAATTTGGAACCAGTGTCCTTCCTCAATTTATGTTCCTGTTCATGGAAGGACCTCCTTGGGGGTCACAGGGCACAATGAATGTCAAGCTAAGCAAGAGGACAAATTTTTGCCAAGAACCAAAGCCAGTGTATAGTGTCCAAATGAACTCTTGAAAGTTGTTCCCCATGATTCAATCTTTTTGTACTTTTTGAATTGAATTACTTCTTTCCAATTTCCCATACATAACTTGATTATTACTGGTAACCTCTATGATTAAGCCTTGTAAAAGCAAAGATTTATAGACCAAAGGACCTGAACTCAATTTTCTGGAGTTTTTAGTTTGGGATACTCATGGAACTAAACACAGAAATTTAGAAACATGCTGGTTGTTATTTCTTGCTTAAAGGTCTTCATCAATTAAACCTCATATAGGTATTTGGATGAACCATGAAGTTTGCAGAGTGCATTCCAGATCATAAAAAAAGATAAAGGAAGAGGAACTATAAAATCATCCTTCCTAGGGAGAATAAGTAAAAATGGAAAGCACTTAAATTTTCACTTTATAAACTATTTAGTAATATTTATTTAATGATTGCCCAATTCAGCTACTGTAACATTCTTTAATAACTCATAAAGCATATTTTATGCCAGCCATGAGATTTAATGGCATCACAGTGGGAGGAAAATCTATCTTGACATGAAGCTTCTGAAAGAAATGGGAAAAAATGAAGCTGAGGGTTTTGGAAGGGAAAAATATTCTTTTTATTGAGGTAAATGCTTTCTATCAGTTTCTTCATCTGTGTACTGTAGCCAGACAGCTATTATATGCGATTCGAGTCTGTCAGTTGAAGAGCATGATGCATATTAGAGTGGGTAAAAGTAGTGAGCAAGTTAAATTTAGACCTTATTACCTGCATTATGTTAATGCCTCTAGGTGCTAACAGATTGAAACCTGTTGTGATAGACACTGTACAAGCACACAGCAAGACAGAAGTCATTCAGGGCATGGACTGAATCAAAATAGACAAGACAGAAAAAGGGTAGGAGGTTTGGGGATGAAAGCAGAGAAAAATAAAGGAACTGGCAGAGCCAAGGGAAAAATCGGCTTATGATTTTTTTTGGAAAAAAAAACCCCAACATTTCATCTATAAGTGAACATTTGTCAAAGCTGTAAAATGTTTTCATGAGCTATATTCTTTCCTAGGCATGTGAAAGAGATACATGGCAGGTAGCGTAAACCCAGGTTCAAACCTGGTCTTTAGGGATTAAAAGACTTGGATCTTTGGCCTCCTAAAGAGTGACCTAATGACCAAGCTACTGTAGTTCTTTCTCCTCCAAGATGTTTCCGTGATGACAAAATAGTGAGGCTTTTCAAAACTTCACAGGGTTTTGTGGCACAGGAAAAGGATTTTCAAGACCTCTCCCACTAGAAATGTCAACCTGCACCTTCAGAGGCCCCCCTGGCCCTATGCACTTTTTTTTTCCTGATGTTTTGATTTTTTCTAACCATAAGAACCACTGCTTTCTTTGCAGCTTAGCTTTCTATTCTGACCTTATTACGCAAATAGAAGCAAGTTTGTAAACTTTCCTAAGTACACCCACAGGGACTGTCTTTTTGTTAGAGTAAGAACCACTGGTAAAATAGCTTACTGACAGTTCTGACCTGAGTTCAACTCAATATGCCTGGTACAACATGTAGTCAAGTTTAACACAGAACTTCAAAACAAACCAAAATTACTCAGTAGATCACCCAGATCTACTCTCTGAAGTGGTATGATCACACCTTGAAGCTGTGACAAAGGAGGCAGGGAAAACTGATACTGCTGTACTGATTATGGTCATACACTGTTTTATTTAATAGCTAAATACTTGCACAGAATGATTTAATACAAGGAGACACAGAACATGTATGTGTGTAGATACCAGATTAGTAGCAGACAAACTCCACCATATCATGGCTTTATTTCTTTGGCTGTTACACTGTTTCCATTTTAATGTCCTGAAAGGTGACTATTGCATGGTGACAGACAAGAGAAAGAGTTCCCATGTTGAGGATTTGGAATGGCTGTCATTACACAACAGTCTGAGGCTTTTCTCTAGCCTTGCATTGCAAAGATGTTAAAATATACTCCCCCAGGAACAGCCCAATTCCACACTGCAGCAGCAAACAAAGTGCTGTCATTTTGGTGAGTTTTGTTTTGAAGCTTATACAACAGCTGATGGCGTGCCTGAAGGAAGGCAAATATCTTTGAACTGTCTATGTTTCCCCAGAACTCCTTACATTTCAGCAAAGAAAAACTGAATCTTCTTTCCCCGTCCTCTTTCCAATTGTATCTGTGCTCCCCGGATGCCCGTGAGGCTGTCTGATGTCACCACAGGGTAAGTTGTAAAAATGGATGTATGCAAACTATTTTCCTCTAGCAAGTTCATTTTAACAGTGTCTTCAACTTTACCAAGCTTAATAAGGGCAACAGGAAATCCTAATGAATACTACACCAGGCTGTGTCTTGGATCTAGGACGGATGGAAAAGTGATATGTAACATTCAAGTATTACCACTTAAGCTTTGATATTTTGCCATGTTTCTCCATCTTGTCCAACTTTGTTGAAAATTATTGAAACCAGCTTCACTGGGTTTACAGCAACCAACTCGGTCCCTTCCTCTGTCTTATAGGACTGTGTCTTGCTTGTCATGGTCACATTCTGCCTTCCCGCTAATATACAGAAATGTGTCATCAAGAAAAGCTAATTCGAGTCTCGTCCCAAGAGCAGACTAAAATATGAAACTTTGAATGTTTTTTTTAAAAAAAACTCCTTTTTTCTGTAGCTCTCAGGAAGATAGAGGATTTTCTAGTTTTATGATGAAACAAGCTGAACTTCCAGATACCTTCATTCTGCTGAGGTTTGCTTTGCATACTCAATTGTCTCAGACTCTGCAGAACCCAAACAGTTATTACGCAGCTCTAACTACTTTTACTGATCAAACCACCCAGACAAAACATCTGAAACTGTCATGGTTTGGAGTTGGAATATATGCCAGCAGCAAAGAGTTACATAGCCAAGGTGAGTAGCAAGAACATTGCTTTGCAATTTTCTGTAGCAGGTTATATGGCCCCTATTCATATAAAGGCCTCCAAGACTTTAATTTATTTATCCTCACAACATATTACACTATGGAGAGTGAAGAAATATTTTCCCATTCATTAAGACAGAGAGGGACTGAGAGACCAGAACAACATAGAATATATTTAGCCACTTACTTACCATTGAAATGGCATTAAGGGAGAATTAGAACAAGTAACATATTTACATAATTTATTTACCTATATTACTCTTACCAATAAAATGCAACAAAAACATAGTAGGGAAAAAAAATATGAGCATCTTCTGCAATGTGAGAGCTCAGCAAAGATACATCAGAGTATGTACCACATACACGCCTTCATTCGGTATGCCCCTGACCCTTTGTGTTTCTTAGTGACTGATTAATATTTATGCAAACCACCACTTCAATTAGAAACCTAGTGGGATTAATTGGATGGAAAAATACTTGCAATGCAGCCAATAAAGAAAAAAAAAAATCAAAGAGAGCTTTTCTTTCTTTGTCTATTGCCACCAAAATAATGCAGGCAGTTACAAGTTTAGTACAGGGATGTACCCCCTAAAGTGTTTCTAAACTAATAACCTTTGAAACAGATTTGCAGCCTTGGAGAGGCAGCAGGGATACACAAGGGAATAAGATTTGATTTAAGATGAACACTGGCTCATGCACTCATTAAAGTAGCCTGTTCTTCAACAAAATGTCACAGGGCCACATCCAACCTCTATACTCAGAAAAATCTCTGTTTTGATTATTTTGCCCCCTCAACCCCACGGGCTGCATGAAGTTGCATAAAGTGAACCTGGTGCCTTGATCCTGGAATATCAAATCATTAGGAGTGGGAGCAAATAGCCGCTATAGCCACACTGCTAGGTACCCTGCGGTAGCATGACTGTGTGTAAGGTATTGTATGCACATGTACAGCAAGGGGCTTCACATCTCAGTTTTGCTTTTTTGCCATCAAACTTCTAAAGAATATCACACTGAGATTTCAGTTAACATTTTTGTGTGTGTGTTCGACAGGCTGGTTCACAGTTAAAAAGAGAAAGAAAAAAGGTGTATGAAGAGGAAAAAGAGAGCGCTTCAAGTGACTCCAGGATAGATTAAAGGCCTTGCTGCAGACTCTGAGCCATGGAATTCCTTCTGCTTCCTGACTACATTCCAGTGGGTTCATGTAACACAACTCCAACAGATCACAAACTTTCCTAGTAGCAGGAGAAACTCAAGATCACAGACAGGAAACTTCACTTTTCCAGTGTTTGCTTGAACGAAAAGAAATTATTCACTAAAGGCACCCTAACTCAGTGCTTTGCCTGGCAGTCTTGTTCTCATCAAGAATGCAGGGCTTTGCTGCTCGTGGACTTAGGGCAGAATTTCGCTCCCACCCACCAAGCGCTGCACAGATACAGAATGAAGCCGATCCTAGCCTAGCTGCTGTTGCAATAGGTTTCCCCTGTCACAGATTTGGTGCTATCCCCTGGATGAAAAACAATGGGGTAGATTCTGTCTTACTGGACTCTAACATACTGGCAGGTCTCAACATCATTCTGTCTAAACATCTTCAAAGAGCACCAAGCATGAGGGGGAAACATGGTTAGCTCGCTAAGCCTTTCACTTAGTTACGAATGTGACAGTAAGTCCATATTCATAGAAACATTTCCCAAACTTGTCCTCATTTTGAGCACTCCATGCTGACTTAAAAGTTTTACTCAAATGTCAGATAAATCTGATGATAAGGGTTAGATCTGCAACTCCAGGTATGCCTGGAGCAGCACCTGGATATGAGCTGCACTGGACTTTGTGTTTGGGTTATATTCACACAACAGTTTAGATCAGAATCATTGATTAATGTGATTCTGGGCATTTTAACCAGTGGGAATAATGGTCTGGTGGTCTGGACTCAAATTTCCTCAGTACCCTTAAGGTAAAGGCTGCCGGCAAGCTGGGAGGAAAACTGGACTGTGACCTATTCTTCAACAACAGTTTCATTACCCACCCTGCAGCCACGGTTCCCCTCATCATTCCAGCTTCCTCTACGTCCACGTAGATACCACACAAGTGTTCATGTTCATCATTCATCATTTACAGGTCCATTTTTTAAACTCAGCTTAAATACAAAAAAAGGAAGAAATTGCTTGCTGTGGGTTTTAATGTCACCACTATATTTAGACAATGGCTTAACAATATTTCAGTTGCAAGACAGTTGTGAAGAATCTACTTTCATAAGGCACAAATCACTAGCAGTAGGTATTACCCAGAAAGAAAATTCTCCCTAGGCTCAACCCATGAAAATAAAGATGCAATTAGATATTAGATCTCTGCAATTAAAGAAAACATTGCAAACATATATTTCCATTTTCTTTTGTAAGTTTTTTTGTTTATATCTCCAGCAATGTATCACAAGCTAAAAACTGAGCCATGAAGTGTAATATTTACTACTGAGCCCCAGAAACACATGGTGCTCTTATTTACACCCAGGAGGCCTCAGATCACAACCTGATGTGGAGCCAATGCCAAAAGCTGTGGGATGGATATATACAGACATCAGTTTAAAGACAAGCAGAGCCAAGAAATAATACACGTTGTTAATCATTGTAGCTCATCCTATCTGGGTGACCACAGACAAGCCCCACTGCGTTAGCAGGCTGTAATGTCACACAAAGGGTAGAGAGTCCACGTGCTCTGGTCTGCAATTCAAGAAAATATGTTTAAGTGAACACAATAAGGTATGACCAAACATGGAACAAACCAGGACTTTTTATTACAGAAGGTCTTGTATTGTTTTCTATTAGAAGTCCATTTACCTGCACCATACGTTAGTGTAGAACCTGATCATTTTTCCATAATACTTTAAATAATTGCCTACACCTCTCACTTGCCGTTGAGCACAGGATTTTACTTGGCCAGAGCAATGACCACTGAAACTGTTTTGTTTCTCATTCTGCAAATGCAGCCCTCTTCAGGAGCAATGAACCTGGATCTTTCATCAGTTTTCCTACGGGTATAACTCTATTATCTCAGAGAAACTTCCTGACCACCTGCATCTGAGTGAGTAGAGGAGCAGGCCCTGATCCTCTTCTACATGTATGAGCTTCCCACCCCAGATTCATAGAATGATGCATAAAAATCTAAGAGATCTCTTGTAAGAAATCAAGTCCTTTTCTTCCCCTTATTGCTAAAACAGTGGGCCAGTCACTTGAAAAATAAATACATCTCTCCCCTCTCCTTTTTCTTGCCAATGGATCATGTTCCTCAAATCCTGGCTCCAAATACCACCACACTAAAACATTGCACACAGTATTAATAAATCAGACCTTCTAAACAAAAAAAGATGAAAGTGTTAAGTGGAAAACTCAGCTTCATTCTGCTGTTTTTTAAAATGGTTATTGTGGATGATAGAAATAACTGTTTGTCAACAGAAAAACATTTTATGGGGCAAAATGTTTCAGCCTAAATTATTCAGTTAATGGTTATTACCTCTGCAAAATGGAATAAAGAGCCATGCGATGCTGCTATGGCTGAAGCAATTTTGCTGCGGTACCTACAGAAGTAGTGTGAAATGTCTCCCTCAAGACAGCACTCAGAACTTCAGCTTTCTTGGAGAAAGAGCCACTGCAGAGGCACTTGCATAGTAGATTTGAAGAGCTTGATTACACTCTCGCGTACGCTGCTTTTTCACTTCTGGCAGGAAGTTAGGAGCTGTCTACACGAGCTCAGAATTTTATTTGCAAGGTTCTGCTGCTGGTTTTAAACATTGGTTCTTGCAATGCTAGTTCTTTCTTACTGCCATTTGGAGGTGTTTTCTGCTTTGATGGACAAGATGCTGGGTATGTGCTTCCTTCTAACAGCATAATTCACAGATTCCTCAGCCTTCTTGGCATATCAAGCGGGAAATGGCTTATTGTGCACTCTGTGTATATGAGCTAATTTTGGCAACCTTCGCGCTTAGCATAAGGAATGTAGGAAGCCTTTGGCTATATGCCCTCCTCAACCCCTAAAAAAAGGCACCTTGTCAGTGGTTAGCAGTGCTGTCAGAATAGGAAGTTTGCCTCTCAGTTTCTGTTGAAATGGCTTCAGTTGGAGTGGGCCTAGACTAGGTTATGGATGGGTTCTCTACCTGTATCCTGCTCTGGCATGAGCTGGTGCAGCTGCAAGAGGGTCAAGGGGAAATCCTGGTTTCTGCACAGCCCAGGATACACCCAGGCTGGCTCTTTTCATTTCGTCTCTTCCATCACACTTTCTGCTGCTCCTTTCCTGAGCAAACCTCTGTTGTATAATATACAGGTGTCCCTCCCATGTTGTCACATGAGCTTTTTCTAACTAGCTCAGGGTAACAGCTTTTCCTAGGTGCATAACTTCCTTTCCCACCTACACTAATACTTTCTGCTTAAACAGCAGATGGAACAGTATGTTGCAGGGAAGGAGGGCTTTGACACAGCTTTACATCCCACACAGACAATACTGTTTTCGCTTCAGGCTGCCCACCAACAGGAGATGCCTGGCGCTGCCCCTGTGCTAGCACAAGCGCACCCTCCTCCTTTTGTCCTCATTAGGATCCTGTGGGTGCTGCTTTCCACCAAGCCTCCGTGTGCCTGTTTTGGCAGTTCCACATAGTGAGCAATGCCAACAGGTTTCACAGCACCCTTTCTGGCTGTCCCGCTGCCACTACCACGCACAGTTGAGTACAGGAAGAGAACAAAAAGATGATGATCACAATGCATGTGTATAATGTCTCAAAAGCTCAGATGACCCTGCAGCTCAAATAATTACCCTCCAAAGCTCCCTCACATATATATGTATGTACACACATACACGTATATACGTGGTTTAGTTCTTGGATGGAACACTCATCTATAGTGCTAACATGTATTTGACTACCTGATAAAAGATTAGGATTTAACATCCCAAGTGTGTGTTACACTAAGAGACTCACAGGGCAGGACTCATCTGGAAAATCTTTATCTAAGTTGATCTAAACTCAGAAGTGAAAAATCTGCTGCTGGCAGAAGATCTCATTTTTTTGAGAGTGCTAAGTGTCTGTCATCTGTCCATATTTCTTCATCACTAGGCATTCCTAAAAAACTTAAACCAAAATGTATTTAATAGGCTTCCGTAAACCAGTCATGGGCCATTTACCATAGTTCTACAGCACAGCAGTGAGCTATAGATCATACTTTCAGATCCATTAGAAGGGATTTAGCTGTTCAGTAGTTATGAACTTTGAAGGGGACAGGTGTGGTCAAATACATTCTGCTCTTTCAAACACCCCTGCTGAGCATTACTAAGCAGAGTGCTTAAAATCAGGAAATGTTAATATTAGGAACATACATACCACCACAGAACCACTTTCTTTAGTGACTGATCACGTACCATGACATTGTCACAATCTATTTCAAAAGTGATCATACCATTTTTCATTCATGACAGATCAGAAGATGTAACAAAAACAATAATACTGATGATAACATAGCTGAAAACAGAAGTTACTGTTACAGTAAGGACTGTATAGCACATTCTTCTCCTGGAGCAATTAACGAGAGCCCTGAGCTGGAGTATAAAGCTGTGCTGAAAAATGAGTCTTCAGTATCTAAGGGAAAAGAAGAGGATGCTTCCTGAGCAGTGTGAACATCTAGAAGTATATTTTCATATTCAACATTTCAGCAGCACTACCAGCTGCCACCTTTACCTATTGCTTCTGCTCACCCTTTCCCACCACCAGTGTGGATGGATGTTCAGCTTCATCAGATTCTGACTTTGATCCACATGACTGGGTAAACCCTTGTCAGAAGAGTGGCTTGAGGCGGACAGCAAGTAGCCAGTGCTACTGAAGTACTAGCCACCTTCATGTGGGTCAAATTTAGCCATTTAGTAGAACACCACAATTAAATTGGGAAAGTGGGGAAAAAAAAGAAATAAAGATAACTCCACATTTAATGAAGTTCTGACATTTCCTTTTGAAGCAACTAATGACTCTGGTGGACCCAAATCTCTGGAAGAGCCAGTGTGACCTAAATGGTTAACAAGATCAACGTTAAAATTAAAACTTCTAATGAAATTCACTAAGATTGAAAATACTTTATCTTCTTTCAAGAGGAAAAAAAAGAAAATATTTAAGTGCTTTTGAAAATTCTGCCTTTTGACTTCTAAGCCACTCAGGACTTCCAACAATGTACAGGTGCTGTGTAAAATTTGAAAGCATTTGGGACATTAAAAAAACTAGCCTAGATAAAGCACTAGAATATATATTCTGGGAGTCAATCTATAAGTGGAAGAAGAGTGAAATGGGTTGTATGCCATTTTTCATCAGTATGTGCATGATTTCACTATTCAAATAAACATCAAACTCACGAAAAGTTATGGATCATACTTTACACATTAATTGCTAAATACCTAATTGATGAATATTTCTACATTACATAATTACATATTTACAATTCTTGACATACCCCTTGGGAGATGTAAACTTAGATCAAAAGCTTCTCTGATAAACTATTGGTCAGCAATTGCTTAAAAGGTCCTTAAATATTCAGTCATTTTAAAGTAAACTGACATCAATGAAGGCAGTTTTCTACAGACTTTCATTATTTCTCATGTGGATGATGCAGCTTTACCCTATTATAACCACAAATCTACACACACGCTGACAAGGTGATAACCTGGAGAATCATAATAAAGATGTTTTAAACCCTGTATCCACTAAATGGGAGATTTGCTGCAGTCTGCAACATCACCAGGATTCACATCAGTGTTAATCTAGATCCTCTCAGGCAAAACAAGTGGTTTTGTCACATTTCAAATATGAGCCAAACTTAGTATTTTTCATCTGAAATACTATTTTTTTTCCTAATTTCATAATGAAGAAAATATTGACACCACTGTCAAGAGATTTCACTTTTTTGACATTGTAATTGTAGAATTTGAGAGGCACTACTACAGTTTTAAAGCTGATATGTAAAAGAGATGCAAAGCTAATGTTACCTATTTATGAAAAACTTTAAAATAAAAAAATTCACACTCAAAGCCTGATGTAGGCAATAGTTTTCTTCAGCTGTGGTCAGACGGTAACTGTGGAAATGAATGTGGCAAGTTTATTACCACGTCTTGTTTATTACCAACTATTTAGCTGAAGAGCTAAATAACTAAACATGAAAAAGGATGTAACTAACTAAGAACAAATGCAATTTTTTACATTCAAGAACAACCATTTTTACAAGCGCAGAGTGGAAGACACAGGCTGATCCCCTTTCTGCAGAAAGAAAAAGCCAGAGATTATAGAGAGTCAAAAGCAGAATATGAACCAAAAGCTGGATAAACCATATGGGAAACACAAATAGTAGTTTTTCTGCAAGCTACATGATGCACCATGTCATTCTCTACTCACATATAACTGTATTGAGCTTTGGAAACTACACTTCAGGAAAAAAGTTAACTCATTCCAGCAGTGAGAAAGATCAAAGACTAGTCTTACGAGGTAAGGTTGAAAGATCTGGGGCTGTGCAGTCTAGAAAAGAGATGGCTACAAGGAGGGATAACAGTCTTCAAAGTACATAAAAGGCTGCTGCAAAGGAGAAAAGGAATAAGCAGGTTTTGCATGCTTATTTTAGGGAGAAGTAATAGTAACAGGCTGAATCTGCAACAGGGGAGACATAGGGAACATTCTGTAAAACTAAGGATAACTAAGTCCTGAAATAGATTGTGGGGGGAGATGGGGAATTTCTGTCTTTGGAGATTTTAAAGAATGTGTTAGGCAAACATCTGACACAAATTATATAGGTATAATTTCTCATGCCTAGGGGCAGGAGTCTGTGGATTAGCTATGCCACAGACATTAGCTCAGAGTGAAGCTGGGGAGCCTGGAAATACTGCACAGACACACCCAGACCACCCCAAGTTCCTGCCAGGCTTGGGAGATCACCTTACCATCACTATGGCCTGGCCAACAACCGTAGCAATTCCAGTCTTAGGAAAGGATGAGATGCCAGTGATGGTGACTTTCTCTGCAGGGTTTACCGTTATTGCTGCAGAAGAGTGTGATACCCAGAGCCACCTCAGAACTAGTGCTGCACCATCCTTGAGCCCAGCTTTTGGAAGGTGGTGGGAGTCAGACACAGGCGCATTGGGAGCAAAATGCGGTTCCATGCTCTGCTGTCACTTAAGAGTGCTCTGCATCTCTCATTTATTTGGGTCTCCCTCCCAGCTTAGCCTCCTGCCGATGCCTCACTAATGGGAAGTTGACTAGCAAAATCTTCTTGATGCCTGTCCAGTCTTGTCTTCTGTGACCAGGACACTGACATGTTTAGTGAACGAAATGCAGCCATTCTGAAGTTTTTGGTCTACCAAACAATTATAGTGGGCGAAGCCCAGGACACAAATTATTCATTGAAGGGATGCTACAGATGTGAAAATGGGCTGCATAAGAACAGGGCAGAAAGCAGCCTCTTTGATTAAGGGTGTTAATGGTCCAAACTTATTGCAATGAGAGACATTCTGTTTGGTTACAGGATTCGGTTTCCTTTGGGAAAGGGTGTCACTGAAAGGCATCTGTAAAGAATGACCCCCAAGAAAGAGCAAGACCTGTGATGTTAATGTCTCAAAAAACATTTCTATGATGTTGCTTCCCTCCTCCCCCATGCCCTGCCTGTGAATTTGAATTAATTATACAAGCCGGCATGACAAGGGAGCATTAATGGGCCATTTACCACCTGAGAAGTGCATTAACGGGTCATTAATGTGTACCCTGCAGTGTTCCACTGTTAGGACTCGCCTGATATTTCGTATTTTTAAAAAGATTATTCTTTTTTTTTAATGAAGCAAAATTTTTTACTTCCATATTTCTCCCTTCTTCTGAATAAATCTTTAGGTTCTAGGGGAATAACAATTCATGAAAAGAGAATGGAAAGATAGGGTAAAATAAGAACAGCAGCTTTCTATTATTCTGTGCACATAATTCTCCCAGCCGATGCACATACATAGGTAGCAGGAGAAACATGCCAATTCTGTGATCTCATCTCTTCTCACAGCAGTGTGACAGTTTCTCAGAAGCTTCAGTTGAGATACTAATGGCCTTAATTAAGCAGACTGACCAGAAGAAACGTTGCAATTAGTTGAGGGCTCTCCCAACTCCTAGTTATTACACAGAAAACTGAAGACGTCTAGCACTTCATACATGTAGGCCTTGATGAAAAAAAATTAAGATAACTCAATACATGAACTTGTGCCTGGATTAGTCTTTGTATGGAGGAGAAACTGGATGGAAAGCTTTTGACAGTCCTGCTGTCAGTGAAAATGGTGCTTTTTGAATGCATGAGGCACTGTTGGGTTGTTCAGTGCTGAAAGGAGCAAGAAGAATCAAAAGTTGACAAAAAGTCGTTATTGCAATATCATAGATGACATAATTTTTCTTTTCTGCATAATCTCCTACTCTTGTCTATACAAGTTTGGGAATAAAAAATAAGGGTTTAATACCATCAGAGAATTTATTGTTCTATCAGAAATGTGTCTTTTGCCAAATGAATGCAGATGTTCATGCCAGGACAGGAGTACTTTGTAATTGGAAAACAGCTGAAAATAGAAAAAAGGAAGCGCGTTCCTACCATGGCTTAAATTGCCTGTAATACTTGAAACACAATCAATTGTATTCTGCTACACTGAAGTCTTTTGCTTGATTACTTCTCAGCCTGATAACAATAGCTTGGAATTTCTACAAAGGGAGCAAGTGCTTTTCTAAAGATAATTAATCCACTTTGGTACGCTCTGACATTTTTTGGAAGAGGACAGTACCTGTTTAGTTCTCATGCGTTTGTTGAGCCTAAGAAGAAAAAGCAGTACAAGACACAGAAACTTTTAAAATACATTCTGAGAGTTCTCCTCCAGAAAGTGGACTGGACACTAGCTCAGCAAAAGAGGTACACTGAGACTGGAAAATGGTCAATATTATCCTCTTTGGAATTCTTTCTTTACGATCACTTGTGAGCTTTTTTCTTATAAATAAATGGAAACGTTGTAAATTACAGTTAAAGACTGTGAAAATTGGACTTTTCTGTTACTGAAAATAATGACATGGACCCTGTTTGCTACGGCAAAATACTTGTGTGTATGAAAGAGGCCTACTGAATCATTAGGTCGTAAATAAAAGGACTGAGGACAAGAAGAGTGATGTAATGTGAATTTCATCAAGCTTGAATTTCATCTGAGAACTCAAAACAGAACACAAACAAACCAACCCACAGAAAACCTAAGAGTGAAGGAAACAGATAGAAAAAGGCTAGCACTTCCAGCCTTGCTCCAATTAGAAAAATTAACAGGCAAGACAGCTTCAGTGTTTTTCCTTCATATACTACTTTCACTCTGCCTGGGCTTAAGAGAGGGCTGGCCTGTATTTACAGATGATCTTCATCTGCTGCTTTTCTCTGAAGTACAAGTATGTGTAAAAAAGGTCTTAAGTCAGAAGATACCATCTTTGTACATGCTTGAAGATCTATTACACACGAGGCTCAAAGAAGGCAGATATGGAGAAGTTTTTCATAGCAGTTGGAGACCCAGAAAGCAACTCATCAATGCCAGGGCTAATGAACTGAGCACTGATGGTAATGTGAGGTCAAAGATCAGGTTAAGTACTTATGACATATTCACACCCTACCAAAATCAAAGGCAAAATAGGGCAGTGTCTTGCTTTCTTAGGATTTTTTGTGGCTCTGTGTCCAGGTACTTGTATATGACAGAAGGAGCCAGACTCTCATGTAAATTGAACTAAGGTCTTACTAACACCTTCTCTGTCCTCTACTAAATTTAATAGCCCAAATGAAACATGTTACACCATCCCACTCAATCTGTAAGGCATTGTTATTGAGTTTGTAGTGAATAACTATTTATTATTTTCTTAATTTTTATTAACTATTATTTTCTTAATTTTCAGCCACAGCACAGTGTATTTTAACATAGCAACCTTCCAGTGAGTTTGGGCTCCAGGATATATGACTGTCTTTTAAATTAAAAAGCACTGGTACTATAGTGAGAGGAGTAAGCCAGCTTGCAGCCTATAGAATTTCAAGAGGAAATGGTGATTGAACTGACTATGCTAGGGATGGCTTTAGTTTGAGCCGAAGAAAATGGATGTGGCAATAATTCCATGTTACCAGCTGAATGCTAATTTCAGAGACACTTTGCTGAGTGTTTGAAAGGACAAAATTTGAATTCTAATTTCCAGAGAAGGCAAAGGCATTTATAGCAATTGCCTTTGTGTAATTGCTAGAGTACAGACTGTATGCAGGGGCATAGGACAATGCACCTCATAAGGATTCAAAGATAAATGACTTAATCTGAGATCTACAACTCTAATTATATCCATCTCTCTATCCTTAAGGGTTCTATTTTGCTATGGTTGCTTTTAGAGCGATTAACAAAATGTCGCATTATATCTCTCTTAGTGTGGGGGCATGTGCAAAGACTGCATATATGCCTAAAGCCTATTTTTATATTGAATGAGTCCTAAAATGGAATTCAAATCCAGTTTGTTTCTGTTACAGTGCTGTGATCATTACAAGCTATTATTTTTAAAAAATATTGACAATCACATTTACACATTGAAAGGGTGTGTACAAAAGGAATAGAATTCATATTAAAAAGGTGAATTGGGAAATATTTACGAAGGAGCAAGCAAAGAATGAATCTGGCTGCAAATCTCCTGCATTATCTCCTTAGCAACACAAATCTCAGCCTAAGCTTTTTCTTTAAGTTCTGTTGGCTACAAAACCAAGATCTCCTCTGCTTCCACACTGAAACTGGTTCTCTGACTTCTCCATCCTGGTGGAAGTGTGTAAAGATTTGCCTGCAAGGATGGGAAATAACGGTTCAGCTGAGAGATGCAGATCATCACCATCATCATTCCAGGAGCATCTGCATCACCAAACAAGTCTGTTGAGCTATGTGAGGTAATGAATTATCAGAAAATATCACTGCCACTTTGAAGTCTGAGTAGTCAAGGATGGCTCACAGGCATTCAGAGAACTGCCAATCAACTATGGAAAGTTTGATGTTAAAGTGATGTCCTCTGTGGCTGCTGACAAAGGGTCAAAAACCGCACAGAAACAGGTTCTGGCTTTATAAAGTGCTCCCCTATCAAAGCTCCAGCAGGTTAATACTTGTACGTAAAACTTTTGGGGCAAGCAATCAGTACCACGGGCCTGCAGGCCTACAAACATTATGCATGAGTTTATACCAATGCAGCTTCTCCTGTGTTTGAACTCCTATGGTTGCATCAAAGTGGAATTCCTGAACAAGTGATTCTTTTGAGTACAGTTTTTTTTAAGCTCTACATTAGTATAAGAGAAAGGAAACATATCTTCTACTTGTGTTATTTCCTGCCCACTGCGTGGATATATTTCCTATGGAAGAAAAGGGCTGTATATCTTCATAATTAAAAAAACAAAACAAAACACCCAAAACTGGGAGAATATTTAAATCTTATCTAAACCAACACTTTGACTCAAGATTCTTACATTTTCCAGGAGAACAGAGAAGATGGGACAAGCTTTTTAGCAGGGCCTGTTGTGACAGGACAAGGGGCAATGGCTTTAAATTAAAAGAGGGTAAATTTAGACTAGATAAAAGGAAGCAATATTTTACAATGAGGGTGGTAAAACAGGATGCCCAGAGAGGTGGTAGGTGCCCCATCCCTGGAAGCATTCAAGGGCAGGTTGGATCGGCCTGAGCAAGCTGATCTCATTGAAAATGTCGCTGCTTATTGCAGGGACCATTAAAGGTCCCTTCCAACCCAAACTATTCTATGTTTCTATGATTTTTTTATAATTGTTTTGTAAACTACCTCCTCAGAGGTCACTACAGACTCTCAAGAACACCAGTGAACCACAGACTCAAGGCAGAGTAACACTGACCTACAGTAAATTCTTTCAACAGCAAGAAAGTCACTCACTCTACCCTGATGGTAATGAGGAAAAACAATAAACCTGCTTTGCAATTTCATCTGCTTCTGCAGCAGAATGGCCATGCTTTGCCCCCTTCAAAGGACATATTCTAAAGGTTACAGTCTTGTTCTAGAAAGCAAACTCTTGTTTCAAACCGGTGGAGAACTTAAAAGGCTTATCCGACTCTTACAAATCCATGCATATTTCACTCACTATAAGCTGTCTCTCTTGTTTTCTTTAGAAAAATGAATTCAGCTAATACTTGATAAAAATGGATCTATGCCTGTTAACATACAGCAGCTGTTCAAAGAGGAGCAAAAGTGAAAAAAAAAAAAGATGCACTTTCACTGAATTGAAAATATGGTAACATTTTTTTTGTGTGTTTTTGTCCTACTCAATCAACTTTGTACCCACATACAGTCTGCAGAGTCCCATATCCATATGATGTAGCACAAGAAGAAAAAACCATATACATATACACAAATCGCCAGGAAAGACTTTCTTCAGCTTTGAAACTAGACACATTGCACCATGGCGAACATCATGAAGTTTTTACACTAACAAGTACAATTTATTTTTGGAAAGGAATACTCCCACCCAGAAGCTCCTGTAAAAGAAACCGTGCAACCTCAACTGCACAAACTAAAAATCCCAGTTCTTATTAGCATAAAGGATGCACTTAGCTCTTTTCAAATCATTCTTGAGAATGACTATGTTTTAGTTTGAAGAAAAAAATTCGTAGCAAAATTTTAACGAAATTATTTGTATTATAAACTGTTACTACAAGTGATTGCTGGTGACCAACAGACTTGAATGTTTATCTTACTGTCACCCAGCACTATAAAAGGCCACAGCCACGAAATTCTGAGCACTCAGTATCTTACCCACTTTGTTGCAAAGGTAGTGCTATTTGGGTCCACACCATTTGACTATGCGCTTACCCTAGAATTTCACATCAGATTTTAATGACAAGGTGCATACTATAACAAAAGAAGAAAAAAGCCTTTGAACATAGACAAGTAGAAATACAGGCTAGAAAAAGAAGAAAAATATGCAAATTATATCTGAAGTGCTTTACTGGATAAATTTTCACTATAAATCAGAGATTCAGGGCAAGTTACAAACAAAGCTTATTTTACCAAAGATGCACTGGCTACTTATGAGATCAATTGCCCATACTGTGTCATTGACCAGGAAATCCAGAAGAACAGACTAGCTGCACAACCATGGCATAAACAACATTTACCATATGTAACCTCAGAGCTCTCAGAATAGGTTATAAGCGTTCAGCCAGAAGAGAATTGACGAGAATAACAATCAAAATAGATTCTTTGTTCTCTTAATCCTTATGGGCTAACTTTGTGTTCTCCAAGCTACTTGGCCCTTCAAAGCAGAAGAGGTAATTGAATTTCAATCATATCATGGTCTGATTCAAAATAACCCATAATGGCACTCATTTCAATATTGCACAGTGCTGATTTTTATTCTGGGTGTAGTGTCTGTTCCTCGGTAGGAATTTCCATATGCTCCTTGCCCTGAATTTCAAAGAATAATTTTGTCTAATGGAGCTGAATATTGAGATTTTTCCCCCATGAGTTATGGGTGCAATTTGAAAGAGGGGGGGAAAAGGTAACATGTAAATGAAAAGCACGTACAACACTATGTGATGATAAACAGCCCTTGCAATTTGGTTAGCTATGGCTTGTTCGTCATTCCCAGAGGCACTAGTCACTTTTATTATGAGATGACAGCTGAGTTTTATTCTCAAGATTGTGCAGATTTCTCACCTGACTAGTTCATGACTCTATAGTTAGGTCAGAGAGCAACACAAGCTGGGGTCTATTTTTCTTCTTCTCATGGCTGTTCTCCACTATCATTCTTTATGTTGATTCCAATTTCTCAGCCCCACCAGTAATTTCAATTTTCTCAATTTATTTTTTTAAAGCAGATTTTAGAACAATCCTTGTGCCTTCTTCTGCAGTGCACCTTGTGTACCCTCTAAACACAGACCAGTTATGCTGTGTCCGTGAACTGAGTTGACTGGTGTATGGATAAACAGACGTCTGCTTCCTTGCTCTTTCATCACTATATCCATCTTCACATTGTGAGTATTCGGAAGAAACATTTTCTGTGTTACTGCAAGCACACAATCTGCTGTAGTATTAGAGTTAAAGGACATGGGAGACTATTAGTAACATTTATCAGTAACAATTTACATAACTTAAAAGCCTAGAGCACTGACTGCAGTTCAGAAGTTCAAGTATCAGCTCTGCTGCTGGTCTGCAGAGTTACCTTGGGCTAGTTACTGCTGTCCGATGTTTTAGTTTTCCACATGTAAATGGGCAAATTATGCTACTTTGTGAAATCCTTAAATCACATATGTCTTCTATATGAAAGACTGGATGACTAGATAATATTCTCTACTATTTTAAACATGCTTATGAACATCTGGCAGGGAGATATTTGCTATATCAGTTCCAGAATAGCTTCCATTTCTGAGTCCCTGGCTTTGTACCAGATTGGTAGCATCATCTCTACAACTCTGTTGAGCAATTAGCAATTGGTTGTTTCAGGACTGGAATGATAATGACTTGAAATTTGCTCTACCAGTTTCTACAAACGCTGACCTCTTTTTTCAGTGTTATCAAACTAGCATTGCTCCCCTTCACTGCTTTTGCTTAATAAAATACATACAAATTAAGTACACAATCCACATCTGCAGAGACAGGTCAAGAAATCAGAAAACTTGGATAAACACCAACCAAGCCAGGTGGAACATTTAGTTAGCAAGGAGACTGCTTTAAAAAGCTGTATTAAAACTTAAATCACAACAGTTGTTTTTCAGGGTTAGTAAGATCATCCTTAAATATTGCTACTGTATTTGGCTATGTCAATTACTGTTAAGATAGGCTTTGGAAACTTCAAGGTCCCAAAAGTGTAGAGTAGAATAGATTGAATCCTCTCCAGAATTTTTGCTTCCCTGATTAAAATCTCTGCAAACTTCCCACACAGCTCATGTTCTGCTCACCAGCTCACAATATTGAGAACAACTATGCCTTTGAAATCATTTCCATCTAGTAATGTAAACTATTTAGGTAATTTTAGCAATAAAATTCAGGCTCCATGTTGCTATTGCAATGCCACTCGTAAGACTTAAGACCGTCTCTCCATACTACAGGTTCAGGTTTTAGTTTAAGAATGAAAAACCTCCCAATTCTGAACACTGTCAAGTAGATCTTTTACTTGTCAGATAAGAACATGGTTTTCACATTACCCATGGCACTTGAATTTATTTATTTATTCCTCAAAATCTTCCTTTGGTAACCTTACCACGTGTAAATTTCATTATTTTCCCTTCTCATTTTGATTTTCACAAAACAAAGAAACAATTTCATAAAATAATGGAACAATTACCAATTTCCCCTCCAATTGAACAGAAATTGGAGGTCAAGCCCGTGAGGATGTTCCCATGTTTTTGATCATTAAAGGAATGAAGGATGAGGTGAAGCGTCCTGGAGACATGGGTTTTAATATTCTAAGCCATCTACTGGGCAAGTAGAAGCTCAGCAGATTTTATCATAGATTCTTACTTGTGTACATGTGGTAAATTCATAGATCCCCAATGATTTTAATAGAATATCTTAAACTTTCCATAATTTCTCTGTTTTCCCTTACAAAGAAATGACACTCAAGCAAGAACCACTGTGGCAGAAAATTCCCGGCCAATTTTATATCAAATACTGGTGGGATATTTGGTGGGTAACAAAGCTGAGTTTTCACAACATTATTTTAGATTTTTACAAACCTGCATACACAGTTAAAAATACATGGAGACTGCACGCTTCCCCTCTGAAAAAATAAAAATAGAAGTCTGTAAGTGGCTGGTTGTGATTAGGTTGTTAATATTTCCTCTCTCATCTTCACTCTTTTTTTTATTTTTCCCTAAAAAACAAAAAAATACACTACGGGCTCCTTTAATCTGTTTAAAAAGCAAGTTGGCCAAGGAGCTGCATTACACTCATCTGTGGAGGCAGCTGCTCGCCCACCCTTCTGTCTGGAGAAGAGATAAATACTGAGGCTCAACAGAATTTTTCGGTTTTCCAGTGTGCTTGCCTACTTAATCAAAATCCACCACTGCTGCCAACTGTCAGCAGACTTACGGTTTATAAATGTTGTAGTTCAACAGGCGCTAATGCTGTACGCTATCTTAAAATAATAACAACTTTCATCTTGAACAAAATTGAGATTTTTTGTGTGAGAAGGAGCACACTTGCTAACGTTCAGCTTTATTTTAGTTTTGTAACAGTCTGGCAGTTTACGATGGGGGTTGAGCATTTGCATTTTGTGTGAAGGTGCTAAAGGATAAAGCTACTGAGTTTTCCCTGATGTTACCCCAAGATTCAGAGAACTTGAGCAGGGAAGAGAAGATATTTATATTGTTTAACATTATACAACTAGATCTAAGCCTCCCTAGACTTCAAAGATTCAAGGTTATTCAGAGACCAGTTAATGGAAGACGACTAACACAAGCACTTTGAAATAGCTTGTGTAGGGTAGCACCTCATTAACTAAGAGGGGAGACTAGTCTCCCAGCTTAGGCAACTAAGAGGTTCTAGAACTGGACAGGATGAACGCCCTTTGGTTCTGCTCTCAGCTCTGCCCCTTCCCTCATATATGAAGGTATCCTCCTTTGAGCAGAAGGTTGGACTAGAGATCCTCAGAGGTCCATTGTAACTGCATTTCTTTCTTTTTATGTAGAAAGGAATCTCCTTGGGACATAAATCAAGCTTTAGGTACTGCATTGCACATTCTAGAGCTCTGCTTTTTTACTGAGGTGGGGAGGTGTAAACAGCAATGTAACAGAAACATTAAAAGATATAAATTCAGTACCCAGGGCTTGTCAGAAAGCCTTTACTGGAAAAGATCCACTAAGTCCAAGACCACCCTCCCAGATCCCTCAGATTAGAAAACTGCAATATGCAGACAACTTAAAAATATATATTTAATTTGAAGTATCATAAAAAAGAAAAGAAGGGGAAAAAAGAAAAAAATAACCAGAGAGAAAGCTTGTAAACAAGACATGAAAATCCTCACCTTTCTGAAAGATAACAATCCTATCAGATTTAGAAGCAGATCAGCATTTCAGAGGTAAAGCCTCTTTCCTGCATTCCTGTGAGCAAACCCTTAGACCTGCTGCAGACCCTCAGCCTCCATGGGTCCATGCAAATCTGGGGCATGCGGTGCATGGGTGCATTTGCAGAAGGAAGTCCTTACACTGGTAAGCAGTAACAGAACTTTCTTTAAATGGCCTGCAGCAGGCCAAGGAGTAGTATGCTCTCATAAATATCTTCTATAGACATTGGCGGTCTTAGTGTGTTTCTCTGATAGAATGGGTTTTGTTTTGTTCCTTCTATTTGTGATTAACTATCTCCAAGACCATCATGTCTCTTAAACACCATAATTTATGGCATTCATTATACAGCTATGAGTCAATCAATGTTACAAAGAAACATACAGAAGCATTTGACCCTGACTTAGCTTTGCCCATGGCTACACAGACATCCTGCAAACAGAAATAGCCAAGTTACCTTTAACACAAAAATTGAGATGATACTTGACAAAAGGTTTTGAAGCACATACATTCTACATGAGTTAACATAAAGAGCTTTGGAAAAAGAAGGGATATTGAGAGCAGATTTCACAGTCCCTCTCTTCTGAATCTTGCACCTGCTTTACCAACTTAACAGCACTAGTACATGAGCAGAGACTTGACTATAGTTTTGATGGAGTGTTATTTTATTAGCATCTCAGAAAACAACATCTGGCTGCATAATTGTCTGTGGGCTGCTTCTTATGGGATTATGGTGACTTGGATGAGCAGGACCAGAGAAAAGAGTCAGGATTAGTTTTGAACAGGAAGACAGAAACTGATCCCTTCCAAACAAAGCTAGTTTAAGGGGGAAGACCTGACCACAAGGTTAAGACAGAAATCAAATTGGGATTGAAGGTTTAAATAATACCACACGGAGATTAAAAGTATGGGAGCATGGGAAAAGAGGCACAGTCTCAAAGGAACGGCAAGAGCTATAAAGGTCAGGTGAAAAGAGAGCAAGTTGCCTGGTGGCAACAAGCTTAGAGATCCTAGCCAGAAAGTTTAGATTTATAGGCATGAACCTACAAGGGTCAGCAGGCTGGGCCCCTGTTGAGAGCACAACGTAGCATCCTAGACTTAATAAGACACTTTCAGCAGAGGTTAAGTCTACAGTTACACTGGGGCAAAAGGAATCCCTTGACATGGGAACAGAAACAACAGGTAATTAGCAAGTAGGTGCATTTTAAGTAAGAAGATGGGTTACTGAAGTTTTTTTTTTATCTGATGGTGAGCAAGTCATGAGCATGATTCCTGCAGAAGGTAGCATGCTTTCACCTGTTACACCTAATCCTTGAAGAAATGATCCAGCCACTTCCCAGGAATAAGAATGCCAAAAACCCCTCAATGGAGAGCAAAGCTGGTACTCAAATCCTGGAGATGGAGGCTCGAATGTCTGTACATACAAGTGGAGACAAATAGTTCTGTTCTGAAGGAGAAAGTCCAGGTTCAATCAGTGGGAAAAACTCTTGGAACTAGAAGACTAGCAAAATTGTAACTCAAATGCTTCTTGTAGAGAGTATCAAAATGGCACTAATTCAAAAGAAGATGTGTTGAATCCTGGAAGCCTGACTGGCTCCAGCAGTCCTTTCGTCTGGTCTTCATTATTCTGTCAGATTTGGATAGTTTAAAAAGTGACAGGACATCATGGTTTAGCCCCAGCCAGCAACAAAGAACCACGTGGTCTTTTCACTGACTCCCCTCCAAGCGGTGGGACAGGGGGAGAATTGGCAGAAAAATGCAAAACTCATGGATTGAGATAAAGATAGTTTAACAGAATGATGAAGGAAAGAGGAAAACCACAACAATAATACTGATAGAGGAATATACAAAACATGATTAATGTACCACTGCTCACTGACCAGAACTCGAAGCCCAGCATGCTACCAAGCCATCATTTCTGCCCTGCCCTCTGTCCAGCTTCCTGGCTATATACTGAGCATGGCTCACATGGTATCGAATATCCGTCTGGCTAGTTTGGGTCAGATGACCTGGCTGTGTTCCATCCCAGCTGCTTATTAACCCTACCCCCATTGTAAATAGGACACAGGATTTTTTTTTTTTTTAATAAAATCAGTATCTGTGCTATTGAATGAGTCATCAGCTGTCCACTAGCACTGAGCCAAGGGTCTGAGGATATAATGCAGGTTAGATTAATGCACCCTGAAGTCTCTATGTATGGGCTATCCCTTCAAGCTTACACGGTGGTACCATGAGAGCTCAACTCTTCATCTGGAAACGCAAGGTTGTAGGATCCCTGCTTCTTCACCCTTTCCCCCAATAGCAGCAGACAGAAAGCTCACCCCTGTAGAGGGGGAGCTTTTCTCCTTGCTCATCATTCACTCCCAGTCATTTATCTACAGCAATAGGAGATTCTGCTTGGAGATCTGTGTGGCTACCCCTTCTCTCCATCCCCTTCCTGGGGAGAATTAATGCTAATGTAAAGAACTATTTAAGAGGACAAATGCAATCTGCAAATGCTAGGAATAGGAGAAAGTAACATAGACCAGGATCTGGAAATACACCATCCAACAGAGTTCTCAGTGACTGGCTTTGCAAACCAAACCAGACCTGGCCAACTCATCTGCAACCCCTGCATACCTTTGTCCAGAAGTGTCCTGGAAGGTTGCTATGGCCATAACTTCAAAACCAACTATGAAACCCTTACTCTTGTGCCTTCCCAACATACTTTCCATATCCCAGGTCTTGAATTCCTATTAGTTAGCAGGCTGCTAGAAACATAGCTGACATATATACAGTGTAATTGCACAGTGACAGCTGAAGAAAGCATTGAAGAGTAGTCTAAGAACCAGAAGACAGTAAGGTCAGGGGGATGCTCTTGCAGTATCCCATTTTTTTGAAACTTTACAAGAAACATTATTGCTGACTTTAACACTTCAAAAGAAAGATAATTAGAAGAAATCATCCAGCAATGAAAAATCGTTATTAAATCTGCAGCAAGCTATCCACGAGGGTGTTTTGTTAAGGCTGGGCTTCTACAGAGGAGCCTAAGACACTAACAGAACATTGACAGCATTTGCAATGAGGAACCAACACTGTGACTATACACAAAACCTTAGTAAAAAGATAAGGGGCTTTTTCAGGGAGAGCAAGAGTAATTGAGAATTGCTCTTTTCTAGCAATCCCTGCTTGAACTATGAGACTCAATTACCTCTCAGGAAAACTAAACCTCAGGTTTAGCTGCAAAAATTTCAAAGACTTTTTGGAGAGACAAAAAAAAGAAAGAAAAAGACTGATTTTGCAAGTATCTTCATAGAGGGTTACCATGGGATTTTAAATGTAAGTTTTGCTCACACCTTGCAGATGGAATAACAATACTCAGTAAATGAAGGAAAAGCCAAACCCCACAATTAAGAAGGTTTGTATTTTCTTGTTGGTGCTTTTAGATTTCCCTTGGTCTTGTCTTCAGTCTCTTAATTGTAAGTTAACTTATCTCTGATCTTGGCAGGTTTTCTGTCATGAGAAATAGCTTTAAGTTTTCATTTGTAGGACTGACCTACAGCTGAAGACTAGTTAAAATACTGTTGAAGCTCATTTTTCAATTCCACTGTTAATTTCAGACCTGCACCCAGAAATTTCCTTTCAAACTGGTGCCTTGAGTTTTTGCAGCTCTTTAATAATACAGCTAAGCTGCTAATTTAATTAACTGCATGATCACACGGACTGTCAACTCTGAGACTCTTACTGCCTTCTATTGACAGCAGTGGGTGAAAGCAAGAGCCCTGTATGGTTTATTTGGAAACTCATGAGAGCAAGCGAGTTGAGCTCAAGTCCACAAAAAGAGTGTGAATAGACTCTAAATCAAAGGCAAGAAGGATCCCAGTTACTGCGTCAGGTACCATTTCCACAACTCAAACAAAGGCTATTTAAATGTTTTACACCCTCTAAAAAAGGCTGAACAGACAGGTCTCTTCTGTTGTTTCAACTTCTTTATGTCAGTAATCTCCCATTGGGGTAAGACATGTAAGAAGGTGGCCAGAGCTCTCCTGGGATAGGAGGAAGCATACTAAAAGGTTAGAGTATGTCGGAAAGCATCAGCCTGTCACTTAAATAAGGGAGCCTGGAAGTGCACTTTCATGTATTCAAATCAAAGGGGTGTGGAAAAATATCTTGGTTTTCCTTATGATGAATTCTGCCATTTATGTAAATTAGAACAGAATTCAAGAAATGTGGCATGTCTAAGTGTGAATAACAGCTGGGGAAAATTGCACAGCAGCTGCCAATATCAGTAATTTATTATTAATTGGTTCTACAGCCATTTCTGAAACAGTCATGACAAGAAGCTGTGCAACAGGATAACAATATTACAGGGAACGATAAAAGCATACATTTCTGTACTGCTTTCCTAGAATTTCCCCAAATATTTGTGTATTACCCACTTGGCTGCAGCTGTATTTCTTTGAGAAACAAACGTTATTACACCAACCAACCAACCAACAACAAAAGCAGTAAAAAGACAAAGAAATCCATTAATTTGTGTTCACCACAAGTACAGGGAGACAGAAATGGAGGTGGAATACACCCTAACCATAAATTTTGCAGCAATTGTACAAATAGATATTGTTTCTCATCAGAATTAAACAGGCCTTTGGAAACCTGCCTGCCTGAATTTGTCGGGGCTGAATCCACTTCTGTTTTGCTATTGTATGTTATCAATTAATTTGACTGAACTTCCTGGGCAAGTTATTAAGTTCCCATGCCACTTCCTCATTATCTGTAAAACAGGGCTAACAGTATTAGCCCTAGTACTTTACAAAGGAGATCAAGGATTATACAGAACTACAAATAATTCACAAACCCTGGTTGAAAACTGCATGCCAACATTTTCCTCTTATCTGAAAACCTCCAACCTCCCTTCAGTGTCTTTAAAAGAAGACTTATTCTAATATACTATTTTATAAAAACAAAATAGACAGTAAGCATTTAAGATAATTATTTGCCTACAATCATAGCTTGACTGCCATTCTCCACGTTTTCTAAAAGGAATCTATTTTTGAAGGTGACCTGCATTATTGTAGTGTTAATAAAAATGCACTGTGTGTAATCGGCTATTATTTTAACTCTAAGCATATTCAGTTGTTCAAAAGGTGTAAGCATTCTCAAGGGGAGCATCATGCCAGTAAGAGAAGACTCTTCTTCAGGAAAAAAGGGGGTCAAATCTTTCCCCAAAGTACTAAGTCCCTAGTAATACTGATCTATTTAAACACTGCATAATATATTTCATATTTATATTGTTATAATGTCTTGGACTTCTCCACATATTTTATGTTTTGCAACAAGAATAGCTTGTTTTCCTGTCCCTGTAGATGCAGGTGCCTCTGAGATCCCAGTGGCCACAGTTCAGGTGAAAACCTTTTTGATGAAACAGAATTACTTAAAAATAATGCTGAGCTGCTGAAAAATAATTTTCAAGAAAAACTACCCAACCACTTGCATCCTTCTTGTTTTGCTTTCAGTCATGCTCTCTTGATGTATTCTCACAAAACTTGAGATTTGTAAACAAAAGCAATCTCATTTTTTTATGCTTAGTTTTAGAAGAACAGTATATGTACAGGTCTCTAAGGTTACGAGAAGGACAGACTCCCTCATTTCCACTATTTCCCGGGAGCAATTTCATGATGAAATGTAAGTAGCTATGGAAACAATCTCTTTTGTTTCCTGTACAATAGTCTAAATTTCTAAAAGCTTCCACTCATAGAGAAGGACATCACTTCCTTACCATGATACTATTGCAGTACCTTTTTCCACTGAAACACAACATGATGAGTTCTGCTACTCATTCCAAAATAGACAAAGCAGTAGTTTTTCACTCTGGAGCAGTAGGTTTGATCAGTGGGGAATGGCGGGGAGACAAGGTGTCTGACTAACACACAGCTTTCAGCCTGCGATGTGCAAAGGGAGTAAAATCTATTTAGAGGAAGTACTACAGGTCGTAATACCCTGCATTATCTTTTGATTACCTGTAAATAGTAATTACATATAGTACCTGTGGTCCTATCAGATTAAAATTTGAAGTCCTATAAGGTAAGAAATTGGATATGGTGTGTATCAAGAATGAAGAGATCTAGGTGAAACTCCTTGGTTAAAGTCAGATATTCTGTGTAAACTTGGGCAAATCATTTAATCTTTCCTCCTTTCTAATTTTCACAGAGAAAATGGGACTCACATATTACAGGAGTTTTGTAAGGATATCCACAGCTTGGCTCATACTTTTATGCCATCTAATGAAAGAAAGATCTACGGCTCCTTTCTCAATAATTATCTCTTCCCCTATGATCTACCAGGATGGCGCCAATTTTCTGGGTCACTTTTGCCCTGTGTTGGGGACTAACGAGGTCACAAGAAGCCTCCACTGTCTGGCACCTTCTCCCTGCACAGCACCCTAAATGTGGCAACTACCTGCAAGATTCAAATACAGCTCCTGCAACCATATTAATTTAGAATGTATCCTCTGCTGGCATTATTTAATAGATGGCATTTAAGAGATCGGCAACAGGAGGAAGTTACTTCTTTTCAGTCTTTATTCCCTGGCCAGAAGTAATTTTTAGTCCTAGTTATAAGTTTTTTATTTCTGTGCAGCGCATGATTATGTATTTAACAAGCCTCTACTGCAAATGAAATCTGCTGATTGTGTAGGAAACATCCAGCCAACCATGATTAATAAGGTAACAGAGAATACAAAACATTTTAGTTCCACTAGCACATTTACCTTCCATTCTTTTACACAGGTTTTCATATCTACAGGGGAAAACTCTCTTCAAAAAGAGAAAAATTTTTAAAAGAAACACAAGTATACATACACAGGTATGTATTTGAAAATTTCTCTGCACATTGTATAGCTTTGGCCAAGGCATGATGGACATTTCAGAGATGACAGCACAAAAGAAAAGTGATATTGGTTCTAAGTTCACATTGTGACTGGTTTGAACTTTATAAAATGTATGAATTCAGTAAAAAAGAAGCCCTGAGTAACTACTCTGTCTTGCAGTGTCAAATTCAATGTGGGAATTTCTTCTGATGGGACTGTAGTGAAGACCAGCCATAGCTCTACTCTGCCCAGTTAACTACTACTTTTTGCTCTAAAGGCAAAACAAATGTTATCTGTTCCACACAGAAACAAGTATCACAACTTGTGGTCAGATGCTCAGGTGCTTTTAAGTGCCCTATCTCCTGGGCAAATACAGAGATTTAAATAAATTTAAATCTGGCCTCCATTAACTGAAGGCCAGACCCACTGCCTCTGCAATGATTTCCAGTGTGACCTTGGTAAAAGGCACTTTATCTCCTTATGCCTCAGTTTCCTTTTCTACGAAAATAGGCCAGTGACACACCTCCTAGAAGTGTTTTAAAGTCTTCTGATGGGAAGTGCAAAATGAGAGCAGCAAATATCTTTATCAGTGCAGGGAAAAATAATCCAACTACCCTCTGCAAATATTTCGAAGAATGGAGCAATAGATTTTCTTCATCTGATTTGTTCCCTCCCCAGCAGATTTTATTCTTATCTAAAACTTCCTCTTGAAAATCCCATTTAGTTTTATAACATGCTTGGGAATCCTTTGGAACAGTATATACTTTATAAATGCAAGATAATACCCAGTGTTTCCAGGCTTCTGCATCTAACTAACATTCATCCAAAAGTGTAAACAGATTGAAAATTTTGTCATAAATGTTCCATTTCTTTCCCCGGCGTTCCATAACATTTGAGTGGGGAAGCAAAAGAACTGATCTAACTACATTTGCTTATTGGTAGGTTACACAGAGCTCATGTGCATGAGCTGGATGCCAAACACTTATGTCTTCTGCAAAATTAATTCAGAAAGAGAGGGAATATCTTTATGTATTTAGGGCTTTGAGTACCAGGGTATTTGGGTGGGATATATGAACGCTGCCCAGTCTAGAACAGAGTCAGTAACAGAAAGCCAATATTCTCAAGTAATATTTGAAATCTTAGGAGAGCCAGAAAGTCTACTAGTACTTTCTTGGTTTAAGTCACTTGATGACAGCTTCATTTCTAGCATGTCCAGATATCACAGAAAGTGCGATTAAACTTTCTGTAATGATCTTTCAAGGGTAGGGTCAATTTTTCTCATTTCTTTAGTGTATTAACATTTAGTGAATGAATTCCTCTCCTTTCCTCTGTGCATGCACACTACATCAGGCTACCAGATGTAAGAGACTGCTTTAAACTGAACCCAATGACACATTCAAAGACCCTCCGAGTCATTCCAATCCTCGCAAATAGAGTTCCTCATGCCTTTGGAGAGGAACTCTGGTTTCTTATGAAGGCTCTGATGTACATACAGGCCTGGAATGTGCTTAACATCAGTATTTACAAATGCAAAAACCGCAAAATAGTTTCAAATTGCAACTGCAGGAATGTAAGATCCCCCCACCCCCAGCCCCTTTATTAAGCTGGCATTCAAAGACTTTTGAGAAGGTAACGTTCTGGCATATGCATTGAACTGAAACTAGAATCCAATTCTGTACAACACTAGTTTGGGGGAAGGCATATATTAGTGCCCCAGGGCAGTTTGAGAAACTTGAGTAAAAAATCACTCTAACAATATCTCTGTGGCATATCTTGTAGTATTATACCCTCTAAGGATCTTTAACAAATACTTACTGATTGAAGGCCTCAGATTTTTCTTGCTGTGCTGTCTGCCTGCTTTTTACTGACCATTACTGTTTAAGACAATTTTTATTGGAATAGATTGAACAGTTAGTAGCCATTTCTGTAGTGCACTCACTAGTTTTCTTAATACTAGTGCATATCAAAAGCTGCTTTTTTTCATTAATTGGCTTTTCCATTATCCGGTCTTCCCAGGACTGAAATAATAGCAACTTCTAGCCCTACTCTCACATATACAATCTTGAGATAGCTGTGTCTTAGGGAATGACCTAGATCTTTTGCAATCATTTAGCTTGCTACTGTACACTGTACCATTCAAGCTACTATCCAAACTCTATTTGTGCCATGTGTTATACTTTTAAAACCACAGGCAATCTGGATTTTCATTTCAGCCCAGGTCTGGTATTCATCCCCAGGCAAGACAGGTAATTAAACACGCTACTTCTGTTCACATTCTTCTATTCCACCATCATCATCATCACATTTGAACCTTAAATGTCAAAAACAAAGTCAGAAAATGGCGTGCATTGCATAATTGAAAGTGATTTCCCTGCATGGAAAAAAAATAATAGAGAGTACCACTAATGGGGGTCTCATAGGTTTTGCAAGTCACTCCACATTAAGGCAGGATTACTTTTCATGATTCCAGGGAACACGAGGCTGTTTGAAAACATCTCCAAATTATGAGTCTTACCAGCAGACCTGTATTCCCACAAGTACCTCAGCAAGCTAGTCATATGCAAACAAATGGTTTCAAATCAGCTGCTAGAAATTCCAAGTTCAATTATTTAAATTTGTGAAAAAGAATAAGAAAAAACACATATAGCTGTTCTTTTTCTTTGCTTCTTCTTCCTTATATGCAGACAATGTCTCTGTAAAGTAGCACTGGTATGATGCAATGTTTGCTACTGCTTTGGAAGGGGTGCTTTGAAACAAAAAGATGGCTCTCTGGAAGCCTCTAAAATCCTCCTGCAGAAAACCAACTAGGAACATTAGGCAAAACTTTCAGCTAGATTAAGATACTGTAGCTCTAATAAAAAACTAACAACTACATACAATTGTTTAAAAAAACCCAAACAGACAAATAGCCAAGAAGGTAATGAAACAGCCTAAGTGATTTCAAAGTTTAAGCCAGTTACCTGGAAGATGAATATACCTTCAGGCACCTATTTATAACTAGTATCAAAAATCCAGATTTATCTTGCTGAGAATACAAAAACTGATAGAACATAAAGCAGGAGATCAGTGAATAGCTCTGATACCATTTTCTCTGTTCATAAATCCTTCAGCTGAAGAAGGAAGTTGGGAGACCTTCTCCTTGTTTTTGAATATCTTATTACATAAAAAAATATTTTAAAACCCCAAAACAACTGTAAATAATCAAAGCCCAAACTTGTTATCCAAAGGCCTACATTTCTGAAATAGCTGTTGATTTGGAGGCTTAGTTTGAGAAGTCTGGAAGGGATTTTCTAAAACTTACACTTTTTTTTATAGACACTGGCAGACATGCTTAAAAAAAGTCTAGACTGAGATTTTTGTCTGTGCAGCCAAGTTTCCCAGCACTGTAATATATTGAGGAATGTTAGCTGAAAGTTTCTGGAAGGGGGGGGTTAGAAGTCTGCACATTTGCAGATAAAATGAAAAAGTCCTGATCCCTAAGACCTTCTGAAGGTCATCAGGAACTCCATCCTGATCAGTTCCAAGAGCAGACAGAAGACCCTCTCCTGATAGCTTGCCTAGCTTGGAAGATGTAACTTCAGCATTTCAAAACTTCAGCTGTGCTGCTTTGTCAGATACACACAAAAAGGAAAAAAAGATTTGAATCACATCTTATAGACAGAGATGCACTAATGATGCCTTTTCAAGTTAAACATGAAGGGGCTGCAAAATTCCGTATTTCTTATGCAATAATTTTGAGGAGGATGAGACAGGGTGTGGTGCTGGATACCAATAAGAGAACTAGATGAACACATTCGACAGCTGCTACAGGATATGAAGGGCTGGATTCACAATCCATGAAAAATAAAAAGCTGTGCTGTGAAGGGCATCTATGACATGTTTTATTTAAATCTAGATATTATTGGATGGTGATGCATCTTATAACTGAAAGCAATTGTGTTTATTTCCTTGACACACACCCATCTTAGATCCTTAGTCAACTTGATAGAGATTTTTGTAATTAATTTTTTCAACCCATGCTCTTCAGATACAATGGCACAGACATGCACACTGCCATAACGTTTGGAGCGAGAATGCCTTCTGGATTTACTCTACTGAGCAGTAGTTTTACAAAGGATTGCTAGGCCACATTACATAAACTTTTGCTATTTTAAAGGTATTAAGGCTTTGGCAATGTCTGACATCCTGACTTTGGCAAACAATATTTGGAATGGTTACTTGTTAGAAGTCATCATCAAATTGTCCTAACACACAAAGATATTACTTGAGACTTCAGTGGAATCAGTCTTGTTCTGCTGTCAGGAAGTCAAAGAGTTTCTTCAAATCATGCCACAAAGCCAGTTCTCAGTTTGAATTCTTCAGCTTATTTTTCTTACTTTGAGTGTTCGATCTCACTGGTTTAGCACTGGATCTCTTTCATCTTCTAGAGACATTCCCTAGAAGAATATCAGGGAGAAGAACCACCCCTAGCATTTTTATTAATTTATCTGTTTTGGGACACTTAGTTGTGATAAAAGGTTGTGGATTCATCAATAGTGACCAAGTATCTCATGAAACGTGCAGAAGATCAGAAGTCAGCCCCTCCATGTCTTCATATGTCTTCTGAATTCTGCTCCAGTGCTTCTGTTGAAGCCTCTGACACAAAATTTCATATCCCTGGTTCAGCTACATTTCAAGAGCACTTTTCAATCCCTCTCTTCCTTATAGTTTTACCTATAAGCTGACTTTGACCATTACCATTTTCTTTCAAGCTGTCTTTTTATCACTGTCTCACTGCAGCCTGACAGCTATTTTGCTTTAGGGCCCTGAAGAATCTTACCCCATACTGACCCCGTACTTAAATTCAGTTCCTGCTCCTACTTTCACTCATGAATATTCAACTGCTGTAGTTTACACCTGCTGGATCTCATTTTCTGTCATTAAGATCATTCAAGTTAACTGTTGGGGAAAGAAAACAAAGTGTTTCGTGATGTCAAATAATTCTCTGAAATGATTCTCCGTGCGGATCTAGTCCCATCATATTCCTTTTAACCACCCCTTCCACCATCAGGTCTCGCTCTGGTGATTCCTTTAGTCAGTTGCCACCTTTTCGCACAACAGAGGCCCTTGGATAAACCTTTTCTGAGTATTCCCATCCAAACTAAAATAAAGAGGAAAATCCCTTAGAGAGTCACCTTTACTGTCTGGATAGGGGTTAAATTCAGAGATGGTTCTGTGAACTTGGTTCAGAATTTATGATCACTTTATTCCTTGCACCAGCATGAAAATGAGATTGGAGGGACCAGCAGCACTATCCAGTATCCACACACAATAGAGAAATAACTTCAGAGGCTGAAGACCATTTTCTTTGCTTTGAAAGCTTTTCCAGTCTGCAGTCCAGTTAGTGGCTCTAGGTGCTGACAGGCATTCAATTGGACCACTCAGTTGTAGAAACACTGATATATATATATATATTTTTTTTTTTCTTTAAGGTTGAATTAGAAAAAGCACTTATTTCTTAAGAACTGATAAACGACTGGTGTCACAAGGCCTGCTTTGGCACCAGTGATGCAATCCTGTCAAGCCCTGCTTCCCTCTGTACAGCTTCCCTAACCACAGAATCATAGCATAATTTAGGATGGAAGAAATCTAAGAGATTACCTGCTCCAACCCTGCTCAAAGTAGGGATACCATTCTCTCTGTTCTGTAGGGATAATGACACTAAAACAGGAATAGCAACTGAAGAAAGAAAGAAAAAAGAAACAACCCACAGAGCTGGTAAAGAATCTGATCTACCATGCTGCAGTGGTCCATAGTTTTAGGCCTTGACTGAAACAGCTGACAGCTCCTTCGCTGTTACCTATTTCTCTGTGGCCTTCCAATATAACCGCCTCGAGTAGTCACAACTCTGGATAATTACTCTGTTAAAAAATTAAATTATCCTACTGTTATGCTCCTTACTTAAGAATACTGCCTCTTTGGGAAGCTATTTAGGTCAGAAAAAATTTTCAACTTGCTGTTCAACCACTTCTTGTCCAATTTGCAAGACATTGTTATGAGGACCCACAGATAATTTCTCTGAATTCTGAAAACTGGTCAGAAAAAATTTTCAACTTGCTGTTCAACCACTTCTTGTCCAATTTGCAAGACATTGTTATGAGGACCCACAGATAATTTCTCTGAATTCTGAAAACTGGACATTTACCCTTTGTTTCCTACTTCTTAAAGCAGCTAGTCCACAGAAAGAGCCTTCCTCTTAGCCCATGACAGTGCAGTTACTTTCAAACGTTTTGATGATGAATCTTATTTGAAAGTTTTTTGGAAGTCCATCTAATGCAGCACAAACCAGATCACCCTTCTCCTCATACTTATTGATTCCATCAAAGAACTCTAATGGATTTGTGAAATATGACTTCCTTCTACAAAAACAATGTTGTGTCTTCTCCAGTATATTTATCTAGGCATCTATCAATTCTGTTTATTACAGTTTTCTACCGTTTTGTCCAGGATAAAAGTCAGACTTGCTGGTCTGTAGTTTTTCAAGTTTCTTCCAGACCCCTTTTAAAAGAAAAAAATCCTTGTTGTTGCTTTATATTTCCTACCTTCCATTCTTTACAACCACTGCAGAGGTCATTTCAGTTCTTTGGAAAACACTTAGTACAGAATTTTGGTTGCTTTGATAGGATAATGCTTCAGTTCTTTGATACAGAAGAAATAACTGAGCAATTCGTGCATTGTCACAATTGTTTATGACAAGTTTGGCACAAACAGAATTCTTTTTTTAATGTTGCTAATAAGACAACTGGTATTTTGGCTTAAAATTCACTCTTTCTCCCACGGTATTGTAGAAGAGGTTAGGTTCTTGCCGGTTCCTGCAAACTAATGCCAGCAAAGGAAATAGAACATGCCATTGCTTTCTCACTTGCAGAGAAAAAAAATAGAGCAAGTTTGATCCTTTACCAATGATTAAACAGAGTATCTTGCGGTTGAACTCTAGCTATGATAAGAATGACATTATTTACTTAGTAAAATGGTGCCAATTTCGCACTGTAAGGTAGAAATGTTGAAAGAACAGTAATTTCAAAGTTTTGTAACTCTCATAATTGTAAAATACATCACTAGTTCTAATTACATATAGATCCCTTGTCTCAGGAGGTTCTTCCTTCAGTCTTCAACAAGCGGAGACTTACTCTGTTATTTGCGGATATTTAGACACAGGAATAAAGCAAACGAGCTGTAAAGCAGAATTTTCCATGTTATAGCTTCTGCAGATTAGGAATGCTATTTGTTCCAAAATTGAATTACAGTCTGTTAATAAAGCAATAAACAGTTTAAAACTACTTAGAATTTTTAAATGGTATGAATTGTTTAAAATTAACACTTTATTTCCACAAAATAAATCTGATTATGTGACCTATATTTAGATTCAGGGATAAAAGCAGATTATGCAGGTTCTAAATAACGTACTTTGCTGTTGAATCCTGATTCTTATTTGCTCGTTTATGACTGGACCAGAAGAATTATAATAGATTACTGTTTGCAGTACATATTTCAATGTATCAAACCATAAAGTATATTCATATTGTACATTTTAGCCAGTGAACAAACTTGATGCAAAACTCATTACCTACTGATAGCTTTAATGTCCTTGTCTGGTAAAGGGACAGAGTGTTCATTTATAAAAGGTAGGAAACCTGAATGGTATAGCTGAGTATTCAAATAGCTGCAATGTTAAGTATATGGTGTTTTAATGAAAAAAATAATCACATTGACAGGCAGATTATATAGGCTGTAGTATCAAGCATCAGTACAGAAAGAGAGGTCTTGGGAAAAATAGAGACATATTTCCAGATTAAATTTACCAGATGCAGTGTGATTTCACAACAGAAACATTAGATAGAAACAGTAGGGTTACCCTAATAGACCATATGGTCAGCATCTAATGTCTCCATAAACCTTGGAATACAAAACTGACCTATAAAACACAAAGGCATGAAATAATGCCCACTGCTTTCCTGTTCTTATAAGAATTTTGTCCAAACCACTTCTTTGTACTTCTATGACTACACTATTGACTTCAGTGAAATTACTTACATCAATAATCAGAAAGGTATCAAAAACCTAGGAACTCGTGTTCTTTCCTCAGTCTGCCTCCTACAGATACATAAATTATCTTGCTCAACCAAAGCATTCTGAATTGCACAATAATTTTAAATATATATCAAGGTCAATCTGAACACGGAGAGAAAAGGTGGCTTTTTAAGTTCATTCTTCACATTCCAGCACATAAAGGATAGGTGCCAATGAAATTAGCTACAATCACCAAATGCTGATTAGTAGTAAAATAACTGCTATGGAATATGTTGGGGAAATAAAAGCAGTTGCCCCGTTCTGAGTTCTACCTTCAACTTTTCCATTGTTGTAAAGCAAAAATTCCTGGATTCCAGCACCATGTTGAGACCTGCTAACTAATACCTTTTTATAAAATAAGGATTTATAGCATTTTTACAGCACGTTGCGCAACAGAGCCTACTCCAAAAACAGAGTTCTTAAAACATTAAAACAAAAAGGAGAAGTTATTGTATTACCCCATAGATGGTAATCAAAGCTACAGCCCCACTCTGCTGTCACCATCAGAGACAATCCTGGTCAGAAATTTTTTTCTCTCTTTATTTGTGTAAGTATCATACTCAAATTATCACCTGAAGGTCAGGGAGGAAGTCATCAGCAAGGAACTGAGCTGGACCAAATACCTTACATAAAAAAAGGAACAAAGTCATGACTCTTGCCTGTTTGAGAGATTGAGAACCAATGGATACTGATATATTTTAGGACACAGTGAAGAACTGCAAGCCAAGCCACACGAGCTGTGCTATGCTGCAAAGTGTTTGAGTGCTCTAAAATATTTTCATACTCCAGAGGTTGGAATAGGCTGTGAATTTATGTTTTTTGTTGCTATGGTAATTTGTATTGTCAGAGTTTTAATAACCTCATCAAAAACACGCATTCAAGAGCAATGTGGCACCTCTACATAATTTAACACCAAGCCATTCATAGCGTGTGGTACCATTTGAAACACTGCACAAGAAAATTAAAAACAAATAGAAATAAATCACCACAATGCTGAAACCAATAAATATTTAGGCTGAAAAGGTGAGCAGTCAGTGGAAAGAAAAAAATATTTCCAGAGAAATGATGGAAGCCTCTAATACAATTATTCTCCTACCAACAACAACAGCAACGTAAGCTGACATCAGTAGTAGTTAGACCAGAACTATGGTTTTGTTTGTTTATATATGTATGTATGTGTGTGTGAAAAGCCATTTTAACCAATGGCTTTTCAAAAATCAGATTTGTTAGTCTTGAAATACAAAGTATATAGATTGCTAATATTTAGTTAGGGCAGGTTAAAAATCACAGGCTAAAATCTACAGAATATGAGGACTACTACACATGACAAATTCCTTTTGAGTTAAACTTCATTAATGTCAGTGGCATTTCATCAGTGTGTAATTTGGTCCTGTATCTAAATTTCCTCAGTGTCCTAATACACTATCAAATGACTCGTATCATTTATTTGGTAGCTTTACTTGCTGCTTGTGCATCATCTGAGGAAGAGATAATTATGTTTCAGCACTTTAGTTTATTTTTCTACTTGAACTTTATTGCATTTTAATAGTTTTTCTAACTCTCTCTAGCGCCTAAATAAGTGAGGGAAAAGGGACTTTAATAAATTATTATTATGGTACAACATGTGAAAATGGCAACACTTTCAACTTCTTTAAGTTTTTAAGCTGCATTAAAAGCTCAAGTTATACAGGGCCAAATACTAAATATTGTGTATTAACTAAAGCCAAAAAAACTTTTGCCAAAAAAGAATCCAGTATAATGTGAACTTACAGAACCTGGAGGTAGCTTGAATTCATTTCATTGTCTGACAGATGCACAAAGTGTTCAATGTATAGTTCCCCTCTGAAAGCCTAGTTTTCCTCTGGTCTTTTATTTTCCTCTGGACTGATTCTTTGCCTCTCCCAACATTCTAGTCTTTCTTCAGCCGCAATCATATAATAGCTGCTATTTTAGTATATCAATGTGGTTTTAGTCTTAGTGAAAACAAGAGAACAAACATTTATTTATTTCCCTAGCTTCCACTTGCAGCTAGTATATATAAAAGTGGTACTGATCCTTCTGGCTTCATATTGCTACCGAGTAAGAGAGAACAACTCAGAAGGCAAGTGCTTCAAGGCACAAATATACATTGGCATTTTCATGGAATGGACAACACATTCAGTAGATTTGCAGAAAACCTTGTAAACAGAGAACTCCAAAGAGACTGATAAAAAATCCTACAAGAAATCAAATTTCTTTTAACACTGTGATGTTGGGGTTCGTAGTGAGGCCAAACCTAGAAATTGCAGTGTAGGTAAAAGCTCCTGCAGCAGCAAAAGTGCCTCAACAAAACCAGCTCCCTCCATGCTGCTAGGGTTGCTCTGATGAACAAATTGTTTCTTTCCCAGGAGAAGGAAGAGTTCACTAACTGAAATGCCTCATAAAGGAACTTCTTTATTTTGGATCTGTATCACCACTTAAGACACAACACCCTCTTAAGTAACCAGGTCTGTTCCAGGGCACCAGGAAAGCACATTTATTGCTTCCCGGTCCTCAAGGAGTTGAAATTCTCCCTCAGTGCAAGGAGCTAGAAAGAGGCATATGCACTGTGAATATTTTAATAGTCTTGAATACCATAGGCAGTAATCAGAGGTTTCCCAGGTGCACAATTTTAAATGAATCTCATATTGAGCATTTATATTTAGAGAAATATAATGATCTAAATTCAGAATAGCACAGTTACGGTTGTCACTTCAAGAGACTTCAAAAATAACCAGACTTAAAACATTTAAGGTTAATTAAGGAAAACAAAAAGATTTATACTGTATAGAGAAGCCTTGCATAAAAGTTGTGAACTCCTATGGCATAATAAGTGATCTGACTTCCTTGATGACCTTGTGATGTGAGTCAAAGTGGGATGGCAGAAATATACAGAATAAATAAGACAGAAGAAAAGGTTTATACTAGGTAGAATTTGCCAAGAAAGTTCCATTTATGTCAATGGTGTCATCACCTATGGAAGAATAAGCAGCATTTGGATATCATGGGAGGACACAAAAAGGATTACAGGTCATTCCATCAGCTCTTCTGCACTGACATAGCAGGGTCTTCTGAACATTGCTCCGTCAGTTCTTGAACACCATGAACTGTTGAGATATCCTCAACGTTGCAAGTCACAAACTATTCTTTTCCAGCTGTACGCACAAGTCTACAAGTGTTAAAATAACACTTTTGTCACAGCCACAAAATTACTTTTTCTTTCCTTGTTTTCAATTTTCAGGTATTTACCATCACTGTATCCTCTATATTAAATACTATTAAAACACAGATATTAATTTTCTTTACTCTCTTTTCAGCTACTGTGGCCACCAGCAGAGACAAAGGCTCTTTCTGCACCTCTCTAAAGCAGATAATCTCTTCCTGTTAGCAGAGAGTGTAGTTGCTTAGGAGACAGTAAGGCCCTGTAAGAATTTTAGTAGCTGTAATGTGGGATGTTACTGTATCAAAGCAAGTTTTAGCATCAATAGAATAATCACAACTCAATTCCTCTTTAAAACACCAGGTTGTTTCTTCGTTCCATCTCATAATTAGAGTTTGTGTCAGAGCCTAAGCAAGAAGGTTTTTCAGATACCTGTCTAGAAATAATGAGGACTTGACTGTGCAAGCTGTTTAAGAAGTCAGGCAGCCGTCTACTTAAGTACCCAACCTGGGACCAGGCTGCATCTTCTCCGATTCAGTGAGCTATGAAAGCATATGAAAGAGGAAGCTGGTCAGAAAACTATTCCCTTACAAAAATAATTTTCAACAAAAGCATTTTTTCCTCTAGTTGAAGAAATTTTGCCTACCCAAATAGAAAAGCTCTGTACTTTTATAAACTGCATTCCAGATAGCCAGTGACTAGACCAATCAATATAAAATTTGGCCAAAATTTCAGTCAGTGATATTGCAGTAAAGTGTGTTCCTGTCACCTACGTAGCTTTTTAGCTCTTTTTGTATAGGATCTGGGCAGAAGACCACCAATCCAACAAAATACTGATTGAGGAAAGATTTGATAAAATTATTTCCATAGTTCCCTTATTTTTACAGACTCCTGAGATCTGCTCAGATAAGAGGCTTCATGTCCATCTCTGCTTGCTATTGAGAACAACCAAACAACATTTCCATAAATACCAGAAATTCAGACACTTTGTAGGTCTGTTGTCACTCTGTTTCACAAATATTTTAAGACAGGCTGTATGGTAAACACTCCATAATACAAACTGGAAAAGAACCACCACTTGGTGTGCAGAAGCCCAGCTGTCAGTCTCAGATGTCATCTACAGAGCTGACTGTTTTCTTTTGAAAGACAACATTTTCATGTTTCAGTCTGGAAGAGGAACACAGCCCTCTATTTATACAGTATTTTACAGTCCTTTACCCACAACTATCAGATATATCCCCATTCTTCAGGCATTGTTACCCATATTGGGGCTAGGGGTTGGGTCACTGCTCTCCTTATGTTTGAAAATAGGGCTGGGAAGTGGAGGACTAATAATGACTGGTGCCCTGTGCCATCCATTTCTCATGGTAATGATCTATGCGTTCTGGAAGGTACAGCAGGGTCAATGAGTTGTGTTAGACCAGTGCAGGTAAGGAAGGCAGTGATGGTAAAGGCAAAGGTGGGAAAAGTTGACTCTGATTTATGGTTCTGTCCTGGGCATGGTCCCTATATGATTTGAGAAAAGTGCTGCCCTTCACCATGGCAAACTGAAAAAACTTAAACCTAGCGTTCAGTTCTCTCACAGTAGGTGAGGCAAGGCATGCCTGGAATCCAGAGATTTTCTTGTTCATTTTTACAAGCCATATTCCAGTCATAAACAACGCCAGAGTTTTCTGAAGAAAATGAAGTCCTATGAATAGCTCTGTCCAATTATTAAAAAAAAAAATTCTTTGAAAATTTTGCTTACAGACATGAAAGGGAAATTTGACTTTCAGAACATCACATTTGGGGGGAACAATGAATTCCTTTTTCAAAGTGAAATGTCACTGAAGTTTTCAACAGAGGCTATCACAGCAAGTACAGCAATTTATTCAATATTCTAGAAACCGCCAGGGCAGAATTGATGATAACACGACCAAGTTTGCAATTCAATTTTTTTCCGTTCTTTTCATTTTTTAATTAAATCTTGATAGTTGTAGGACAGGACTACTTTTCTGTATCGCAAGTGAACAAACTAAATTCAGATGCTCCTTTACCCTTTTTCTTCTCCTGGTTGCTCACAGGACTTATTACAGAAGAACCACATGAGCTGCATTTGATGAGAAAAGCAAATATCTAGTACAAAGTGTCTCCTGTGAAATGATGGGAACTGATATTATTCCCTTTATCATCTGACATCTAGCCAATTAGCAGCAAAAGATTGCAAGAGCTGATCAATTAGGTCCTGTAACCTGCTTAAATTTAAATGGAATTTTAAAAAAGAATGCAAAGGGAGGTGCCGATTTTCTCTACAGCAATGAAGTGATCATGCCATTAGCTATAGTAACTGAAGAACATTTTATCTAAAGCTGGTAAAAAATAAATTGAAGCAATTTAGATGTAAAAAAGCACCTAGCTTTCTGCAAAAACTGGTATCAGAAAAAACTGCCATTGAAATGCTTGACTTTCTTTAAGTTAATTTGGAAACAAAATATTTCAACAAGCAACAAAAGTCTTGTTTGCTTGTTGAAATACTACATGGCACTCTAGAAGCAACTTTCCAACAGCTCCATTTTTTAAGTTTGTGAAAATCTTCAAAATTTCCTGCCACAAATTTATAACTTCATTCATTAGAATACTCACCAAAAAAAATTCAAGAAAGCTGTTGAAAAGTGCCATAGGCTCATTAAATTGGTTTTGCAAAAGCGAATCATATAAGTATAGTAATTAGATCACTGAAGACTTAATACTTATACTGCATTGTGTTGCATCAAAGTTAATCTTTGCACTGACACCTGACTTGCTGCAATGTCTGTAGAACCAAAATTATAAAAGAATGAACAACATAATGTGCTCCTAATTGTTGTGCTAAGCCTTAATACAAGGTGGGGTCAGAGAGACAAGGAGCTTAATTGATTTTATTCCAGGAAACAAAGACAGCGTGCAAAGAATCTGCTGCTATGATATCAGTGGGAACAGTCATTAAAAGCTTATTAGTGGGAGAGGTCCAGGCAATAAGACACAAACACAGAACATTAAAGGAAATAAAGTTTCCCCAACAAGAACAGTATGGTTTTATTTTCCTCACTGAAGTTTCTTCTGTACTGTAATATGATTAAGATAATTACCCCACTGTAAATGTGAAACTTGCGAGCCTATTCAGCAGGCAAAGATATGATTCTAATGACTGCAATGAAGCAGCAACATCTAAGACTGAGACAGGCCTGGGACACAACTGAAATCTCGGAAAGCTTGGTTCTATAATCTGCACTATGAATGCAAGTTGCAAAACTCTTCCTTAATTCTGCGTGCAGATAGTCATACACATCCTTTTGGTAACTACATCACAAACCCATTAAGAGATCAGGCTGTGCCTACTCCCCCATGAGCACGGAGGAACGATGACGTTCTTCTCACAGTAGGATAAGTTTCAATTCAATGCTGCAGAGGAACAGGGAACCTTGAGCTAGCACGCAGCTCTACAGCACGAATGAAGTCTCTGTTACTCCCTAATAGAGAGTAAATTCAGAAACCTGTCAGATGTTTAATGATATATTTATCAACACATGAAAGGAAGGAAATAATTTACCTTCCACCAAATGGGCAAAATAAAGACACAACAATACCACAGATAGGATTATAATCTTGCAATGTGGCTCCAGTGGCACAGCTGTAGGAATTTTTTGTAGTTAACACTGATGAATACATAGACTCATGAGAGGGCTGTGGTTTGTCTTCCCAAAATCCAAGTCAACTAAAATTGCCTTAAAATGCAGCCTGTTTTCTTGAGTCCCATTCGCATGCTAGAAGTATATTTGCAATTTGTATTTTAATAATAATGAGCATTTTATGCCTTAAAAGTAATATCAGTGCTATGGTCCAGAGGATGTTTTGGAAAGGCGATAGTTTAGCATAGTCATGCTCAGGAAAAAGCATAAAAAGTTACACCCAGATACAACTGACACAGACCAGCCTTCCTCCCAAGTCATGTGCAAAGGCTAACTCAGTAAAATACAGCCTTCCTTGGCTGCTTATGGAAGGGTTTATTAACATTGATTATAAGCTCACCTGATCAAACTATTGCAGCTATAACATTATTTCAATTTACAAAGCTGTATTACATCATATATCATAATTAGTCCTTAATTGCAAGCCCTTCCATCCCTCCTTCACCCCCCATGAAACAAAGACCTCAAGCCTGGAGCTTATTTGTAAGCTGTAAGTGCTACAAAATCTACCGGCGACGGAAAGTCATCTTGTGGCCTTTCCTATAGGACTTCACCTTAGCATTCCCACATACCACTTCTCATTCTCTCCTCCCTATACCAGCTACCAAGGATAGTAGTTAAAAAGAAAGGTTTCAACCCCAGGCATGCGGGCTTTTAAAGAGTGTCTAGCACCTTACTTCTTCCTGAGTTGTTGCCTGGGTTTCCCCTCAAATTGCTGAGCAGTTTGGTCTCTGAACGCAATTTGCAAGCAGTCCTTCCTTCTAGGTTCTGCAAAGAACAAGCTNGAGAAAAAAAAAAAAGCCAGCCACCATCCACAGCCATGAAAAAGTCTTTTACATGAGGCTTACCCTGTTAAACACCTTTTACTTCTCACTCTATGACCGGAGGACCCCTGCAACTCCCAGGTATCTCCAGCCCTTCATCTCCCATCTCAGCCAGCCCAGCCTCGGTTATAACACGGCTGAAGTTGCAACTGTCCATCTCCCCCACAGCTCAGCCACAGCTTCCCTGCCCACAAAGTGCATAGGCTAGCTAACCCTGGGGACAGAACTGAGAGTCCAGACACACTCCTGATGATGCTGGCTAAAAGGGGTCTTGACTTTTGAACACAGGAACTGGGAATATTCAAATTACAGCTTCCCCCCATATTGTGGGAGCACGGTTTGGACAAAGCCAAATGTTTCTAAATTCCCACCTTATAATTATATGCAGTATCTTACAGTTACTGTCCAAACACATTTCTTCTCCTGTAAGTGCCTGGCACAATCCCTAGGAGACAAATAATGAATGTTTACTGCCTTTGGAAAATAGATATAAATAATAGTCTAAACAGACACAGAAGCTCTGTGTAAGAATCTGAGGAAAGTTTAAAACAAAGTAGCTTATCTACATGTTTAGTGTGAAAAGGGAAATATGTTTATTGTTTACCAGGAATGTGACTCTTCATATTTATTAACTGTTCTTAATTTTGGATAGTATTTATTCTTATCATGATTGTTACTGTGGGCTTTAATGAGAGGGTTTGCTTCCTATGCTGAATATTGGACTACTATCACTTCGAGAAACCCAAATTTATAATCTTTAAACAGTCAGATAAGAAAGGAAGGTAGCATTTCTGAAAGAGGTAATATCTTTCTGATGAACAAGTATTAACAGCAGACAAGCAGTATTTCAGTCAGATAATTTGAAGCTAGTGCCTAAAATTAATAATATATCAGCAGGGTCAGTGCCTGTGGTGAGGTTACTAGAGGTCTTTGTTTAAAAAACGCTTATTGTTTAATATATCCTTCAGGGTAAAGCAATGTGCCAGGAATTCATAAGCCATATTGCTGCTGCTCTCTCTTTTCAAGTGGCCTCCTTTCAAGACTGGCTGCGGCACCAGAGGCAGAGGGGGAAGAATAATAGAACGCAGAATCCCTGTGGAATATGGGTTTCAGAGAACAAGCAGATGAGAAGGGGCTTGCATGCTCCCAGCTCTGGGAAGCCTGATATCAAGAGAATAGGGCTTTTTCATTAAAATAAAAAAGCAGTAAATTATTAGGACCCCAGCAGACAGTGAAGTTATTCACTGAAGGAGGACTAGACAGCAGAATAAAAACATTGACTCAATGATTGGCAGAGTGGAAGGGAAAGCACAAAAGAGCAAGAAAAGCCAAAATGTGAGCGAAGTAACTGACCTGTACCTGCACTGCCATGTCTTTGCCTATTCCTGTCCTTGTTGAGCTCTTAACGGGTAAGGAAGTAATGCCATGGGGAAGATCACAGCATGAAGATGTACTCAAATGAACAATTCAATGAAAATCAAATAAATTTCAGATCACAGCTGCAAAAATAAAGTGGAGAAGGGAGAGGTTATGGTCTGGTTAATGCACTAGGATTCAAGACACTGGTTCAGTTCTGTGTTTTGCTGTGGATTTTTTCCTGTGGTAATAAGACATTGAAGATCCTTAAGGGGAGACTTTCCTTATTTTAGTGTCAGTAAGGAATAAATCTCCACTCAGCGGGAAGGACTTATGACTTTCTAAAACCTGCAATGATCTCTATATGGGTACTTCCCAATGGCAGTTCAGCAAATGTCCAAGAATGGCAATAAATAGCATTGTCATTGAGAAGTAAACTGAGGCACAAAGCTGTTAAGAAACTTATCCAAAGTCATATACAGAGTCATATCCAAAGTCATGAGCAGATCCAAAAATACAAATCATGTACTCCTGGATAAAGTAAGACTGTTAAAAATAGAGCTTAAAAAAAAACAGACTCAAATGACAAGCATAGCAAATAATTATTTTATACTAGAGTCCTGTATTGTATAGTCCCCCCCCCAAAAAAAAACATTCTGAACTTACAGTATTTAGATTGAAAACTTTGAAGGGAATAGATGGAAAAACGGGTTTCCAGGAAAGCAGAATGGTGTAACTGTCTGTAGAAATTGCATGTCATCTTGCAACAGTCATGAAAACAAGAGCCATCTCTTGTGTGTATGTCTGCCTTTGTGAGCCTGTCATTCATCCACCTCTTGATACATGTGTTCAAAAAACTTGTACTCCCCACACATTTCCTCTCCAATAGTAAGAAAACACCTTGCTTTTGGTCAGCTGTAATTTTCTCTTAAAATACACCTTTATAATGCCTAGTGAGAGATGGTGCTGCACCAGCCCAGCAATATTGTCAACTTACAACTTCAGCAACTGAGTGAGAAGTGAGAGCCAGAATTTACCTCAACAAAAAAAAAAATTGCCTGACATTTCTCAGACGTGATAGTCTGTGAAATTTTTGCGTAAGTTGAAATTTGTAGAGGAGCTACAAAGCTTGCAAGTAAATTCATGTGAGAAAAAAAGATTTTAGTTTCCTCTTTTAGTGCAGGAGTGAAGGACAGGTAAATGGGTAGGGCAGATGAGCTCAGCTGCCCGAGATCCAAAAGCACAAGTATTTCATTGTTTGCTATACACAGCACTACAAATGTGGTGGAGAAGGTGAGCAAAAAAGAAAAGAGAGGCCAAAGAAAAGACCTAACAAAACAACACCCAAAGCTGCAACTCAGAGCAGAAGGAAGTGAAACAGAAGATTCAGTCTGGAAGGAAAATCAGTGCCCAGATGCAGATCACACTGGTATTCATACTGCTTATGTGGGAAAACATCAGTGTAACTTCTACCCCACCATATCACCAAAGTGATTATTATCACACCAGTCTCATGTGGGAAGAAAGAATTATGCACATGACAGAGTGCAGCTGTCTGCACTGGCCACGCTGAATCACGTCAGATATTTCAGGGAGTCCACTAAACATGAGAAAAAACTTCTTTACTTTGAGGGTGACAGAGCACTGGAACGTGCTACCCAGAGAGGTTATGGAGCCTTCTTCTCTGGAGATACTCAAAACCCACCCGGATGCATTCCTGTCCAACCTGCTCTGGGTGAACCTGCTTTGGCAGGAAGGTTGGACTAGATGATTTCCGAAGGTCCCTTCCAACCCCTACCATTCTGTGATTCTGTACAGAATTAAATCCAAATGTAACACGCTGGACTTACTAAAATCAAAAGAAAACTTTGAGTATCTTCAGTGAATTCAGGATTTATCTATTTCTCTTGCTCCCCATCCCACAGCTTAATATATTTTCCTACCTAGAATATTTTATCTGTTCTGTACTGTGAGAAAAGCCTGATCTGGCAAGATCTTAACACTTCTATTTCCAGTCTGAACTTAAATCTGGTATCAGATTGATACCTGCATATAAAATAAGATCATATCTTGTTCAACTGCTCTTGCCACTGTTAAGTAAAGGAGACCAAATGACGATGCTCTTGGTCCTATGCAAACTAACTTATTCCAAGAGTAGCTCCATGGAGATTATACACTGCTCTTTGTGGACTGAGGTGCTGTTTGAAGGAGGTGAAATAATCACAGTCAAAATCAGTGTAAGCAGAGCGATATGATAATATTTTCACCTAAAATAAAATAGATAGCATTTCACGACAAGGAGATCTGCTTTGGGAGTGTAAAGACTTTACATATTTCAGTTTATTATGTAGCCAGAAAATAAGGATTCTATGTCTCTTTCTGCATATATACAGACTCATAGGCCCAGACACTTTTGCAGATATAAAGATAACCAGCGGACAGATGCGGTGGATCAAGTGTTTTCAGAAAGAAAAAAAAATAATCAAAAGCAACACTCCAGGAAAAAAAACATGAGCAACCTTTGTGAATGGTATTGCACTAAAATGACTGCAATCTCTGTGGTTGTGATGCTGATGTCTCCACCTATAATATGAATAGCAGGTTTTTTCTTCTCTTCAAAAAAAACCCACTGTGAAACCAAAGTGTATTTTTAATAACTAGTATTGAAGAAAATTTTGGCCCAATCCGTATGCAAGCTATGGGATTCTCTCCACTTGGTAAAGAAACATACTGTTGAATATTTATGTATACTGTTTTTTTTCAAAAGCTTCTGAAGTATTTCACCCACCAAAATGATACCACGCTTTTGAAATATGGTTACCTTGAAAACAGAAGCCGACAGTGGAAACAGAAGAAATACTATGAAACTGTGATCAAATGAAAAACACGTGTAGTTTCAAAAGCATTCCACATAGGCCACAGAATTCCTTCCATACAAAATATTGATAGTTTGTCAAAAATATTTTACCAGTAAAAGCTACCGATACAAACTAAAAACAAACACAGCACAATACATTTTTAAACTTACAAATAGCAAGGAAGTAAAGTATATCTGAATGAAGAGAACATGGGACCTTAAATAAGAAATTCTTAAACTCTCATCCTGGTATTGACACTGACTTTTTACATAGCCATAAGCATGTCATCAGACCTAGCAGTGTGTACACACACCTCGTCACCCCCCAGGGACTGGATTTCTGTTCAGTAAGATTCTGATGCCTTTACTGAGTATAAGTAATGTTTTACTCAAGTAATTTCACTGACTCATGAAACAAAGTGAATAATCTGGTAAGCAACAGTATCAGGATCTGACTCTGAACTATTCTGATCAAAAACTTATGGTGGAAAGACGCTGATTTCAAGACACTGTGTATCGAGCCTTATACTGAATGGACTTTTTGAAGATATAAAGCTCTGTGTAAATTCTAAATAGGGCTATTATTTAGTGTGTTTTCAGTTTTAACAATATCCTAATCGGCAGAAAATTTTAAAGACAAATAGCTGCAGTTCCAAATAAATGAAAACCAGATGTGGACCACAATGTTGAAGTACAAAGAAAATCTAGAAAAGCTCATCTACAGAACTTGCAGATAGCTGGATGTACAACTTGCACTGGAAAGTGAATTGAACAGGTAAGCCACCTTCCATGGGAAACAGATTAAGCAATAAATTCAAGCATCATCAATCTAAAATTATGCACTTAAAATTGCTTCTTCTCTTATTTCTGCATTTCACTGTGCTGGATCATTAGTTTTTATTAAAATATGACAGTGCTGTTGAGTATGCTACTAACTAGCTTTTACCAGAGAAAGAAATAGAGACAAAAGACCATAAACTTCTACTGCTGAATGCGATCTGGCCATAAATACCATTATATGTGCTGGTGGCCTGACTTGACTTTATATGCTATGTAGCCAGAGAAGAGGGAGCAAGAAATCACATCAAAGGAACCTCCGAAAAATTTGAAACAATTATCTGGATGCAGCAAGGACGCAACTGAAAAGGCAAACATATGAAATTCCCTGATTTGGGAGAAAGGAGGGGTGAGCAAAAGGACACTTTTGATACTGGATTGCATTTTTTTTTTATCATAAGGATAGGTTCAGTTTTAATTAGAAAGCCTGATTCAGAAAAATGCTTATGCCATCAACAAATAGCTCTTTCATTTTGCCAGTGCTCAGAACTTTAACAGGTGGTTAACTAACTCATTATTTCATGCAGGCTTTTTACCTACCTTTGTTTCTGAAGGCAGAAAAAAAATCTTTATTGTTACATGTTTTTTGGTAATACAGCAGCTGCTGTTTATGCTAATTCTTGCTTACTTGCAAATAGACCTGTGTTTATTTTGTGCCATGCCAGCTGTCAACAAAGACGTTTGAAGAATAATTTCCATACTCTAAAGAAAGGCTCTGCTCCCTCTTCCTATTGCTCATTTCTTTCTTCTGCATTTCAAACCCAACGTGTGTTCAACTGGAAAAGTGTCTAATGGTAAGTTAAGAGATGAACAGAACCTGAAATGCCTGATGATCCCATGGGTATAAATCGATTACCCTGAATATATGCGTGGGCCCCTCTGAACTCCTACTGTCTCTATTGCTATTCTGAACATGGTCTCCAAAGCACAGTGCCCTCCAAACCGCTGCTAAGGAGTCACATTCTCAAGTGGGAATGTCTGACTGTTGCAAGACAACCGATTTTCAAGCTTTAGTGCTTACCTGTATTTGAGATGAGTCACTCTATACATCCTTATTATAAACAATTCGCAGTGCTGCCTCACAACACAGAGTGCATCACTTGGGTTTGGATGAGGCTCAGAGAACTAGAGAGGGACAGCAGATTTGAGACCTAGCCCCGATTTTATCACCAAACTGCTCCTATGAACAACTTCTTTTATCAATCACCTATATTTTCTTAATAAATCCATCTTGATGGAACTGAGACTGAAAGTCTGAGTTGTGACTTCTTCCAGCATCTGAATCTTAGACCTTTCACCAACTCAATTTTCCATAGGCCTATGCCGCAGCACTATTTTTCCAAAGCACCTGGAATTGCTTGTATTTTCTTCTGAGACTTTGAGTTGATAGTAACTTATTCCTTAAGACAGTGCATTACTACCTATTAGTATTTAGTATTAAGATCAGCAGAACCCCTGAGGACAAAGCACTTTAAAATCATTCAGGGACTCTTACTTCTGATCAACAGAGCTCCTTTATCCCCTACAGCTTCATCAGAGGAAAAACCCTATTTACGTCTCCCAGAGAAACACATGCACATGAAACAGCTATTGAGCAAAATGAAGAAGTATTGATCTATTGTTCGTACCTCACCAGCCAAGGCATGGAGAACAGATATCGCTGCCAGCCCCTGCTCAGTGAACGCTTGTGCCGGGTGCCCGCACCGGGCGCGGGCAGCGGAGCTCTGAGGAGAGGCCGGGGCGGCCCCGCCCGCACACCGCCGGTTCCAGCCGGTTCCAGCCGGTTCCAGCCGGTTCCGGGCAGTTCTGGGCGGTTCCGGCACAGGGCACAGCCCAGCCCCGCACTCGGGCTGGTGGGGCCTCAGGGAAAACACAGCCAAGGAAGGGCAAAACCGGCACGGAGTGAGGAAAAAAGTGTGAGAAACAGCCCTGTGAGCACCCGGGTGAGAGCAGGGGGAGTGGGAGGAGGTGCTGAGAGGCCCCGGCGGCCATGAGGGAGAGACCCCGGGGGAGCAGCAGGAGGGTGTGAGGAGGGAGCAGCGGCGGAGCAGAGCTTTTATGGATACCACCCTCCCGTTCTCCATGATTTTTAAGTGACTTCCCTGTTTTTATGTTGAGCCACATGATTTTTCATCTTTCTTCTCAGTCCTGTTGAGGAGGGGGAGTGAGAGAGCAGCTGGTGGGCAGCTGGCCAAGGTCAACCCACCACAACATCCAAAACATAGATGCACATTTTTTGTTCATGATCGTGGTATGAATTTGCAATAATACAAGATAATTGTTTCCTTAATTTTCTATAATGCCTTTGTAAGCACACCTTTCCACAGCTTTTACCCTTAAGTAGCAGTTCTTCCCATGGTGCGGGTAAGTATGTTTTCTTCTGTTGAGAGATTGCGCCTGTGGAGTATATGCTGGTTCCAAGTTGTAACTGTTGTGCTATTTTATACAGCATCCATGGCCACAATATCTGTGTGCTTCCTACAGATTACTAGTGCATCCTCACAAACCTTCTGTCTGGCACAGTGAGATTAAACAATTTATCCTAGGTCAGCCTGAAAGTCTGTGGCAAACCAGGAATTCAGCTGAGAGCATTTAAGTCTGAGTTTGTTACAATAATCACCAAACCATCTTAAATTGTTTTATTATGTGCTTAGCAGGCCAGAAAACTTCTGGGGACAACAGCTATTTCATTGTTTTGGAATAGAATCATAGCAAGTCTTTGTAGCCAAATGACACAACTATGTTGTCACCACCACATCTCATACAGGAATAGCTCCCTGAAATCAGCATTCGCTTATTGCCAAGTCTTTGCTGGCCATGGATGCTTACATTTATAAATCTAAGCAGGCAGAAGAACATGCCAGTACAAGTTGGTGATTTCTTCTTTTTCTGCTACAATTACTTCCCAGCCAGCAGACATGAAGAGCATGACTGAATCTATTCTCACTCAGTGCACTCCGTATGTTCCCGAGGACTCAATCTAAGATGATACCAACATAAATACAGAGTTACACTACTGTGATATGTTTTATCCTATGTTGGCTCTCTAAAAGTCAGTTATCCAGATTCAGTTAGAAGAAATGTTCCCCTAAAAGGCAAGTAATCCAGTTACAGGTAGTTAATTAACAATAGGGAGTTTAATTCATTTTTCCCTTTTCTTTGTATTCAGAGAGGTAGGAAAGATTTTTCTGTCCTTTCTTTTAAGAGTAAGCCACGTTTACAGTAACATTTGACGTGTACATACAGACCTCTGCCTGAAGAAAGTGCTGTATAAATATTAGATAACATTGCTACAGAAATCAAAAGTATAATATTTGTGTTATTATTGTTTGCACCCAGAAGTATGCTAGGCAAAAGGTCGGGGACACATCTTTCTAACCATGGCTTTGTATGTTGTTTGACTTTTGAACTGGTTAAGCAGAAAGGAAAGAGGAAAAAGCAGATATGAAAAGGGGATGTGCCACAGCAGAAATAATTCTGGCACGTGGGAATTTGTGCACAAGCTCTCTTCTGTCTTTCAGTCAGTCAGAGCTTATTTCCAAAGCTGACTTCTGGTAGGGAGAAGTGCAGGTAAATCAGTACAAAGCGAACAACCAGAGTGGGAAGAAGGTACAAGATATGGTCCCAGCTGTACAGGCTTCTGTTAAATCCCCATTTAAGAGCTCTGGTGTGCGTTGAACTGAACAGCTTTCACTAGGCAGGAGACTCCATGGGCTGGTGCTTCTTCAGATCCTGCAGCTATGAGCTGGTCTTGCTGCTTCCAGGCCAGCAGTTGGCAGATACTCTTTGAAGCCATCAGAAGTATGTCAAAAATTACAAGCTACCAGCACATACATATCCAGGCTTCAGATCTGAACTCTATTTTGGGGGAAATGTTCTGAATTTCCATGTGGTAAGCGAGAGAGAAAAGTGGGCGGAGGAAGGAAAGGGAGTGCAGTAAAGCAGAGCGGCTCTGTAAAAATTGCCTCACCCTGTCTCTGAGAGTGGCTGATATGTTGTCAAGGGGTAAATGGGAATACCAGCTTTCTGTTTAAATGTCTTCAAGCATTTTTCTTTAATAACTTGTCATTTCTTGGTGAAAAGAGCTCCTGCAGCAATGATTTGTGGTGGTAATTCTCACAGTAAAAAACACTGTTGGAATTATGAAAAATAAAATCCTGCTGTGCTACTGGGTCACAATATCTGTGTCAGTTGAGAGCAAAAGCTAGCAGAACCGGTCAAGAAACAGCTTCTGTCTGTGAGGCTGTCTGCTACAAAGCAGCTCTTGAGTGAGCAGCAACTGAGCTCCAAAGTGAGATCTAATGAGCAATGTACAAAGGCTGGTTTATGAATGCCCTCTGGACAGTGACGCTACCAGGTACTCTCATCATCATGTCCAGCAGCACATGTGTGTAACCGTATGTACTGCGAGCAGGGCCTGTCTAGGATCCCCTGTCCAGGAATCCAGTTAGCTTTAGGGAAGCTAAACATGTATCTTTAATCTTTCCAAGTGTAAGTGCTCACCATCCTAACTTGCAATTAATGCCGACAAAACTGCCACTGAAATCTGAGTTCGTGGTGTTCAGCTGTCGCTGTCCAGCCTTTACAGATCTGCAGCTGAAGAAGCTCAGATTTTGCTCACAGTTATTTAAATGAACTTACATGCAATACCTGGCCACGTGTCCAACTGCAGTGATGGGGTGGACAAATTAGGCCTATGTTGCCATACTTCTGCATGTCTATTTGGCTTTGATAAAGATGAAGTGCATCATGGTTGAGGGACAGCTGATGAATTTTCAACATTTTGTTGTAAAACAGTAAATATTTTCTCAGAAAATGTTTCATGAAAGATGCATTGGTTTGCCGCCATCTCTCTTTCCCTGAGAAACTCTGCAAACTAATTCTGTGAGAATGAAGGCTCTGGCTTAGAAAATAGGGATGATGCAGTCCTGAAGTGTGCTTTCATTTGACGGGTTCGAATTTTTGGAAAGAGTTCCCATATGCTATTAACTACATGGACTATCTGCAAATGAAGTAATGAATAAATTATCATGAATAAACACAAACATACAAAATCAGCCACAGCAATAAAGTAATAATAATGAAAATATGAAAGAAACATTGCCTTTTCCTAGGAGGTATTCTTAACACACTAGTTCGCAGGGTGAAAATCAATGCATCAGAACAGAAAAGGTTAGATTTTTTTGCTAAAAGTTATCTGTCTGTTAAAAATTGGTCTAATGGTAAGTAAGCTTCAAATTCCTCAGCCGAAGTTGTTTACATAGATTCTACATACACTAAAGTTATACAGATGGGCACGCTATAGGCAGGTAGATAACTGTGGAGGCATTCACATAGATCCAGTATCCTGAGAAAAATCTCGATCAGACTCACAGATTCCAGTTGACAGCACTGGAAATACAGAAGCCAAGCTGTATATTCCTGAATTCTGTACCTGGTGTTTCTTTCACCTACAGTCATCAAACTCAGTAAAATTTTAAAGACCAATAAATCCTACTATAAGTGCTCCATCTAGTCACTGGTTTTGACCAGGAATAAATGTATTGGAAAAATATAATCCATATATCTCATAATGATTTGATCACACTCTTCTGAAGAATCCAGACTTAGCCATTGTTGAACAGAGTGTTGGTCTGACACACTGTGCCCTGTCTCAAGAAACCCCTTAAAGGATTTGAAGCTGGGTGAATCCAACAAAGGGGATAAGCAAAGCAAAAACAATTAAGCCAAAAGAGACCTTCATTACAGAATCCTTCACGTCAAAGCACAGGAGCTGATGAGAAACTGGCGTACAAACACATAGATATTCAGAAAATGTAACCTCTGTTTGAAATCAGTGGAGTCACCTGAGCTGGATTTAGACACCTAAATGCTCTAATGGATCAGGGCCCTATTCCCTCCTTCCAGCATGCAGCCTGCCTTGCAATGCATTTTGATTCCACTTCTGGCTGACTGTACAATGTGCCAAGCGATGCATGCAATTATCTGAAGACGGGATCGAGTCCTGAGAATCTGTCTGTTGCTTCCAATTAGTGGTTATACAATATGACAAGAAAAATACTGTGGAGCTGTGAACTCCTTTTTGTTGTTGTTGTCTAGAGATGGGATCAGAAAAGAAGCTTCAGGCGGAACATCTGTAATGTGGACAGACAGATGTTTGCAGTTGGCAGCTCTGTGCTTTATCTTTTTCAGAAATTAACGTGTATTCATGGAATTTCTTTCCCCCTCATGATAAAAAAGAGGTAATCCTCTCTTAAAGCAGTTCAGTCTCCTGCTTTACTGTAAATGGGGAGGTGGGTGAGATTTATTTGTTAAACATTGCCATAAATATTTAGCAGAGCAGGGCTCGATTGAGAAGAGGACATCTAAACAGATTGCTGGTGAGCTAACCCTTGGAGATTTTCCAGATTTCTCTCTCTTCCTCCCATTTTTTTTTTTCCTTTAGAGAGAAACTAAACAAACATTTCAAAGGAAGTGCACGACTGGAACAAAAAAAATCCATAAATAATTCAAAAGAAAATTAATAGGATTCGAGATACCACTTTCTGATTATTGGCATGGCTGCTGCTTTTTATTTTATTTTTTTTTACAGTAGCAACCAGCTGGTACAGTGCATAATGCTCATCAGTTAGCGTCTTTCACATTTTTGAAACTCCTTGGAAACACATCCCCATCAACTGCTTTGAAGTTCAATTTTAATTTAGATGCAAACTATCCCAAAAGTACTGATAGTCTAAAAAGCGCCTCTGGCAGTCTATAATTATAATGCAATAGAGCTGTCAGATTTGATTAGAATGTTGTTTCAGTCACTCAGTCCATGCAGCACCATTTAGCCTCACATGATCATTTAAACATTCCTTCCCACCACTCAGTACTTACCCAGCACTTGGGTTTGTAATAGATAGGGCTTTATTTACTTGTTGGTTTTCAATCATCCAGATCCTCCAGACCACTGGAATGATAAAGTTGTGCAGAAAAGCATCCTCCAATCCTCCTGTCTCCTTATCGTACAGATATTCCTTTTGCAGCATTTCATCTGCAAGAGATTCACAGCATAAGGCTTAAAACAATCTACTGGTATCATGGCTTAATAAAAGAGCAATATTGTATCACAATGCAGGGGTTTGAAGAATATAACTGTAAGTGAAAAGACCCATTCTGATCCAAATAAATAACATTTGGAGGATAAGAATAACTCTTTGGGGAAGAATTTCTGTGCTTCTGAATCCATTATGTATCCACTATGCAAGTGCAACACACTCAGCTGACTTCAGTGGGGCTACCCTAGACAGGTACCTGCACCGGGCTATTTAATTTAATTTAATTTTATTTAATTGGCAGTTCTTGCTGCTTTCAGTGCATGCTGTGAACAGTGAAAACAGAGGAGGTGAATTCCAGAAAACACAGGCAGTTTAAACAGCCAATCTGAATTCAGATATTCAAAATAAAGTCTGAAAGAACCTGTCTTGGCTCAAAGCTCCAACCCAACACCCTTACATTCTGGCTCCAGGAAGGGCACTGGGAAGATGCCCTGTCAAGTTTGAGAATGATATTAGGAATATCTGGAAAAAAAAATCTCCCCCAAGCAGAAAGGCCACACCAAATACAAGGGATACTAATTTCTGTCTGTCTGCAGGGTTTATACTGTGAACTTCACCATGCTGCTTCTCTGCTTTAGGCCCAGGGCCAGCATGCTGCCTTCACACTCTCCCTGTGTATTCATTCTTTTCCTCTATTCTTGGAATCCTCTATCTTAAACAGACACTGCATGTAATGTCTGAAAAGAAGGAGGCTTTTAACATCTTGGGACATGCATTTCCTTCAGCTCCATTGTCTCAGTTATTTAAAGAGGTGAAGAGAATCTGGCAATGCTTGGTATTTGGCAATGTTGGCTAATGTTACCCTTCTTGATTCTGTCTCTTCTAGATGCTTTTCAGAAGCAAAGACAGAAAAAAATCACAATTCTGAGGGTTCATTCTTCAGACAGCCCAAGTGCTGTGAATCCCATGGACCACTTAAGTTCTCCCTACACAAGCTTTTCCTCCTGCCCACCCATAAAATAAGATCTTATTATAGACTAAAGCTCTTATTCCTAGCCAGATTTGAAGGTCACAGGAGCAGCCCCGTTTATTTTACTACCCAGAAGAAGTTTAACTTTCTATCCCTTTTACTGTGTGCCTCAAACACGCTGATAGTCTTTTGCGTCTGTTCAGGGTCTTGCTGAAAAATAAGCCTATTAATACAGCAGGGTTTCAAAATATTTGAAGAGCTAATTCAGCAGAGTTTATATCTCTTGTGTAGACTTCACTGGAGCCAACATTCTTCACTCTGTATTCAGTCACTCTGAATATCAGTCAGGGCACTTTACTCAGCCATAAAAGAACTGCAAGCAGAGATGAATCTCATCCTTTCTTCTTTCAGACAGCTAGGAAGCCACCAGCCTCCCATTTTAAGCCTAACTACTGAAGACAGCTTAATGAGGCTCAGGGAAGATCACCTTGAATGTTAGCCAACAGCCCATTGTCACAAGAAAAGTTTCTTGCGTCAAAAACTGTATAACCCTTGAATAAATCTCTTTGATTCTGCTTACACTGGGGCTGTGCTCATTCTTGCTCCTTCAGCTGTCGCAGTGGGAGGTGTGAGCGTGTGTGGGATGCTTATGGTGAGAAAGACAAGGGTATCATATTAAAATGTTGGTTGTAATCATTAATTTAGGAAAAGCTATAGCAAGTAGTGAAGAATGAAGGGTTTAGAGACAGACTCTTTCATTCATTTATAAGTCTGTCAGAGAGACAGACAACACCAAATAAAAAGCACTGCATGTGTGCATGGACACTCAGCTCTCAGCTTGGTGCTACCTTGTGAAACTTTCCCCTGTTTGCTTGTGGGCATCATGTGCATGCACAAGAATGCATCTTTTCATGGTACCTCCAGTTTGAGAAAGAGCCTACTACAAGAAGTAATTAAGAGCAAATAAAAATCGCATAATTGCAAGAAAGTATATTTACACACAAGCAGGGAATATATGAACATTCTTCTTTCCGCAATAACAGAGGAATATACAGGAATCTGAATTCTTGAAAAACTATTGTTAATGCTGACCTTAAAATGACCCAGAAATAATTTCAAAGGTTTTAGTATGATTGCTTAAATATACCTTCAGCGTTTTCTGCCTGCCATTAATCACATATTTATTACTAATAGCTTCTTATCTCTCAAACATTCACCTATAAACCAATCATTATAATTAGGCAATGGGGGTGCTTTGACCACTGCTTAATATGCGGAGGATAGCAGTCTCATCTCCACTTTCCATCCTGTCATCTGGTTGTTGCACTTGGCTCCTGTCCTTTCACATGTGGAAGCTATTTCAGGCAGGGGGAAATCTTTCTTGTTGAGTGCTTGCACAGCACCTACCATACTGGGATTCAAGTATAATCAGAATAAACTTTCTGGTCTTGTTACATTAACTGGTCTTGATATGAAAATTGTGGCATTAAAGGAACATGCAACTGAAAAGCAGTCTGCATCAGAAAAAAATGGGCTTTTTCTTTTTTCTTAACAAATCATACAAGTTTTCTCATTTCTCTTGCAGATTAAGAATGTACTTAGTGAAGAGAAAACATCTGCCCAGATGGTGAGGAAGGAGAGAAAGCCATATGCCTGAATGAACTGCTGCTTAGGAATAAGTAAAGAAAATCTAGAGGGCTGGCTTGGGATTTAGTTCTCTGGAGGGGAAAAAAAGGAAAAAATCACTGCAATCTGTTCATGTATGAGAGAGGGACAGAGGAAAAGACAGGAGGGCATAGCAATAGGAACATCTGCAGAAGTAATCTTTTTGAATAACAAGCAGCATACACTGGTTTAGGACCAACATCTGTGCAATATGCAATAGAAACATCCGCACCAGTGTAAGCAGCTCCTCTTCCCACAGTACTGGCATAGGAAGTAGGTGGGAAGGACACATGACAGACTGAAAACAGATGAGGGACAGATACTCCATTAAACGGCACAACATCCATTTCCTTCTATGTGCTCGGTCTAAAGGTAGTGTTAATAGAGGAAGCTGTAGGCAGGCAAATTACCTGTCAGATGCTAGAGGATGCTAATGAAGAAAGATTAAAAAAGCATGGGAAAATGCAGCCAATAAAACATCTCCGAATGCAAAATGAATAAGAATGCTTGGCAGAGGTGTGTAGCTCTTCTTTTAGTGTGGAAACAGAAGGCCTGAAAGAGCACATGGAATATATATACCCATGGTTTGGTAAATACCCCCACATAATTTAGTTACTCTGCTTCTAGGGTTACAGAATATGATATTCTCAGAGAAGCAGTGACTACAATTACTTGCTATAGGTGTATGCTGGAATGCATGGAGGATAATATGGGAATTAGAGCTTTATCACTAGGCTACAGTTGCGGAGACCTTGCTTTAATTGTGCAGATCACTTGGATTCCCACAACATGCTCTGAAAGCTGGGTGTTTGTGTGAGTTGTCTGGGCTAGCTCCACAAGATGCATCATACCTCCTGAAATAAGTAGGATAAATCATGCCCTAGAAGTCCTCTTCTCTCTACTGAATATAGAGGGAGTCTAGCGTATTTAGACCAGAAATCTATTTTTCATACATCTAAAGTTACGTGAGATAAGGCTCACCATTTTTCTACCTTTTTTCTAAATATCTATCAGCAAACTGGGAATAACATTTCCAGTCACACTGTTGCACTGTGAAGACATCATCCATTACTGTTTTAGAGGCAGTCACATGCAATTGTACTAACAGCTCTGTAAGAATATAAACAGATAAAAAAAAGACAGAGGGTTTTTTATTTTTATTTGTGGTCTAGGTTTCAATGCTAGTTTTATTTTTCCTATCTAACAGAAATTAAAGGTCCACTGTGAACTGCAGTTCTAAAGGGAGCTCTATAGAATATCAAAGGCAGTGCTACAAAGCAACTTTTTTATTTGGATGTTTTTGAAAAAAACAAAGGGAGAGGATTTTGGTCTACATTCTAATAGTCTCAATTCTGTGAAGTTTGACAGGAGTAGTGCTGAAACACTCTTATCAGTCATGGTCCATTTCTATATTGGGCAGATGAAAAAGTGTGCAGCTTCACAGATGCTGCAGATTAGAGCTGCACTTCTAAATGGAAGAGTTTTATGTCTGAAAATGCAGATTTTGACAGAATTGAAGTGCTTCACAAACAGATATTGATCACTTGAAAACTGTAGATAAAAATTAGTTGAATAAGGTTGAAACATTTGTTTGTCTTGAAGTATGAAATAAATGGTTTAAGTAGCTATGACTTAGATTATATGCTCGATGATACCTGTCAAAAAGGTACAACCGAAATATGTCAAAGACCAAAATTAAATATTCCAGAAAAGATAATTATAAGAGGATCGCTGAGACTTCAAAGACATTTTGGAACTTTTTTTTGTTAATTTGGAACAAGCTCAGAGTGATAGATGGGAGTTCCTCAAGGAGCTCAAATCCCATTTCAGAGCCAGCTCCATTCAAGGTATCAATACAACCATAAACCCTGCTGTTATCTATTAGTTGTACAAGGGTCATGTCTTGAAGCTGTATCAGAGTGAAGACATTACACATTTCAGGGGATCATTTCCCATGTTCCTCAGCTAACTTGACATTCAATTGCATTGTGAGTATGAGCAAGACGTAGTACAAGAAAGCCATTTAGCGATGGTGGTGATTTAAAGTCATCTAAGCTTTTGAGTTACTTGGATTTCTAGGGAATTATTTGTTATTTCACTACTGAAAAATATTACAGTATTATGCAAGCAATTCTTAATGCTACTTTTCCACCTTAAATCCACCACTTCTCAGGAGGTCTCAGCCACCAGGTGCTATTTTGATTTAAAATTTACTCAGGTGAGATTGAAAGGAGTAGAGTATATTATCTCTGCACGCATTTGTCACTGACAAAATATATTAATTGCACATGGAAATCAATGCAAAGCGGTGTAGCTTTCAACTAAGTTACAGAATTAAATACAGGGCCTATCACATCTGATAATCCCTTACTGAATCAAACAAATTGCCAAGGTCACCAAAAATAAGCAGTCTGTGAAATATATCAGAGAATAGTAAATCACATGCACAACTGTGTTGGTTGATGCATGCATTATACTATACATACTTTATAGCACTTGCCATTAAATATATCTGCAACTACCATATTATTATAAATAAGATATATTTTGCATTAGAAATTGGCAATGTTGAGGAAGCTAGGGATGCTCCTATGAGATGAAAGGAATTAAAGCTCAGTTCTTGGCTTAATCTCAGAATTTGTGCAAATTACCGTATTTTTCTCTACTTTGGCTCCATATTTTGAACTAACCCTGGATCAAGATATTTACCCCCACCCCACCTTCCCCGAGGTATTCCACTTGGAGAGATCTTTCCATTGAATTTCAGGAACTGAATGACATATGTCACCAAAAAGGGCTCTTTCAGTAATGCGATTGTCACCACAGAATGTCAATGATTAACACTAAGTGAAGATTTTGAACAAAAAACTTTGGTAAGTGATTGCCCATTAAAGAAAATACCAGGTTGCTCAAATTGGGCATCACTCAGGCATTTCAAAGCAGTATGCAGCAGTTCAGACAAGCACTGATGGACACTGATGTTGTCATCTGGCTGCTCTCTACACCAGTTTTGACTTAAAATTCTCTCCTCTTTGCTGTTTGGCTATTCACTGCAACTTCCTTCCTCTTTTCGTGTTTCTTCAGGTACCTCTAACCTTCCTAACTCGAACCCACTGGCAAGACTGAAATTACATGACTACACACATCACAGAGTGAAAAGGATATTTGCAGACATCGTATTGCATGCTCATTGGTACCTGCTGTTCCTTTTCCTCACCCTTTATTCGTCCTGTCTCTTTGGATTTGTAAGGCCTTTGGGTCTGGGATTGATTTTTGTTCTCTGTCTACCAGAAGGGGGGCTAGGGGGAAACGACCTGCTGTTTGCTAGTCCTTAGTCATTTCCACAGTAATGTGATATTAGAACTCATAGGTAGCTGATTATCAAGTCCATACCGTACTTAAAACAATGCACAAATTTATTACTTTTAAAACAATGCACAGCTATTCCTTTGGTAATTCTGGCTACTGCATTCTCGAGAGTTCCTTTGATTTATTAGCCCTTTCTGATACTAAAATAATGAATTATGTGTTGGTACATTGCATTTAACATAGTACACACAGGGGCAAGTACATCTGCTAGCTATTAATCAAATATTCACTAACAAATGTTGATTAACAGCATTTTACATATTTACAGCAAGAATGAAAAACATAATAGAGCTCCACCAAAGTAAAATGATAATAAATTATTAAAATGCACTTATCTGCGCACTGATCAGTGCGTGGGATAGACAGAACAGCAGGTACAGTTTTGTTCATCATGCAATACCATTTACTTATTGAAACAGACAAGACATTTATTTACTACATTATTTTCATCTTCTGGGGGAGGGGAAGGAAATAGCGCCCCAAAAAGCTGTGTACAGCTGTGCACATTATGAGTCAAATTTAAAGCAAGTTTCCTCACATGTCATTTTCATGTCTGCCAATCTACTGGCTTAAGCTTTCAAAATCACCTGTGTTGTTGATGTGCAATGCAGAGCCTGAGGTTTGCATTCCCTGATGCTAAAGTTTGATGTGACTTTGGGTAACTACTTCAAAGCTGTCCAGTCTTCAGTGCGTGCTATCAGTGGAGATTTGCCAAGTAAGCACCAAATAATCTGAGGCCTTTTAAGTGGATATTTAAGAACTTCTTTCTGTTAGGAGCTGGAATTACAAAATCATATCCTTATATTTCATATCTGAAGAGAAAGCTAGGGACATTTTCTTTTTACTGAAACTGAACTGATTTGGACAGAGCTAAGCATAATTTTCTTATGTAGGCGCAGCTCCCAGCTATGACAATGGTTTAATAGTCTGGAGTCTATGTACGCGGCTAAATCCTACTGAAGTCAGTAAGAAATCTGAGTGCTTCCATGCAGCAGGACTGGTCTCCCTTGTTAATTATTGGCAGTTTCTTTAACTAGACTTCAGAGAAAATAACTTTTTTTCCTAAATCGCCTTTTTATTGATTTTCAACAACAGTATCACAGAAAGCAAACATGGACTACAGATGAGAGCTTAAACATGCAGTGCACATACTGTTGAACAGGGGAGAAAAATATAGTATGTTAATAAACCCAGCTAAAAGAATACAAACCAGAGAGTAAATAAACAGATGCAGGAATTACAGGAGTTCAGAATTTGAGTTTAGGGAGAAGAAATTAGGGTTTGCATTAGAGAAAATTACAGTACAAGGAAAAATATTACAGGAAAAATATTTGCAGCTGGTGTAAAGCAATATCGACTCTGTTAATTTACTCCACCTCGGAATCTGGCCTATGCGCACTTATGTTAGTATTTAGAAAAACAACCTGTTTGTTCTCTGTGGAAAATAATTCCATATGAAAAAATCATTTTCCCGATCACTTATCTATGAGCTCATTTGTAAACCATTCTACAGAGGGTAAATCACTTATCAATCTTTTCTATAAAACAAAGGCAGAGCTAGAGTCTTGGGTTTAATCTACTGTGAGTGGCACTGTGTGGCCAAGAAAGCAATTTATAAATAAGAGTGCAATTAAAATGACCTTCAAAGTTTTGCAGTATAGTCTGAAGAAGCACTAACTTGGGAAATTTAAACAATGAACAACATATAAAAATATAAACCACGTCTCTTACAGATATTTCTCTTTCAGAGTCTTAACTCACTTCCAAGGACACAGCTGGGTAGAAGGCATTTAATGTGTATGAAAAGTAGTTACACTGTGCTCTGTGCCAGTGGTTGAGTCTTCTTTGCCTGTATTTACCCAGGTCTATTGTGATGAGTTGGATGTGGCACAAAAGTCCATAGGAAACCAGGCTTCATTGGCTTGACTCCTCACAGAACAATTTGGTTAGTTGCTTTGATGAGAAATCAGGGTACCTTATAAGATGGAGGGATGATATACAAATTGGGGTGTCTGCACCACTTCTCTGGACAAGATCAGAATTCAAAATGATCTGGATAGCTAGAGAAATGGACCAAGATCAATAGGAAGCAAGTCAATAGACAAGTGCAAAGTACTACATTTAGTAAGGAGAAATCAAATGCACAAGTACAAAATAGGGAATTACTGGCTAGGCAAAAATACTGCAGAAGAGGAGCTGATTTACCACAAACAGTGTATGAATCAACAACATGTCACTGCTGCACATCTTATTTCTGGGGTGAATTAAATGGAGTTTTAGGCAGGATGCAAGAAGAAGAAGAAACGTCTCTAAGTTTTTAAAACGGGTGAAAGAGGGATCTTTTGGGAAAGCTGAGGATACATTTGATCCCACCGCAGCATGGGCAGGCGGACAGCAGATCTCATGAGGTGCTTTGCAGTCTTAATTACTATGATCCTGTGCTCTCAGATGGAACTTAAAAGTATGAAGGCAGACAAAAGCAAACATAACATGCTCACTTGAATTCCTGTTTGCATAGATGGGTACCCGCCCTGCTGTCTAGCTAGTAACTTCACCCAGAAAGTGATTTGGAAGTCAAGTGTAAACTACATATTATATTCTGTGCTGAGCTCCCCAAGTTCACAAACCTTTCAAGATAATCTTGATTCATTTAAAGTGCTACAAGCTATCTGTAATTTTCTTTAGTTTTGATGAGTAGGTTTCCCTGAGTTGTGCTTGGAGTTTATCTGAAGTTAGATTTCAAAAGATAAAATTCTGTGGAAACTCAAACTAGTTTGGCAACCAAAGCCACTGTATGTTGTGCAGGTATTTTGAGAACTGAAAATTTTAAGGCCTCTCCTTTCTCCCTATCCACAAAAAACTGGGAAAACATTAGAAATCTGTCAAATTTCCAAGCAAAAGAGATGCTGTAATCACAGGGGGGGATATTAATTGCAGTTCCTGATTAAGCTCTGTAGCTGCAATCAAACCAATGCCAGCTCCACCAAGAGTCAAAAGGGAGAAGCTGTGCTTTCCTCAGCTAGCAGGAGGTTACAAATACACAATAATTGGAAGAAAAGGTTAATTGACTTACATTTCTCATTAACAACTAAATTTCTCTTTTTATTAATTGTGCTGCTTTTCTGCTTCTTCCAGTTTCTACAAAGTTGCCAAAAATAGAGGTAATTGGTTTTGGTAAAGACAAACTTTAAAAGTTATTTCATTTTTTTGATTGTAAAAAATAAACATCTTCCCTAGGTTTCACTTTCAATTCTGAATCATCAGAGGCCATGCAATGATTTGACCAAGTGTCATTATAAAGTGAAAGAATTATAGAGTATCAATAAACCAATACCAGAACAAAGTTTATTAATTAACTTTCAGAGTTCCCTTCTTTCTGTTCATGATAGTAATTGAAAAGATGGAGCAATAGGATCACATGGAGCAGACCTGGCTCAGTTAGAACCGGAATCCGTTGGAGACTTCACTGTTTCTCTGGTGCCTCTGTAAAAGGGCTGAAGTGATATGAAGGGACTGTAACATCTCTGTTCAGGTGGGGGGAGCCTGTCCCTATCGTAACAATGGAAAAAATCTGTGTGTTTCCAGGTATGTGGATGTGGCAGGAGCAGGAGGGGTGTGATGAAGCACAGCAGTACAAATTTCCAGGCACCAATGTCACCAGCTGGGGTGGCCGGAGGAGGTGGCATGGGGAGCCCTGGCTCCCTTCATCTTGATGGTTCCTCCCAGCCGGGCCATCCCACGCTGGCGTGGCACTCTTCACTGAACTAACACCAGGGCTTCTGCATAGTGACCTGGATTAGGAACAGCAGCAGCTGACAAACAGCCTGCCAGAAGAAATGGAGTTTTGCTGCAGTGTGTTTTGAAACGAGCAGCAGGGATCAGAAATTATGGAAATTGCTGCTGCCACTGAAAAAATACCTCCAACTATAGCCTCTGCAAACCTCAGTGAACTGAGAAGCTCAGCACAGGTACCGACCTCCATCTCTAAATCTGTCTCCTTAGCATCTACATCTGCTTTTCCTCCTTCAAGTCATCAAACAGTTGTGAACACACATGACAATGTGTGCTGGTGTGTTGTACAGTCATAGAGGCAAGCAAGAACATCTCAGAAAGTGAGCTGCAGTAAAAATACTTAATGCTATACCAAAAATTTTTTAAAAATAAGCAGAGATGTCATAATCGCTGCTAGCAGTTCCTTAATTATCAACAGAATCCCATAACTTCTATAGCCTGCTGACTCTTTACACAGCACACCCTGAAGTTAAGTAGCTCTCTGTCTCAGTGGCTAGATATGATCACAGTAATCAGTTTTTCCTACCATACATTATGCTCTGTCATCTATGTACTAATTTTTTCTACACCTGAAACGTTATCAGAAATGTATGGTGTAGTGAAGTTGCTGAAAACCTCTAGAGTTAGTGAGCGGAGCTCCTGCTAGCAGCAAAATTAATTATTAAGGTACTAATTCAGGAAATCTTGATACCAGATGCCAAGGGCGTTGAGTTAAAAAAACAAACACCTCAAAGCCTAGTGGAATCCAGCAAGGTGCTGGAGATCTGGTTAGTCTGAAACAGCAATGGAAGTCACAAACAGTTCCTAAATTGCCACTGCTGTGTCGTCTTTCAGGAACTGTGGCATCCAGGTGTCTCCAGGAGACATCCTCCTCCACCCCCTCCTTTTCCTCTCTCCCAGTGCCAGGCTAAGACCAGGGACTCCCTCACTGTGGGTGAGCCCAGGATCCCTGCTGCCAGATAGAGCTATGGCTGTTGGAGAAAGGGCTTGCGGTTTCTTCTTGAAATGGTGGCTCTCCACTTTTTAAGGGCCATTAAGTAGATGAGAAATGGATACAAAGACTGGCACAATAATAAAAAGAATGGCTGTTTTGGTGTGACTGCTGTGTGATGGAGTTCCATTGTGGCTCTGTGCATTTCCAGGCTGTAGAATATTCACTCAAACCAATGTTTTAACTAGAACAAGTGGAGCAAATAATTTATGCAGCATATCTAGCCTCTGTTTCTGAATTGATAAGAATGCTTATTAAATGTCATTTACTTAGAACATCTACTTGTGGTCTTTCTTGATTTAATTTAATATCCCCTGGTTATGAGTTATCCAGTCTCTCCATACTTCCAAGTATACTTTCTGTTTTTTAACAGTATATTTAATCTAAGCAAATATCCATATCAGACTATATTGATTGGTGCTTGTTACAAGCTATCATTGAAGATGTATGAGAGTTTAGATGGGACACTGAACACATATGTATTATTTTAGAACATATTTTCTGACTATGTAGTTATTAGAAATAAGCACCACATTGTGCCAATGATGACAGAAGGTTTTTTGTAACATGAATTTCTCCTTTTCTGTACTCTTAACACAGAATTCTTTTTGTCAGCTTAATCTTAAATTTACAAAAAATAAGAGCAAGTTTGCTTTCTGGAAATATACAGCTGTCAATGGTTGAGAGAATATTTTTGATTAAACACCTGCTATCTAAGCTGAAGGACACACACTTGCTCTGAAAGATTTTCTCTAAGTTGGACATACTATTCCATTATATGACATGTCGTGCTGGAATGACTAGAAAAATACAGGAGCTGACCGCTAACCATGTAAGCAACCATTTCGTTGGTTACAAATTTTACTCTGCTACTCATTAGTATGCAATCATAGCTGGGAATGCAAGCTTTTCAAACGATGTTTCAAGCTCTTATTGACTGACATCTTCTATGTCTGTGGCTGGGAATTAGTAAAAAATCTGGTGTTAGCATGTCTAAGAGCTGTCAGTACCACAGCATGATTTATGCATGACTAGGGCTGGAGAACATTGGGAAAGAAATGCCAAAGAAGGTGTAATAGGATGTGTTTTCAGCTGTAATGAACGTGTAGTTCCCTTGTTTGCTAATAGTCTGGTCTCTCTGAAGTATGTCATGAGTTTCCAAGCTCTTGCGACTCTACTGCCTTGAAGTTACTGATACATCAGAAGGCAGGTGACTGTCTCCGTTAGTTGTATAAGCTGCACGCTTAATAGTAAACATTGGTGTCATGTAACACAAATCACATTCACAAATCACAGTCTTCAAGTTCCAATTTAATACAGACCCCACTACTGCAAAGAGCTTCAATTAACAAGTGCTTTCTGTGACAAAGGGACTACTTTACCATTTAAAAATTTCAGTAGCAGGGAGAAATTTTACTGCTAAGGAAATACATTTTTTTCTTCTGTCATATTTCGCACTCTATGAGCTCAATGCAGCTTAAGGCTACAAATGAATCTCCCTTTAGATGCTGTGGTAGAATTGCCATTTTGCTTGCAAGGCAACTCACCTACAGAATCATGAAAATCTTGCCCAAGCCAACATGGAGAATGTATTACTGGTATACCTTGTAGTCTTTCATCAACTCATCTTTACAACAGCCCCATGCAGTAAGGATGTCATAGTCTCATTTTACAGATGCAGAACTGATGTGCAACCAAGAGGGTAGAGGTGTACTTAACTGCAGCTTGAAGCTGAGCATCAGGTTGGAAGACTAAACACTCCTTATGGTCAGTGAAGTAGAAGAGGCTCTTCCTTGGGATGGTTGAGAGTCCTGCAGCCAAGTGCTTGGCCTGCAGAATTACCTTTCTCTTTCCTTTCACTACTGAGCAAGTTACTCGCAGTTCAGGCATCTCAGCTACATGAGATTAATCTAGGCATAAGCAATGTGCCCAGGGCTATACAGGAAGGCTGTAGAGAAGACCTGAACCCAAGCTGCTGAAATGCAAAACTAGTACCTACTGAAGATCAGACACCCTCCAGCTCTCCTATGGAGGGAAACAAGGGGAGCCATTTGCAGTGCACAGTGGTGCCCCAGTGTTAGAAACTCTGTGTAATGCTGCTTATTTTTGAGCACCATCTACTGGTATGCTAACTGCCTACCCGCCTACGTATAGAACAGCCGTTTCGGAGAATCTCATGACATATGCTAGTGCCAGAAAGGGAAATGAGAACTCCTCACACCCAGTCTTGAGCCTTAATAAAACCACCCATCCTCTTTGTCAGACAGGATTTACCATTACATTTTGTCGTGTCTTGCAATAACATTGTTTTAACATACTCAGTTCAGCTGAGTGACTGCAGCACAGCGTCTATTTTGCAGTGAATGTCAAGCTCTTAAAGTTACTGTCTGTGATTTGCACAAGGAATTACTGTGTATCATCCCTTCAAACCATAAACACAGGTAACTCAGACTTGTCAAGAACCATGCATCAAATTCATCCTTAGCGTAACTCAGTGGGAATCCAATGAAATTTATACTTGGAGATGGATTTGGTCCACTGTCTCTTGATTCTTGATATATTGGGATCAAAGCCTTGCCAGGGATCCCACTGTGTATGAAATGGTTGCATTTGTCAGTGTTCAGACATCCAGCATAATACTCCCCAGCGTTTCCTCCATTCCAGAAAGAAACAAAACATATTCAATAATAAAAGCCTAAACTGAATACAAGTAACTGCAAATGCAGAAAATGTGACTTGATCATCACCGCAAATTCATGAAAACCTGCCAGAACATTTATGAATGGATTACCTTGCTAATAATAGCTTTCTATTAAATTTTCCTTCTTGCATGTAGCTGGATCGGGATGCTCTAAAACCATGTCATGATATTTTTTGGCTTTCTGTGTGAGATATAAAAACTGATGAGTATTATTTCCAATGGGGTCCTAATCATGCAGGAAATAGAGTGTAATGCTGGGTTGACAGTAATTCATTTTCCAAGATCGAGTTACATCTCCTGTGAATAACACTGCAGCCATCACTATCATTCTTTAGAATTGCATAGTATTTGTGAATTGCCTTTCTGAATACCTGCCACCTCCCCGAGACTTTTGTGGTCAGAAGTAAATTGCAACACCTTCCCTGATTTTCAGTTACACTAAGGCCTTTTATTTTGTTTAACGTTGGCAAAGGTTACATGGTTCTCTTTCTGTAATAGTCTTCTCAAAGCTAGCAAAAAACCCACAGAAGGTCAACAGAACACACTTCTGTTTCCTTGCCTACATCAACAAAACCTTATAATGAACCTGTACAGACATCTATCCTCCTACTGCAATGCACTGTTAGCATTCAAAGCTTCATAAACTATAATAATAACAACAGTGGCACACGCATATCCAGGAGATACGTAGGTTTAAATTATACCTGAAAGTGTGCTTTGGGTTTGGCATTTTTTTTGAAGAAAAGTGAGTAATACCTCTGGTATAAGGTGTCTTTCAGCCTTAGTCTCAGCATACGTACTTAGAAGACATATGGTAAAAGTATAATTTCTCTTTTCAAAAAACAGTTTTCTTCTTGGATTTCTTAGAAGAAAAAGAACTTTTTTTTAACCATATGTCTCCTCTGTGTATATATTGGGGTTGGAACTGTGTGGTAGCTCAGATGAGAAAGAGACATATGTTAAAAGCTGTTCTCTGTTCAAGAAAATAAAAATAAATAAATCGCAGTTGCTCCAACAGACACTAAAGTCAAAGTAATACCTCACATTGATTACAGTAGTAATCAAGTCAGAGCCACGTTATTCCTCGGTGTCATTATTTGCTTCCTTTTCTAAAATTAAGCAGAGTGGTTGACAGTGTGCTGTGTTCTCGTATTGCACAGTCTGTAATATAAAGAGAGCATCAGTTAGACAAGTTAAACGGATTCAGCAGAAGTGAAGCGTGACGAATTAGGAGAAACAATCAATGTAGACATCATTATAAAAGTCATATCAATGATTTAAGCAACTTAAAAACATCCATAAAAATCTACAGTGTGGTGAATTAAACAAAAATTATAGATTTCAAAAAAATTTTCATTAAATGTTGTTTTGAGTGAACCTGTCATTCTTGGTGACATGACTATAATTTCTCAGACACATTTGCTCTTTTCTTCTACAGTACATACAATCTAGCACAGTACTATACTAAGGATAGTTGCAGTAATAGCTGTTTGCCTGAGTTAATACTTGAATGATTATTTAAAGAACCACACTTACCTGAATACAGAGTATAGGTCACTATAATTAAATAGCCATTGAAAGGATTAGCAATCCTTAATTACTTACACTTTCTTCTCACAACATTTGTTCACAATAAAGGACAGATCTGTCCCATCCCATCCCTTACATATTAGGCCATTCTAATAATGGCCATTCTAATTGTCTTTCTTTCCTTTCAGAAAATGTTGATGTTTCATAGGGAAATTGTTTTTCACCGGGTTATGGCCACTGAAAACTACCAAATCAAAAGTAACCAATAGTCTCTCATTTGCTTTCAGATACAGCCTTGTAACTGCTGCACCTTAATCTTCTTGTAACACATTCAGATTTTCCAGGAAAACACACATTTTTCCACCAAAAAAAAATCATTTTTCTATTGTAAAAATCAGAACTGGAAGAAGTTCAACTTGTCCCATGGCACTGAAAGTTAAACACTATCACTTTTTTAAATTCAACAGTGGACATGAAACACAGAAGAAACATGAAGAAAACCAGAAGGTAGACATACATTTTGCAAATTCCCATAGAAAAATTGACTGGCTGTGTAACTTGATTCTGAGGTCAACCAACACTGAACACACGCACTCATCTTTCTTTTTCTTGAAACTGTAAATTTGTCCCAGTCCAAGGCAAGTTTTGACCTATGAAATAGCCCCCATTAGTCATGCTAGGCAACGCTCAACTGGCAAGTCCTGCAGGTCATTTTTTAAATTTTCAGGCTACTGAAATATTTAATTTAAGGTATAGCTTTTCCGTTAATGAAATCAAAGTGGTTTGGTGGAAATATTCTCCGGGTTTTTTACCATTAGGCCATTTAAAGAAAGTAGTGAGAGGAAAATCAAAGCTCTGTAATGTCTGGAGGGGAAAAGCAAGTAAGGAATAATTCAGAGAAAAGATGAAAAAAGGCGAAGGGAAAATAAAGAAAGTAATGTAAATGTTATTCTGGTTTGTTTTCACAGCTCCTAAGTAATTTCTCCTACTCGTGATCCAAATTATATTGCCTGTGCCCTTAAAAAGCAAATTACCATTTACAGACTTCTTTTCTCTGGCTGTAATCATTTATACCCCTTTCATAACTTGCTCTGTCAGTTCAACAACAAAAAATAGTGATAAACTGTATCATCTATTTCTTCCTCTGTCATTTTCCACTGCCCATTCTCAGTCCCCATCATCCATGTTGAAAAGAAGCTTCTCACATAAGGTATATCAAAACAACTTCAAATGGCTGTGAAATGTGAAGTCAGAATAATGTTTTTTTCTAGCATTTTTTATTAAAAATACTTAATATGAAACCCCCTGAAGCTTTTCTAGCAGCTGGCTGATGGGTCTGCATACTTCTCACCTGAGGATGGGAAGAAGAGTGAATGTCACACTCACAAGAAGTGGGGGACACAGCAAGCACCCCACTAGTGCTGAATAAAACCTTTCTGTATTGCATAATGAATGCAGCGTGATAAGGGTCTAATGCCTTGCAAATAACAATGAATGAGAGCCCAATAGTTAACTCTAATTTTCATTTGGGTCCTAAGTTGCTTTTGTGGTTGTTGTTTTGCAGAATCCTAGTAAACAACCAGATTTAGAAATGTGTTCCCAGCCTGCACTGCTCAAAAAGGTCTGGCAAAATCTGTAAGTCCTGTCTAGGCTGGAGGAAACGGTTTACCAGAAAAAGAACTGCAGCAGTGAGAAATGAGAAGACACAGAGGGATGATTCAGTTGAAGATTTTCTTAATTAATAAGTTGGTTGCTACCTTTCTACGAGGTGACTTCTTTTCATTTACTTTGACTTGTCAGAAGTCTATTTTACTGCATTGGTTGGATTTCTGACGCTGCTCTGATTCACTGCGTATATTAAAGCCAGCAACAAAGAGTTCTACCATGCCCTAATATAGGCTTAATAATCTTTATTTACACCAAATGGGCACTGAAAGACTCAAATCATTCGTTTGTATAGGGTTTCAATATCATCAAGTGAAGCACAGTAGAGAAAGTAATAATCAGAGAAATTATTATAAGCTAGCATTCCAGTATAGGTCGCAATAAGAAATACACAGAAGGGTCTTCACAAAGTCTAATTTTAGGCACAGAAGGCTGGTCTCTGTAAGCACTTTCTGTAATCAATAGAAAGAGACAGGCACCTTCAGAGGGCAATTCAGAGCAGGAGCTAATTTAAGTGCTCTGAATTGCACTCTTGAAATCCCCATCTCTCAGTGTTTTATATATTGGAGCCTAGGGAGATATACCTCGAATACTGACACAGAAAGAGCAGAAGAGAAGTAAATCTTCTGTGTTTTGTAAGAGAGTCATGACACTTGTAAACTGAGAGCATGTCAACACGGCAAACTAAGACAAAGTGCAGAGAGGCCCAATTTAGCCCTGACTTGGACTGGTGTGTCCACAAAGTGCAGTAACAAGCAGGTCTACAGGCAACACAACCCTTCTGGAAAGGTTTCCCATCTTTCACCCAGCACAGGACAGAGCAGCTCTGCAGTTTCAGGATGCAGACTGATGCAGGCAGGGCCACCTGTGCTACCCGAGCACGCAGCTCCCCAGCCTGCCAAGCCCTGCGGCAGCCTGTCCCCACCCGCACACCCAGGCGCCCACCCTTTCCTGCCTCCGATTCCCAAGGGACCTTGTCCTGCTTGACCTTTTCCTCCTTTTTAGAGAACAGAGTGTCCCCTTGGCTTGGCCGAAATCAGAGAGAAGCATGAGAGAAACAGAAGTGCTGGGGATCCCCCTAGCACAAAACAAAGCCAATTTTGGAACAGATAAACAAACGGTGAAAGTAGGACACATCAGATGCATGCATTACGTGAGATGATACCTATTGATGTTTACTTTTAAACAACAGACTTCCTGACAACTTTGAACAAACTTTTTTGTTGTTGTTGATGCACAAAACAGAATAAATAAATATTAAAAAACAATAAAGAAGTTACGTGCAAACTCTATTCTTCTTAAAGAGACATCTATTATTCTTGAGTTGTGACAGTAATAGGGCTATTGCATCTTTTCTGCAAGGGCTTTATTCTCTGAAAATCATTTTTGCAGAAACATCACAGCTTATGAGTCAGCAGGTCAAATTCATCCACCATGTAAATCAGTTGGAATAACGGGATTTCCAGCTTTGAACCCAGAGACAGTAGTCTTACAGCCTGTCCTTCAAGGCCAGCTTCTTTCGTTTATTAATGTTTGTTATTTGTGAGTTAACGGCAGCAAATATCAGCACTGTCTCCAAGCCCCCCGCCCCCCAGGAAGGGGATGGGACTCAAAGAGCTGCCTTTTTCCTGGATGCACGCTTCTCTGCTATGGGAAGCAAGTTATTTCATAGTCATATTTCTACCCATAGGAGAGGAACTGAAGGGAAAAGAAAGGAGCAGAGGCTTTTCCCTGTCTTCTGCCATTGCCTGTCTCTAGCTTGCAACAAAGGGAGAAAACGAGGAGCTGTTAATAGCTAGCACGCAAGGGCTACTTGAGCCATCGTCTTCCTACAAACTCTTCTGAAGATATTTATTATTTACCTGCCTCTAGAACTAGCAGCAGGAAAGAGAAACAGAAGCTGAGTTACTTATAGCACTCTCAGAAAAAAAACACGAACAGAGAGGAAGGAAAGGAAATCAATATGTGTGATTGCTCTTCTCCATCCACTGTAAACGTGTTGGTGAGGGACATGATTCATCTCTGCTGGTGAAAATTGGATTATAAGTGTTGTTGAAGCAGAAAGGGAATTTTGAAAGGAAAATATGTTCCTGCATTCACGGCTGAACACTGTAGAGAGACTTTTAATTGGATATATGACAAATCCTGTAATGGAAGAGCAGTCCTGGCTAGAACCCTGAGGAGCAGAAGTGAGCAGTTGTCCTACTTCCCTGGCGTTACACCCTAGACCTCCTTTGTAGATGACTTCACAGTCTTTGGGCTTTCTGTAACTTCCCCCAGTGAATCCTTTGGTGGGAAAGGCATACGGTGCAGAGTACAGGTGAAGATGACATGCCAATGCTCCTCATAAAGCTCTCATTAGAAAAGTAGGAAGAAGGTATTAATATAAATGTTTTCCATTCAACAATGCTAAACAGCTTTGGAAATACTTTGAAACAAAGACTTACAGTGTGTCTGAGGAGTAAGATAAAGTAGCAAGGACATGCCAAGTGAGAAGAGTTCCTTAACTGACCACAATGATTTTGTCTTTCAACGATTTTTAGATTTTTTTTTTTCTCAGGGACACCTAAATATAAATGAACGCACACTCTGCAGAAAGATGGAATTGACAGATTTAGTTAAATTGCTTGACCTGTATTCTTCTTAGTTAATGGTGAGAACAGGCAAGCCAAGTTTTATGTATATAATTAAGCCCCAGGAAAGGAAAGAAATGTCAGAAAATCTATTTCTTGTCACGTTCAGAGAAGACAATGACTAGTCAGACAATTAAGCACCCTCATCGCATGCAATGCGAGCATTTTACTGTATTTCATTTGTCATCTCTGCCACTGACTTACTGTATGATCTTGAGCAAGTAACTACTAGTCCAGTTTGCCTTCCCCTAGTACCGAGTCAGATTTTTTTACCTACAGCAGTGAAAAGAAACTGCACCGATGGCAGTTACGCTTCCAGCAGTCACAGAGGAGCCCTTAAAAACCTCCCTAAATGACTCTTTTTCAAGGCTGCTGAAGAACTGCCGGTTTTGCAATCCAGTGCAAACCAAGCAAAACTCAAACCCATTAAAAATTCGAGTTTCAGCTTGTTCATCTCAGGCAACAGAATTTTACCTTGCATAGACTCCAGAGGGCAGGTGGGAGCCCCTGGGAAGCCAGGGCTACAGGGAGAATAAGCCAGGCTGTTCTTTCCAAGGAGAAAGCAGCAGTTGCATTGTCGGAGTTGTCGTTGAAGTTTTTCCCCTTCTGAACTAGTCTAGACAAAAATAAATTTTCAGCAGCTCTACATAGTCGTAATAATCAATATTTAAAGGGTTGTAGAACTTTATAACAAAGGGGTTTGATTTTAGTCCCTGACAACTGGAGAGGTAACCTGATTTAATAAGGGAATGCAGCAGCAACCATGCTTCTGAGACATTGTGGCTAATTCTAAAGACCCCATAGTGATAAAAGAACAATAATCACTGAAGACTAATAAAAACAAAATCAGTGAGGGTTTAATCATCAGCAGAAGGACATGAATTGAGTGTTAGAAAACATCTTCTGTTTAGAGAGTTAAGCTGTTATGCACACTGAAGCATAATTTGCTGTCACTGTTTTATTGTCATGCAATATATATAGCAGAGTAATCATTTTAATCTGCATGCAGATTATTAATTAGTGAAATAATAATTTAGCCCAGAGTGAAAGCACAGGCAATATGAGGAAGCAGCTGGCTATTTCTCCGACCTTTTCCATTTCAAAAGCTATTTCATAATGACCCAGCTGCTGTTCAGGGACATATGATACAATTTTTGTGTTAACTTTGTTGTAAAAAATCTGTATTACGTGTAAGGCTGCATTATGAGTATGTACTTACAAAGATTTAGATGCATACATATTATTTGTGCCAGGCTAATAAACTATCCTTCATCATTAAGTTTAGTGGATATCTACTGCTGAAAAGTGGCTTTCACTCAACAGTAAAACTTCCTTGCAGGTTAGTCTACAGTGCAAGCAGGCATGCCAGAGCCTGCGAAATTAATAACAGTAAGAAACCCAGGACAAATGGAACAGCAGGAGTTTCATGTGCCCTTGGGAACTATCGGTATTTTACTGGCAGAATTACCTGCTGACTGGTCTTTGCCCTCCCTCGGACCAAACTCCAAAGCACTCCAGAGCTGTGTCCTACTACACACACACACGTATATATATAATGTAACCAACCGCAGAGATGTTTAGTTATCTTGCTTGCATCTTTGGGAATCTAAATAACATTGCAGTTTTGGCTCCATGGTGATTGCTTGCATTCCTGTATGTATCTCAGTCATTCCTGGAGGCAAAATTCAGGGCTTCAAATATTCAAAGCATACCAGTGGGGATGAAGGAGTGAGTGCCTCAGCCATCAGTAAAAAGAGATGGCCATTGTAATTGCTGATTCCAGCCACTAAAACCTGACTCGACTACCCCATTGTCTGAGGGGTGACACCTGCAAAGTTGCATTGTTTTATATAAAAGTCAAATTCCTATTAAATTTAATGAAATCTCTGTCTTTAAATCCCTTGCACCGAATGATAAAACTTTTCCTTACTTAAATGGGAGAAGGTATGTAGGGGATCCTTTTTGCCTGTGGACTCGGGAACTCTCATCTGGGGTTCCCTGCTCTGTGTATTAGCAAAACTGATTCTTCCCCTTTCCTTTCCCACTCAGTATAAAGGAAGCATTTAAGAATTACCCTCCCAAGAAAGATGTGCTAGTTCACAAAACTGATAATGAAATATTAATGAAATATAATATATCTCCTTCTCCTTCAGTTCAAATCTAAATGAGAGCGCCCCAAAACTAAAACCATGACTAGCGACTCCTCTCTTTCTCTGATTTTCATTAGGGAAGCTGTGGTTCAATGTGTCATGATGACATTCAGAATATAGCATGAAAAATCCATTTAATGCAGGACCCCAAATGCAAGTGGCTAAGAACAAGGCAATTTTTCTGGAAAATCCTTTCACAGAAGAAGCTTGCAAGTAAAGACAGCATGCACAGTGCAGTTCGCAACATTAGCTACCTGTTGGAGCGGGTCCAGAGGAGGCCACAAAGACAATCAGAGGGCTGGAGCACCTCTGCTATGAGGACAGGCTGAGAGAGTTGGGGTTGTTCAGCCTGGAGAAGAGAAGGCTCTGGGGAGACCTTATAGTGGCTTTTCAGTAGCTGAAGGGGACCGACAGGATTGCTGGGGAGGGACTTTTTACAAGGGCATGTAGCAATAGGATGAGGGGGAATGGCTTTAAACTGGAAGAGAGGAGATTTAGATTAGGTATCAGGAAAAAAATTTTCACTTTGAGGGTGGTGAGACACTGGAACAGGTTGCCCAGAGAAGCTGTGGCTGCCCCACCCCTGGAGGTGTTCAAGGCCAGGCTGGACGAAGCTTAGAGCAACCTGGGCTGGGGGAGGTGTCCCTGCCCATGGAAGGGGGGTTGGAACTCAATGATCTTTAAGGTCCCTTCCAACCTAAACCATCCTATAATTCTACTCTCAAAGTTTTCTTATTCAACCACACCTAAGTGAATTTATATGCTCAGCTTCAAAGGTGACACTGCACAGCCAAACCTGTCCTTTGCTAGTCCATTGTGTTTCTTAGATTTCCCCCCTTGCAGTAAAACTGCAGCCTCATTCCAATCAAGACAGACAGTTGTGGACAGTTATAAGCAGCAAGGTAATTAAGGGATTTGCTGACTTTAGTGAAAGCAAAATGAAATGAAAACTGAATATGAATATATGTGGGAAAATCAATGCAAGATATGCAGTGGGGTTTAAAAAGGCTTAAAGAAAGGATTTCCTAAGCTTGTGGTGTCTTAGAAAGCTTTCTTTTTTACCTGATTCAATACTATTACTTATTTTGGTAGGGAGAAAAAAAGTGATCTCAGAGACTCTTGCTGTATGTCAATCCCGGATTTCTGAGGAATGTATTTTGACTTCCAAGAAGCCAGTCTATTCCATCGCTGAGAATTGTGCCTGGCTGGTACTTAGTAATAAGACTTCTTTTAATCTGCATGTTCCATGAGACAAGATTTGTAGAAGGCTTAGGTGAAAAAATACCCAGTTTCTTGAGACCTCCTATATTGTACATTTTGTGAATATGCCTTCCATCAAAAGCTTTTTTCTTCATCCAAGTAGGCTGAGATTATGAGGGCTCTATATATCTTTGAAAACAGCAGTGCACACCTACGCTCAGCCAGCACTTTTCTAATTATATCAGCAGGTCTTTGAATTATTGCTGGTTAAACTCTGTATAAACACCTCTGAATAGAGGTGATCAGGGATTGTACTCCACCTTCATTAGAAAACCTGCACAAGGCAGCCAATTTTTGACAGTCTAAAAATAAAAGCATTACTTTCCTTGGTAAGGAAGACTTATTAACAGACTACAGAGCTTTCCTGCTTCAGGGCAGTACAGCAGCAATTGAGGGGGAGAAGGACCAAAAGTTGTTAACATCAGGAGTTTGGCTTTATTGTAGAATCATAGAATAGTTTGGGTTGGAAGGGACCTTTAAAGGCCATCTAGTCCAACCCCCCTGCAATGAGCAGGGACATCTTCAACTAGATCAGGTTGCTCAGAGCCCCGTCCAACCTGACCTTGAATGTTTCCAGGGATGGGCCATCTACCACCTCTCTGGGCAAGCTGGGCCAGCATTTCACCACCCTCATTCTCAAACTTCCTTCTTTCTCTTTAGTTTGACCAAGAAAGAGATGCACAGGCAGTGGAAGCAGGGACAGGTATCCTGGGGAGAGTATAGGGACACTGCCTGGTTGTGTAGGGATGGGGTCAGGAAGGCCAAGGCGCAGCTGAAGATGAACTGGTCAAGGGACACAAAGAGTAATAAGAAGGGCTTCTACAGGTACATCAACCAGAAAACGAAGGTCAAAGAAAGCATTACTCCCTTTAACCTACATGAAATAATAAGATAGTCTCACACCATTGCCTGGAGTGTAAGTGTCCAAGAAAACAAGGTACTTTGGAAACTGCTCTTTCTTCAGACTAAAGCAATGATTTTCATAATCAAGTCCCAAAAATCCTGTTCACAGGACTGTCATTAATTCAAAGTAAAGGGTTCTATATTCAAGGAGATCATCTAAAAATAAAACCACAACAGAGTATGTCTTATTCTTTTCAACTTTCTCTAATCTATTGAAGTTTAATGAGCCTTTGGCTTTTCACATACTCATATAGGTGGGAATCAACCCTGCGTTGTCAGAGAATGCCACTTGATTCAACACATTTGTCTTTGAACACAATTATCAGGGCAGCTCACTTTTTAAAGAAAGCATAGGTGGGCTCTTAAAGCATATATTACATGACTGAGTTCTCCCAGAAAAGTACTCCAGCATAACATCAGAAATCTGTGACTCAATGTGCCTAGCTATTTTTGTGTGCAGACTGTCAATGAATATGGATCATACAAAGTGGATGCTCGCTCTGATCCAATACAGTCATGAGTGCCTTTCTGCCAGTCTTCTGCTTGCTTTCCTCCAAATACAAATACATTCATCACTTGGATTTATGCCTTTTCAGCTGGTTGCCCACCTTTCACAGTAAGCTTATAACATGTCTTTTGAGTTCAGTGATATTCACTATTTTATGGTTCATTTCACCCTTAGGTGATACTGTCTGAGCCTTGATTGCCTGCCTCCAGTGAGCCCCCAGCACAGTAATTTCTGTTACATGCTGCCCAACACCCCCAGTAATTGCAGTGGGTTTTGAGAGCACCCACTGAAATACAATGCCGTTTTGTAGCAGGGTGTGCTTTCCTTCCCTGCAGGCTTGCGCTTCTGAGCCTGACCTCTGTGAGAAGAGCGGTCAGCTCCGTGCCCTCCCTCTCGGTTCCCCACTGGAAAGCAACACAGAGATGACCATGGCAGGGAGTATATCAATCAGGAATGGTATTTATACACGTCAAAACAATACCCAGGACACTGGATCTTATGCTATGACACAAGCACAGTGAAACTGCTAGATACAAGCTCTTTAGAAGAGCATAAGTTACTCTAAACCCACATATTTAAAATTTATAGACAAAACAGTTCATGTAACTGTCATACTTACAAATTAGCAAAACTCCATTAATGTTCCCCTAACTTATCGGGAAAGTAGATGGAATATTTCAACACATCTGAAAATCTGACAGCTAAGTGCTATAGATCATGAATGCACCTTTCTAAGCCATACATAAATTCTCCTCGTGTTTCAAACAAGAAGATAAATAAGGTATACCATCAGGGTTTTTTTGGCAATTCTCCTTGCCTACAATGATATGTAGACAGAGCTTCTTCATCTACAGAATTTTAAGAAGGGTTTCAAACAAAGGACCACATCGACCAAAGACTCTTTATGCAGCGCTTCTAGTGTCTTCTTTCTGAGTTTGAGTACATTGTTGCTTCTGCATTGGGATGTTTAAATGTAATTTGGGGGGCATCATGGAGCAGTGGCTTCAATAAGGTTAGGGTTTAGTTTTCTGGATAGGTGTAGAAGGTATAGAAATGTCATTCGCTGCTGAAACGTATCCACACATAAAAAGTAACACCAAAATACTTATACAATTTAGGTCAAAGACCATACTTTCCAAAAATATGATCAGATATCCACATACATCTTTCTTTTAAGGCCATGGAAATACTGTTTAGCTACCTACTGTGAAGCAGTATGTGCAAATGGAAGTAGTACTTGTGCAAGGCAGCTCAGCACATACACATGGGGCTTTGAATCCTGCAACATGGAGTATCTGAAATTATCCTCTGAGATAAGCTGCAGTTTGCGTTCGCTAAGTACAGAAAATTGCTATAAAAAGATGAACATTTTGAAGAGAATATGTCATGAAAGAGGAGTGTTAACTGTGAAAAAACACGATTAAAAGAAAAAGGAAAATACGATGTTCTTACTGACCCAGAAATGGATGTTGGTCTACTGGCTGAACTAACTTAAGTATAGCGGTCTCTCATTTAGATATGTACTCATATATCCGAATCTACAGAAAATCCTCTCAGCTGAGTCTGTAGTATCCATTCACGTGCCCTTTAGAGAGATATAGAGCCTGTGTTTCTTTAATTAAAATTTAAAAATTAAATTTAAAAATTAATAAAATTTAATTTAAATCTGTGTTTCTTTATATTCCTGTAAAACAAAGAAACCCACCTAGTTACAATTCTGTCCAGGACCTGGATTAAACTAGAACAGAGGCAGCTGAAATGGATTCAGTGAAGAAAAAAAAGAATCAGCCATGTAAAGTTTCTGACTGGTTTTAAATTTTCAAGCCGCATCCCATTCCTCTGCTGACCCCTATTTGCTGCACTACAGTGGCTGCACTCTCTCTGCAATGTGACCAAGCCAATTTCAGTGGTGCAAACTGGCCCCACAGATTGCAAACCGTGATGCTCCTGAAACAGCAAGGGCTGGAAACATCCTGAAAGGGGAGAAGTTGGTATTTTCCCATTTCTTTCTCTACATTTTTGTGCTTCCAGCAAATTATACTTTGTCTCTTCGTTGCATGAATTAGTGCCCAGAAGAGCACACTGGCAAAGTTGCCCTCCCAGGCAACTGTACTGCTGGAAACCACTAAGTTTTCCTCAAAATAACTACATGGACAGCTGTTCTGGAAGCTGCAGAAAAAGAATTCTACTTGGGAAGCTGAAAAGGTTTAAGCTGCTGAGAAAATGAGGGCCCAAGCTGATATAGAGATTTAGAGGCTATTGTTTTTAATCTCTCACTCTCTCCGATGAACATTTCTTTCTACACTGAGTTGCCATAGTTTCAGATTTCTGTGGTTCCCTGGCTGCTGGTTACTAGGACATTTTTATATGCCCTGATGATTTTATGATGTGTATAGTGTTGGAAATTTTTTTTCACACTGTATATGGCATCATACCATGCATACTAAAAAAGCTGTAATTATTCTTTACTCTTAAAATAATCTCTTTTGGGCGTTCTTTTCCAACTTGAAACCTAAAAAAAGGATTTCAAATTCCTTTTTGTTTAGTTCAACATTGAGCTTTCCAAAATTTCTTTGAAAACTATGGCTTAAAGAAAGAAGTAATTAAACTTATCAGAGTTTTCTCTGGTGCTGCATACTAGAGGGAGCTAGTAGTTAATGTTAAGTACAGACAGTCCTGTGCTATCAGTAGGAAAAAATCTACTGGTAGCTCTGGAGCAAACTTCCTTTTCCATTATTAATCCACATGGTCTTCACAGATGCCTAATTATTGTGGGGTGGCTTTTTTTTTTCATTTTTTACAGGTGACTTGTGTGTTGCAGGCGTGAAAGTAATGAAATTTATGTTTTATGTGATTTTTTAGCAATTCAACTTCCACTCTTGAAAGTGTTAAAACACAGGATTTGAGAACTCTAACTTCTTTTCTTTTCAGCATCTTCCACATTTGGATCGACATACTAAACTGGGTTCTCTTACGGTATGTTTGCTTCTGTCTCTCCTTTCCCCAGATCTATGTGTCTCTCTGCAATAATCTTTGCCACTTCATTGTATCTCTAACAAATTATTCTTTCCAAGTCTGTTTTTCCAGGTTGCCAGTCCTCCTTTCTTTGTGTCTGGTCTTGGCAAGATCTCTTTGCACTTCTTTCCCAACGAGGCGAGGTTTTAGCTTTATCTCTGCCTCATTTATTTTGCAGCTGCTTTGTTCTCATGCCCAGGCTATTTAGCAACATGTCCTGTGGAAATGTAAAAAATCTCCCCCAACAACCAAACATCTAGTCCCCATAATGTATTTGAATCAAATGCCAATGCTGCTGCTTGAATCAGATTTCCAGGCATTTTCACTAATTTATTCCATCCCCTAAGAAAAAAAAAAAACAAAACAAAACAAACCAAAAAGACATGGCTTCAAAAAAGTTTGGACTGGAAGCACTTGGCTTCGGAGAGCTAAGCACTGATATTCAAGAACGCTGCAGTGAGCAGCAACTGGTCTGTCTGGAAGCAGGATGTGGTCCACTGCAAAATGTTTATTCCTAATATTTTTTTTCCTGCTTGATTTTTTCTTTCAGCGGGTTAACATTATCCATCAGCCACTCTCGCTAGATGCAGAACTATGCTATACCTTGATAAAAGATCTCAGGACAGCATCCTGACGAAAGCATTCCGACGAAAGCATTCCTGCTCTTTTAATGGATTGTTTCTATATCCATTGGTCCACAATTATTCATGCCATGATCTCAAGCAGCACAGCTAAGAGATAGGGAATTGTATCATATTAGACTGCAAGAGAATGTTCCTTTCTGTTGGCTTTGCTGCTTGTGATTGCAGTGTGAGAGTGGAATACTCAAACACCCAGAGGTATATTTAAATCTCCAGGGCAGAAGCCTTTTTGCTTGACTGATCAAGGAAAAGCAAACAGTTGTTGAATTACATTAATACTGGTTTTATTTATCTATCATTTTGTGGATTTGGGTTTATTTTTTAAATTGGTTGCCTATAGGAACTGCTGATGCCTTCCCGTGATACAGTCAGTAGCTACTGTTGTCTTTGGAAAGAGATAACTGGTTGGCCATTACTGGATGCACAATTTCATCTTTTTATACACAGGATTTGTCACTAATAGAAAATTCTTAAGGGCCACTAACCAGTTGTATGAAGATAAATTACCTCTGCTTAGTATCAATGTGAATGCCACTCTTTCTACAGTCTGATGTCACAAGTTTACCCCTGAATTGTGTGATTGAGATCTGTTGAGTGAAGGATACCACAGGATGGTAAAGGAAGGCATTGTATGTTTATAAAGACTGATTTTACTCCAGAGATAAATCTGCAGTGCATCACTGCCTTATTATATCCTTTCCTTACAAATGGAAATTATTGAATTTCTTTTGCCTCATTTAATTCTTTTTAATCCCTTTTCTTTTTTGTCTTCTGGTGATTGCTTTTGCTTACTAATTGTTGGAGGCTGACACCCAATGGGTAGCATTATACTCTAATGCTCACAAAGCTATATCCACTTCCGAATGACTACTATTGAAGGAAACCTCAATTATGGCAAAATATATTTCTTTTCTCCTTCTGTGATGCTGACAGGCCTAGGGCGTTAGCTTGGCTTATTTTATGGGAAGTGACAACGGAATTAAGGTTTGCTTGCTTTGAACTATTTTGTAGAATTTCGAGACAGGCAGGTATACATCCCGATCACACACGAAATAACGTACAACTGTCAAACACTTGGACTCAGTGTAAATTTGGAGTTGTATGGTCCAATCCCACACAGAGTGCATTATTCCTGTGAATTTATGTTCACCCAGCTACAAGCAGCTCTGTATAAGACTACTTGTATGAAAAGAGTCATCTGTGGGAATAAGTATTTCCACCACTGACCCTAGGTAATCCTTATTTAGCTGCTACATCAGCTCAGGATTTTGTCCATCATATGTTAACCTGCTACATAAGAAGTGTGGCCACAGTGAATACATTTTTTCTATACTGTACCTTGCTTCAGGTCATCAAAACAACACATTTAGATGAATCATGCTGAGAACTCCGTTTAGTTGTGAATTTGATCACGAACTGCAAAACCTAAATGAGCATTGTAAACGCAAGTAGAACAGGGAATCCCACTTACAAAATACATGTATATCGTCTTAAAATCACAGCAGTGCATTATGCAGCAGACTTGATGGCAAAGTCTGAGTGTGAGATAAAGTACAGGAAATGAAAAAATGTTATTAATGCAATTAATTAGTTTTTGTTTCTTTGTGCAGTGTTTGAAAAAAACAGAACTTTAATATAAAAGAGATCCTTGAGGAGAAAAATTAATCAGCATTATGATACACCAAGTGATTAAGATAAAACACAGGGAGGCATAATGAGAATGTCAGCATTAATGAAGTCACAATTTCTCACCTCAACACAAAATGTTATTACAAATGTTAAAATACAAAGTGTATTTTATTTCAAGGACTAGTCCTAGTTTATTTAGTCCAGATCTAAATATTTTAAAAAGATTTGTTTTTTCTCCCACTTGTATTGTTTATTTCCAAAACTTTTCTTGTGCTTAGAAATTAAGAGTTTCCTCTTGATAGACAGCAAGACAAACAAAGGTCTGATACGCAGCCCTCTGAAGTCAAAAGGCAGTTTATCTTTGACTTCTGTGAGCTGCTTTATCAGATGTTAAAAGCTGAATTCAGAAAAGACATGGAGTTTCATAAAAACCAAAAGGGATTCAAATACATCACTCCTTTATTGACTAGAAGCAGTGTGCTAAGTCAGGGACCAAAACTTTAGGTAGCCAAAGTCTTAGCCAAATTTTGCTCTAAACCTGAAAACTGAGGTACCAAGTCCTTTCTCTGGGATGAAATCTTCTAAAAGCTGATGGAGGCTTCCTTGAGCATGGCCTGGCAAAGATAGGAACAGACTTTTTGCTAAAGAACGTGAGAAACAGTTACGTAAGTTGACAAGTATTTTTTTACCATAATACGGCAACAGAATATGGTAACTCCTGAAGACTCCCAAGTCCTGAAGTCAACAGGTCCAAGTCCTCAACAACACTTGCTGAGAAAAGTGGTAGATAAAGCCACTCTTTGTCTGGATAACAGCACTGGAAAACACAGAAAGTCCAAATGCATTTCCCAACTATGACTCATACAGCACTATTCAAATCAGTAAAACCTTTATTATCTTGGGCAGCAATTCCTAGATCAAGGGGTGGACTGCAAGGTGTGTATGTCATGGCGTTTCAAAAGCCCAGCCCTTTCTGAAAGGCTGAACTGTAACTGTAGTCAGGGTTTTGCATCTCTGGCCAGGTTGTGCATTATAAAAACATTGAGGGACAGAGGGAAATGGCTGTAGAACATACTACAGAGTACCTTTCCTTAAGCAAGAAAGGCCAGAGGGACAGGTATAATCCTATCTGTGCACCTAAAACAAACAATGCACTCGGATATCTTTCTTCATTATGGGAAAGTACACCCATAGTAAGTTTTCGAAACTCCAGAGAAAAAGTTAAACATAGTANTTTTCATTAAACCACTTTGATGTTATTGATGTTCTCCCCCAAACAATACTGAACATTTGGCTTCTGCATAAATGGCAGAAACTGCAGTAGATTAAGCACCAGGCTATTGCCTGCCTTTGGAAAATTGCCATGGAGCAAAGGAGCAAAGCACTCTGAAGCAGCAGCCTTCTTTAAGAGTCTGGTAACAGAGGAGGACTTCTCATAAAACATCTTTTTAACCTGAACACCTGGGTGGGAGAACTGTCATGTGATACCATTCTGACCTTTACTGCCAAGTATGAATGATCTCCACAGAGTACTAATCTGTTCACAATAGTTACTGCTTTTTTTTAACAAATCACTTAGTTGTGGGTTTTTTTTCACTTACTAATGCTTTATTCTTTCATTTGTTTGCTTTGAAAGTTTGTCTTTGTTTTTGTTATTCAGGGGTTTCACTCTAAAATGGCAAAGGAAAGATGATTCAAATGTATTAACATAGGTGTCAGTCAAACTTTAAAAGATATGAGACTGGATCCTACTCTGTATAAATCAATTTCTTCTTGGCTATCATTGGAGTTACAGAGATTTATGCCAGTAGAGGATTTTGCCCTACAAATAAAGAAAAACTACCCAAAGCTTTGCTGCCATCCACTCTAATCAGCCACTGTCGACTATCAAAAAATGGTTCTCACATCTTTTAATAGCAGACTTTAAGGAAGTTGCTGAACCAGCAAAACTGCAAGATTTAACCCAAGATCTAATCCTGGTCATGAAGCAGAGCAGAAAGGGTGGCGCACCTCCGTGAAACCAGCGGGGTTATTATCTGAATGGGACCTGCTGTGTAGGGTTTGGGTGCAGGTCTTTGGGATGATCTAGGGATCTGTATAATTTCTCTCTGTTGTTCAGCCCTTTCAAGTTTCTATAGGTTCTGACTGCAGCAGCTGGACAAATTTAGCCCAGTCACACAAGCAGTAAAGAGCTGTGACCGCAGCCAACCATCTCCTTTCGCTATTGCAAGTGAAATGACATTAAAAAAAATAATAATCTGATTCTTTTTCATATTTGAGTACCTCCCCAAGGAACAAGCAAAAGCACTACAGACCCTGTCACTAACGTACCTCCTGCACTAGCTGTTTCCCAGTTTTCATTTCTTGGGTTTTGATTAAGCCAGCTCAGTTTCCCAGTCTTCACCTGCTAGCACTCTTTCTTCCAAGGTGGGCTGCAAAGAAAATCACTTGCCAGCAGGAGGACAGCAGCTCTCGATTCCCCTGAGTATACCCCACGTGCAACCTCAACAGTGAGTCCAACAACTGAGAACAGATCTGGAGATGGGAGATAACGGATGTGACAAAGAGAGGGAACAAGGACTCACTGGCTGAGGAGACGGAGATGGAACTGAAAAGACTGAGAAAAGGAGGAAGGATTAGCCATGGTGTTGTAAGCATTTTCAAGCTTCCCCATGTCTGATTTGCCAGCATGATTATCCTTGTGGTGGAGTTTTATTTGCATGTAATAGACAGGTAATGTCAAGAAGAAATTCTGTGGCTCCGATATAGCTTAGCTGCATACAGTATATTGTAACTCTACCTACCAATTAGTGTGCATATGCTGCAATTACTGCTGCCTTTTGTTAATGCTTCTTTGTTATTTTGTCAAGCACAAGAATTACATATAGGACCAAATTCCACTTGGAGTTATACAAGTTTAAAATGAGAGGAAAAACCAAGCAGCAGCATGGTACTAAGGAACAGTCTGAAAAAATCATTTTCAGGGACAACAATCCTATGTAAAGCTGACTGATACACTGAAGGAAAAATGTTCTATTTTGTCAAGCACTGAGATAAAACTGAATAGTCTGAAATTGCTGAAGATCATGCAGGTGTGGTCATTTTCAAGGGTCGTGTTTGACTGTCCAGGTTAGTTAAACCCTCTTGCTCATGCGCCATCTTAATCCCAGCTACCTTGGGAGGGTCAGACCAAGACAACCACATCCATGAGGTAAAATACAGCACTTAATAACTTGCCAGGTGTTATCTGCTTTTGCATGCAAAGCAAAATCATCTGTGGTGTGTGCCTTCCAACCAGCCAGCTAACATTTCTAGAGGCCAAGAAAAACTGCCTTACAAGCTAAATCCAGCTCTCTGGCCATTATTTGGACATCCTTGACTAAAGCCATGACCTTGCAATACTCCTTTGCTTTTCTTCAGGCTTTGACTAGACTCACTCATTTCAGCAGTATTATTTCCACGCTTAAACACACACATATGTGTGTGCAGAATCGGTGATTAAGTCCCCATGCTGATGTGCATGTTAAAACAAAATATGTTAATTGCTGAACTCTAAAGAGGAGAACAAAATGATACCCAAGCTAAATAGGTACTTTTAACTATTGTGATGATCTTATACATCTCTCACCCCTCAGCAGCGAGAATCAGCCACTGAGAGTCAAAATATTGGGCTAAATTAAGCTATTTCTCTCTTCTAGGCGAATTATGTTTACTACTAAACTGATTCTGTGCATAATGGTCCTACTTATAAAGGAATCTATACATAAACAACTGCACTGTAGCAGGTCTTCTGTAGGAAGACAGTATAACTTGAAGAAAGAAATCCAACCATTAGGATTTTTTTTGCTCTCTTGGTGGCTGTATTCCCGTGGGCAGGAATTGTTTGCCTCCTATGCAAATCAACAGTTGTGAAGAGCCTTCAAGGTCAGGGCTAAGGAAATAAGACAAATAGCAAATGAGAATGATGCTGACAACAACTGATAAGGTGATTTTTCCAGGTGCTGAGTAGCTCATCAATCACATTTTGAGGCTATGGCATGGAAGATCTGTCCCAACTACTACAATTCATAAATTATATAATAAAACAGGAATAAAATGAACCTGAACATAGAAGAATTTACCATTCCTCATGACCTGGATTAAAGAAGATATAGCTGGAGACTATGTGTGAAATAGTGGTAGTTAATCTAATTTAACAAACTATATTGAGGAATAAGGATTTGATAAATGAGGAAGGTTCCATTTTGAAGAGAGCCCTCAGCATGGGCAGGGTTGTTTAGAAATCTCCATGTGACAGAGCAGTATGGGCATTTGGTAACTTCAACTCTGAATGCAAAACATTATGCAATTAGTTATGTTGGCTCACCCTGTAGGAAAATCCCACTGTAAAGCATCATGACAATATCAGAAAATGTCACTGTATCTGCAGTGTTGCCTGGCGGCTTAGAGCCTAACCTGGGATTCACAAAAAGTCTCTTTCTTCATACTTCCAACTGGCTGTGACATTTGGGTAAGCCAGGGAGGCACCAAAGACAAGACCAGAACTTTCTCTCTTTTAAATACTCGCCCAACTGTAAGGACTGCAAACCAAAGTCAGTTCATATGATAGAGTTTTGACGACTGATTGTAAAAAACTAATTACGAAGAGAGGTACCATAATAGACATTGTTTGTATACTTAAACCTGTCACACTCAATAACATCTCAAAAAAAGTCCCGTATTAGTCCTTATCTCTCCTTTCGCCTCTGTCTGTAAGCAGAAGCTGTAGGAAAGTGCCATGCAGATCTGTGTCTTGAATTGCCATGAACACCTTACAGTCATCTTACTGTGAACTGATCTTACATGCTTCCGGATGCAATCTGTGTCTCAGACAAGGAAGGTGTAGACTCCGATTAACTGTTTTCTATACAGATAGAACTTGCTGCTCCTGTGATTCTTCTAATATAAAAGTCTGCTATCTATCTCTTATCCCAGTTGTTTTGTCCAATCTAGATATTTATTACAGCAGTATCTTACTCCTCCCTGTGTCTCAGCATGGCTCGCAGACTGCAGCTACAGCCCTGATAGCTACTGACTTTTCATTGTTTCATTACACACTGGCTTTCAAGATATGTGCAATTTAAAAAAGCAATACACTTTACAGTATTTTTGTTAACATATCACATCAACCAGTACTCCACACGTTTACGGATATATGTTCTTTGATACAATTCCAATAGTTAGTGATTCCTTTTCAGTTTTGGCATTGCTTTGTCCTCCTGGCAGAGTTCATGGTGCATTTGAAAGCAGACCTCTACCCTGTATGAGACATACTCCTCTTACAAAAAAATTTCCGTGGTGCGTAAGTATCAGTATTATACCGAGAATTTTCTTCAGCTAACTCAGTATCTTGTCACACTCCTATGACCACCAGGAAGTTACAGGCTCCCTTAATAATTGTCTCAATAAGGCAGGATGCATCACTGGAATAAGTTGTGCCCCTCATCTTCTACAGTGGCTTTGTGCCCTTGAGAGTTTCGTATTGGCTTTAACTCTACTGTGAGCTGGCTTACTCCTCATGATAAGACTATGTCCTACCTATATTTGTCTGCTTTGCCATAAACTATATTTTATCTGAAATGAACTTACTATTTTCAGTTTGATTCCTTGCTGCCACGTCTGGATGTGTCCCCTGAAGTGGTCCTATGTTTTGAAGTCATCAGTTGTGACACGGTTGTTTGAAGAATCTCCAAATGTGTCATTGTTTCTCACTGAAATACATCACTAACTTGTTTGAGAAGACAGGGGACAAAAAACTATACTTCCACCACAGTCTACACGCATAGTTCAGATGATTTCTCATTTAATTTGGCTTGCCAGTATCTGACTCCTCCACAATAATCGCTTTACCAGGTAGTGAGCTCACAGCATCTCTCCGTGGGAGCGGAGAACAATGCTGTCCCCAGCACAGTTTAACTAAGCTCAGGTTTCAGATAAAAACTCTAATCTTACCACTTCTTTTTTTCATTTCTTGACTCATGAGGTGTGGGTGGGGGAGACTAGTTCAAGCCAGCTACAGCTCCATCCCTCTCTAATTGCCTGAGTCCATTCCTCACTGCAAAGCAGAATTTTCTACTGCTGGGTAAAACAGATATGGCTATATCCATATATATTTTTGCTATGAATTCCAGGAAGGCCTCTGGGTGTTGTGTAAACAGGTCCTCTTTGGTGTCAGGTGCTCTGGTGTGCCTTAGTAAGAATAATTCTCTTGTCTGGCCACTGAACTAGCTCTACCAGAGAGCACAAGAGTTAAACTAGGTATTAATTCCAATACAGGACCACCTTAAAGTTCTGGTGATAGATGTGAATAGGCACTGAACAAACACAGTAGTAGTTTTTATGCCCCAAAAGACCATACAGATCATCTTTTATTGGAACACTTTCATTAAAATAATTAAAAAAAAAAGATGCAGAAGCACTAAGCACACATCATAGATGGTATTTCAAAGGTTCAGAGCTACGCTGAACCTCGTATTGAGCACTGCTAACTGTTGGAGTCTGCACTTTACCAACATGCCTGATTATTCAGTTTCCTGCTATGTTTATTGTTTGCAGCAAAATTATATTAATATAGGAATGGAAACAGCAGGAACAGTACTATAAGAATGCCTGGCTATGAGAACAGAAAAAATAACTCAAGCACTTGTGATCACTGATTATTACATTTTCAGTGCTGCTGAAGAGAATTTTTTTGAAGTATGTTTACAATCATCTCCAAGTTCTATAAATATTGCTTTATTATTGACTTTGTGCCATGAATCCAGTACTCATGAAAATACTCACCCTACCCACTGCCAATGGCAAATCAGCGCGCTTGCTTGGCCTTTGTGCAATTTTAGTATTTGTAGGACTGAGAGTTCAATGGCTTAAAAATAATGAAAAGAGTGTGAAGAAAACAACTTCTGCCAGAATGAAAGAATAGTACAAGTTTTAAACACAGCACAGAAGGAATACAGCTGGCAGAATTACAGCTGTTTGAAAGGTGTCACTTGTAGGGAGAAAGCCTTGTTAAATATGGCCATGCAGGGAAAAAAAGCAAAGATTTTTGCCCATTCACTAGGTTCACACAAAAATATAGCAATTAAAATAAACTGAAATGCCCAGTTGATATTACTTTTAAAGAAAGGATAAAAAGTCTAAAAGAAATTTTTTTTATAAACAGAGTGCAGGAATTTATTTCCATATCTACATTTCCCTTAGACAATGGGATGTCATAAAACCCCCTTGGGTAGGAACCGATAAAATCCCAAACAGCTCCACAGAGTTGAGCACTGTTGGCAGGGCTGAACTCCTGCATTACAGGAACACGGGGATACAAATGGGGCAGTCCTGGCATTGGCTGTCCTACAGATCTCTTTACAGGAAGTTAGAGACTACTGATTGCAGTCGCAATTACCCCCCTTTGCCCTAAATTCTGATCTCCCACAGATCAGAATTACATTCTGATACAGTTACAGAACACATACAGTGAAAATGCTACAAATTAGAGAAGCCATGAATGGCCAAAGACTTTAAAACCATTTACGTCTGTTCAATTCCATATTGAATTGAACAGGGATGAAACTATTTAAAAGTTCTAATTCATTCCCCAGTTTTGTAAGTTGATCTGAAAAGCAAACATTTCTTCTGCAACTACAAGACTTCACTCTAAAAGCAATGAACAGATATTTAGAATCACTGAGCTCTAATGATAAAAATTGGTACATCTTTTTCTTACAGCTGGTTCACCAGACTTAGAAGAACACAGGCTGCCCAGTCAGGTGATTCGATCTTTTTGCAATAACTAGCAATCTTCCTCTGAAACACCTTGGCTAGCGGTTGTGCCCAAGGTGATGGGAAGGTAGGACACCATGCCAATGGGTTATTATCCCATCTTACGGAAGCTGATGTAGAGAATGTTGCAGCTGGAATAAGAATCGTAAGGTGAATTTGGGGAGAAGGTTGGAGCTGAATGTTCTGTTGTATTCTTGTTCATTACTTCATTAACAAAATCAAGTCCAGCAAAGAGGACAAGTTTATAATGCCATGCTCTGTGTGGACTTCATGAGTTACCCGAGAAAGACATTTATTATTACTACCGTGATTTGAATTTTATTGAAGAACACCTAAAGGCCTTATTTCCCTTGTCATAGTGATTGTGCTGTTATGACAGAGCCCTACCCCTGAGAATTTTCAGTCTCAGTGTAATAAGACAACAAACAGGACAGAAGAGACACAAGGAAAGAATGCATTGGGTTGTTATTATTATCTTCAATCTGGATTACTGTAGTTCTGCAGGAATATCAATGGACGTAAGTAGGATCTAAAGTCAAAGAAGTATAAAGTGCTTTACAGTGCTTGCGTCTTCCTGCCTTCCACACCCTGGATTTCAAACGGGCATTCAATCTTACATCCCAGTTAGTTATTAGAAACAAATGATTCCAACTAATTTAGTGCCAACAAAAGGCATACGAAGATGAATGCAGAGCCCAGAAAACTTTAGGCACGGCTCATAGAGATTATTTAATGCATGAAGCTGAGACTCAGCTGAACTTGGAATAAATGTGAGAGGTGGTTCAAGGACAAAAAGGCTGTGTGCAATGGCCTGTCTCCACAGTTAACTCTTCCCCTTCGGAAGAAGGGGTTCTGGCTGTTTGACTATCACAGCAGAACTGCAGTGGATAGCAGCTTTCTCACCATTGATTTAACAAAAACACAACCAAGTTATATTTTGATACTTCCTGGCAGAGAGGATTTTTAATTTTTAAAGATTTTTTTTTTCCTCTTGGGAAGATTTGTGGAAGTAACTCTGAATTTCCCATTTCTTCTTGAGCATCAGATATAAGTAGAGCAAAGCACAGGTAGTTTAAAGCAGAGTTTTGGTGAAGTTGGGAGGTTAACATACATTTGATACTAAACTTATACCATTTTCCTTAATTGTCACTCTAAATATTAAGTTGAATGACCTATTTTTCAGTTTACTAGGATTTTGCACAACTTTCTGCCTTTGCTTAGAGCCATGTCACCTCATACATCACATTGTGAAAGAAAAGAAAAACAAAGATTATCTTCAGCAGCTCGGCCATAGATATCATTAGTTGCTTGGCTCTCCTTGCACTCAACTACCTCAGATCCATCAAGCAACATTTATGCCGTAGCAAAACCAACCAAAGGAGGCATGAGGAAACAGCACGAGTGCCCTTCATGACAGAAGCAAAGGTGTGGATACTAGTAAGTGCTAGCTGTTTTGATTTTGACAGAGCTGAGGCTGGTATTTTCTCCTAACAGAGAGAAAACAATGTTTTTTTCTAGTTGCAGTTTTTGTTTTAACTGATATTACTGCCTGTTACACTGCTCAATAAAGGTCTACCATACTGTCACGAGAATCCTCGTTTCCTGAACACTCTCCACATACCTCCTGAGCCCATGAATCCCCCTCGTCCATCTCTCTAACACGTATCTTGTCTACTTTTTGTTACATTTATTGGCATTTAGTTCAAGATTGCACGTTTCCCAAAAGATTTCCTGTTTCTGTGGCAATACATCTTAATCATTGGGTTTTCTGCCTTTGACCTCACTCATGTCTATTATAATAGCTTGCCATGCAATAGCAATACCCTGAGTCTTTTATCATACCACACACTTACAATCACCTTCCATTGTGTTTTTGTAGGCGATTTGACTCTATCATCTTGAAACATTATTTTAACCTTCATTCAGTAACTAGAAAAAGAAATCAGTTAAAAGGGCACAAATGGGTAGGCTGCCTCAAATGCCAGTACACTGGCCTAGCTTAATAATTTATTATTATGCAATTACATTAAGATTTCCAATCATTACTTTTAAAAAAGCATGTTACAAAATATTATTAGGAGCTAATAAAATATACTAAAGTTTCAACAACTGCCAATGAAAATTAAATTGAGTTAAGCAATCAGCATGCTATATAATGAGGGAATAATATTAGAAACAAAACTGGTACATATGAAAACTATGGTTGTGTAAGTGGATGGTCATATTCCCCTGTGGGCAGTGGCATGGGGCTATGGTTTGCACTAAAGACAGAAAAACCTCTGAGCTCTGGGAAACCTGAGCCAGCTTTTTAAAGTTGACTCATCACTAATTGCAACACAGCCACAGTAAGAAAAAAAGTCACAGCAGAAAGATATGATATTTCATAGAGGAATACAAGAAAAATGTCATTGTATAAGAACAAAAAAATACCAATCTGAGATTGGACTGTGTGACTAAGAGAAACAGAGGGCAGCTGCTGACAGATTAGACAGATTTCCAGGATCCACAGCCCAGTTCGATGGCAGATGGGAAAGCTGAAAGTTAATGACAGATAAGATAGATGTAGCTCTTGGTTGGTTAGCTGTTGTTTACATCACATGAGAGACTGAAGTTCACAGCCTAGGATAAGCAGGAAAAAATACTTGATAAGGGAAAAAAGAAAAAATACTTGATACGTGAAAAATTTAATTTAATAGATTTCTGTGATTGCTCTCTGCTCAAAGTGGCTAATCTCAGCTTTTCCCCTTGAAGAGCGTTTTGCCAGAGGTCTAACACAACTCCCCATTCCTCTCCCTATAAAGCATTGCTAGTGGTGACCATTATCATCAACTAAGCAACAGGAAAATGAATGGCATAAGCCTTCTAAGGAGTCCAGGATGGGCAACTGCTGACTGATATAAACCTGTCTCATGTCCCCAAGAGCTCCGCTGAAGAACATGCATACTATGCATGATGTTAAGAACTAAAACTGGCTTTTTTTTTTTTTAAGATTGTTGGATTCCACTGATTTCAAACAGATTTGCAAATTCCTCATGTTTTTAAAACTTGCTTTATGAAATGACCCAATGGGAAAAATTTAATGCACATCATGCTGATTGACACAGGATTGTCTGGCATGCATTGCTTTGATAATGTCAAGGTCTGTGGAAAAGTAGTAGTAATATTATGTGTAATATATTTCTGAGTTTTTATAAGACATTTTGGTCACTGCATTGTAAGAGCATCCTTTTTAGAGACAGTGCAACATTACAGCTCAGGGCAAGCCCTTTGAGGGGTTTTGCTAGAGAAAAGGATTAACTGGCTGTTGCCTAAAATAGCTCAGAGACAAGTGGAAAGGGGGAGGCATCCCAGTAAGCTGTAGCTTACATTACTCTAGGGCACTAAGGAAGACGGCTAGCCTTGAATAACACAATGACACTTCTGAACACATCTTCATAAAGTATTATTGCTGAGCTTTGGAGAGGAACAAAGCAGGTCAAGGTTTGCAGTAGGTTTCTGGAATTAGTACATAGTTCTGAAATGAGTTAAAATGCCAGCATTAATTAGAAAATACTAGTCTAGAGGATATAAAAACAATTTGTTACATATAACAAATCATGAAAGGTTTTTATGGAAAAAAGTGGCCTACACAAAGAGTTCAGGACAGCACGTTTTGGTTTTCTTCCTCCCATGATGCTCCAAAGTAGTATGTGGCTGTGCTCTTAGATATGACTTAGTTACTGTAGAAAATAAGAAATAAATCTGCCCTGAATAATTTCTTAAATCTTCAAATAAAAAGTGTTTTGTAGAGAGACTGCGCATATTGTTCCTTGCATTCCTACATCCATTCAATGCCTTGAAATTGGAAGTCTGCAGAGTGGTAATTTCATGTATAATAAATACAAAATTCTCTAACACAGGCTGTCCACACAATGCTGACAGAACATGAATATGAAATAACACTCAAGAGATCACTCAGAAATCAATAAACTCAATCAGCTAGGATCTTAACGCTGTCTACAACAATAATACAGGGAAAGTGATGAACACTGCAAGGTTAGGTGGTGATTTTAAAATGAAAACAGAGAAGATTCCCAAAGCATTTTCTTTAGGCTGGGGAGCGGAGGGGCAGGTGAAAAATAAAACAAAACCCTAAAACGACCCAATCCCAAACTATGTGCCCCTTAGTAGTACAGAAAGATGTATGGGACTTAACATCACAGACTGGCCTAAATGGTTCCCCACTCTGATCTGACTGTGGGCCATCCCATATGGTTCAGGAAAAGATAAGCTGTTATAGGAAGATTTTTTTAACTCGAACAGTTTATAACCTTCTAAGTAAGGGTGAAGCAATGAAAATGAGATTCAGATTTCCCAGCTTCGCGCAGCTGGATTTGGCTGGAAGAACGGACTCAGACACTTTACCCGAGATATCAATGTTTAAGAAAAGAGATGAAAGCTGCAGGTTGACGGTATATGCTAATTTGAGCAGACTAAAATGACTCAAAATTTAGAAGCAGGATTTGTTAATAAAAATACTGAGCTTCTTTTGAATCACTAATCACCATCATACTGATTTCAGTAAGAGCAGCATCTTACCAAAACTGTCCTTAAGAATTCTCAAAACCATTAGCTCTTCTGTACAAAATGTAACATCACCAAAAGTTAAAATGTCCCAAAAGAAAATCCTTGAGACCATGTTCCTGCAAAATGTTCAGGGGGATTCCACCACGATCCAGGGGAGGGCTTGGGGCCTTTGTACTTGAAAAGGATTAACAGAAGTGAAACTGAGCAGGCAGCAATGGCTGAGGCAAATCAATAGCACTTTGTGTTCCCAAAGAATAGTGTTAGGAACAGTGCAACAAGGGAGGGAATATGGCAGCTGGCACCTGCTCCTAGAAGGGATGACAGATAGAAGACAAATCTGTCCCCCTGGACCTTCAGGAACACTGGGCATGTCAATTTATAGTGAGGGATTTGAAAGACTGCCACAAAGCAGATCTTCATGCTGCATCAGCCCAGCTGTCTACGTGCTGCTTCATTCAGTCCTTTCAAATACATTTTTACATCAAGTTTGGATTCTCCATCAGGACACTATCTAAGCACCACATGACATCTATGAGTGCTCCATTTTACAGAAAAATAAGCTGCAGCATAGGAATAGAGAGTTTGCTGCCACAGAAAGACTATGAAAGAGCAGAGGCTTGAACACCTCCTCCCCAGTCTCCCAGTAGTGTTGCCCACTCTCCCATCCCCCGTTTTTTCCCCATGCGTCATCACACACTGCTCTATATAAAGATTTCCCAATGATGGTTACTTAAAGACAGTCCTATCATTTACCAAATGAATAATTTCATGGAATGAGGAGCTTGCTAAGCTGGTAAAGTCACCAAGTGGCTCAGTTTTGATTCCATATGTTCTTAATAAATGCATTTCCACACCAGCTGGTATTTGGTTGCTGCAATTCATTTGCAAACATGATTAAAAATTCAGTCAAGATTAATTTTTATTTTTCACCCAACTACCTTCAAACAAAATCTCCTACAGCAATGTGTATGGTAATCAACCCAAGCAAAAAAGCTTAGAAATGGAAAAAAAACACATGGGTAAAATGCAAGGTTATTAAAATTTGAATTATTTCTTTCCTACAAAGTTTTGAGATAGTGCTCTTTAACTTTGGATATGGCAGTTCGTCTACATCTGCTCCACCTGATATGAATAAATAATTGACAGTCATTTGACAGCCCTTTAGAAACAACACGTGAAATATATAAATAAAGTGTTACAGGATAATAGCAAGCCCTCATGCAACAGACATGAAAGAGAATTTGCTTGCAATCTGTATTGTAAAGACTCGACTGCATTTGAAATTACTTCAGAAAAATATTGGGACAGCCAAGTTACACACAGGAATAAAAATACTCTGAGGTACTAAAAGAAGAGCCACCAGGCACAGCCAGCACAGCCAGCACCAGTGTGTCGGTGTGCCTCAGTGCAGCCTTCCTCCCGTGAGCCCCTGCAACGACAATGGGGTCTTAGAGGTGTGCACTGAGTTAGGCAAAAGACCGAGGCTCTCTTGCTGATGTATGAAAGTTCCCAGAGCAATTATAAAAGGCTGTGGCTTGCATTATAAGCTAATTTTGCACTATTAGTTGCCTTAGCATACCAAAGTGGTGACTGAAATCCTCTCGATATCCACCTTTCTGATTACAAATGGCTTCATAGGGACAAATCACAGCCTGAAAGATACCATTGGGGACAGCGTGGATGTTGTCCTTTGCTCCATACAGGTGGTGGCTAGAAACCACCAGGAGTAGTGCTATTGAATTGCATTTGAGTTGCATGGATTAGGCATGCAAATAATGCATTGAGTCCTGGGGATACATCTGTTAAATGCAGCATTTGTCTAGTCTAAATACTGACAAAATAGGCACAGAAATCACGCCATGGTGCTTGCTGCTGGGTGGTGGCTCTGGCCTGAGAAATGCTTTGAGAATCCCAGATGAAATAAAATGCTTTGGAATGGTGCTTACTATTCGGATGACTATATTTCTTTTTTTAGCATGACATACCCAGATACATAGAAAAGGCAAAGGTGAAGATGCAGGGTTTCATTGTCTCCAGTCTGGGAGGTTCTTTGGGTTCAGGAAGGTTTAGTTACTTGATTCTGAAGGCCAGTCTTAGTCCTGGCAGAGATTCTAGTTGCTTCCAGTCTGTTCCAATTTACATCACCTGTCTTTGACCTTAAAATGTTAGGGAAAGCCCCTAAAAAATATGCTTCCAATTGTGGGAGTGACTTTTCTGGACCTTTTCTCTGTTTTTTTCAAGGGGAAGGGATAAGCTGCTCAAATAAATTAACAGTGAAAATTAGAAGGCATGAGCACATTCACTGCAGGCAGAGTCAGAGGTGCTCTTTTTAAACAGAATAATAAAATCAAGAAGAGTGCCCAGTATACACGATAACAAGAATTAGTCTGAAGCTACAGAGGTAAACACTTTTCCTAAAGCTGGCTGAAGAGGATCAGGGCTCCCATTTAAATACAGAAGAGTGAAAAGTGTCTACAGATTCTCAGTGGACTGTGGAAAAATACAGTGATGGAGAATTTTCTGTTCAGAGCCTGCAATCCATTCTGTTAGCTCAGCAGAAGATCAGAGCTCTGCCTTTTCTTTAGAAAAGCACAGTTTGCACCTAGGTCACCTGGCAGAATAGATGGGAAAGCCATGCAGGAGGAATGCTGGAACGCTAGGGGACTCCCTACCTGCGCAGAAACTTCACGAGGCCATTCCCAGCCAGTTGCCCTGAATACTATTCATGAGACAAACCAACATGCACACGTTTCGTTCCACTCTGAACCAGCTGCCAGGTGAGTCTCCTGGCCAGATCCCATCCCCTCACAGCTGTTCTGCTGTTTGAAGATCTTTTTTTTTTCAATCTCTCAGAATTATAATGAATTTGGATTTGAAAATTCTGTACTTTCCTTCCTATCCCCTAACAGCAAACTCAACTAATGATGAATATATAATGTGCAGGGAACTAATACGTAAAGTGACAGCTATTTTAGTAATGTCTCTAACCCATTAACGCTTGGAGGGCATTAAAACAGCACAACAGGATGACCTTTGCTAAGAAGGTGGACTGGGAAAATATGTTTCTTTTCTTTAGGATATGAACTAAGCATAACGTTATTTCAGAAGTGATAAAGATCAGAGAGCTGTAGCATAAGGAAGATGAAATCTGACTCACTGACTTATTCAGGCTGGAATATCCTATTGATTCCCTCTTTCATCACAGACAGCCCATCTGTGTTCAACTGAGTTTGGGTCAAAGGATCCGCAAGTATTTCATTATTTAGACAAGTTAACCTACTTAAACAAAAACATTATCTGCTATTGCAGGATGATTTGAAATGACATAAATCCTCTGAACAGTAAACAAACAATGACAAAAAGTAGACACTGATGGTAATAAGTGTGCAGCATCAAAGACTTTCAACAACAACCATCGTTTACTTACAAATTATTTGTTCCAGCATCTACTAATGTGTATAGGATCATATCATCAGGAATTGCTGCCTTGGGAGGTTGAAGACTACTACATTTTCAATTTGCAAAGCTCAGAGTTTTCTAGGTGAGAAACAGACATTGGTATAATGAATTTCAGTCTGCCAACAATGGCCCGGTTTTTATTAGGTGTCTCACACAGATCCTTCAGAAGTAATCCATACACCCCACTGTGACCTGCAGACCACAGGTTGAAACCTACCAACTTATTGGTTTAGACTAAATCTGAGAAAGAAATGGAATTTCTGTTTCCAGGGAAAATCGTAATTTCCAAGTTTGTTCTGTAGTCTTGTTCCAAAGAGAAGCATGAGACTAATTTTTAAATTTCTTGAAGAGAAAAGTTTCCCAAAAATTGTTTCCATTAGGTCAAAATGTTTTGTGCAGATTTTGGCCTTTTTTTTTTTTTTTTGCAATGTAGACTACTTCTCCATTAAAAGATCATTTCAAAACAAAAATTTACAATGCTGTGTTCCAAGAGATCTAAAACACTCCCTTTGATCTTGTCAACACATTTGAGGAATCACAACAAAATAAACTAAAAAAATAAAATAGGTATTCCATGAAACAATCCAATTCTGAGGAAAGGTAGAGTCTGACAGATGCTAGAAAAGTATCTTTCAGAAGCTCCATCTCTGATCTACCCAGTAAAAATTAGCTTTAAACAGCTGGCTAAGGCTGCAACTGTAGGGAGGACAAATTTGTAGAAATACAAAAGCTTACAAAAATGAACTGAAGCAGAACACCCAGAAAAATTACATAAAGCCTACTTGAGAATACCATTTTGGAATCGCAGAGCAAATATACATGAACAAGATACTGAGATTTGGGGGTTTGTGAAGAAACAGATATTCAGATAGAAACCGATTAAGGTTTTGCAGGGTTCAGATAAAAGTTTTGTCATTATTGAACCTTGGATATAAAAATGTAGAAAGTGATAATGGCTTACTTTTCTATAATAAAGAACATAAGGTTTTACTAATTGCATAAGAAGAGCAATTAACCTTGTAGTGCATCTATACGTCATGTTTGAAATATTTGCAAATTAGATAATTAGGATCCTTTAAGTTTAATACAGTAGTCAAGTAAGCCTGTGTTTCCCAGGATTCTTGCAAAGCTAATCTAATTCTTAGGAAATTTTTAAGTTCCATGTACTATCATACAAGTACAAGGCATGTATTTTGTTAGCCAGCGAAATGGTACACATAACCAATTAGTCCAGCTTACAAATGCATATCGATGGTTTAAAGACAAAACCCATTATGTTTGTTTTGTTTGGTTAGAGAAACACTGATCCAGTATGTGTGTTTCGTGTCTACCAGGTTACAGAGGCAGACAATGGTCTGGATTTGCAGAGATTTTCTTGTTAAAGGTTCTTTATTCTTCTTCATTCTTATTTTTTCCAATATACGGTATTTCCTATAATAAAAGTAAGTTCCATCAATAGAAGGAAAAAATCTAACTACAGAACAGCTATAAAGTCCAATTCTAGCTTTACGTTATTTCACCAGGTTAAAAATGGCCACATACAAACCAAGCCAAACTTCTTTCTTTAAGAGACCATTCTCCCGCAAGGCAGCTCTGGTCCAGAAACCATCCACCTACCCTGGCATCCTCTCTGCCATGCCATACTTGTCCTTTGCATGGTCAACAAGCAGGATCACTAGGAAAAATTTACACTGGTGTTTCCTGATACTTTAAGAGGATTTTGCACAGATCATATGTCTCAGAATAGCTCAATGGATGCAAGAAAATGATTTAAAAGCCATAGATATAAAGGCCACAGGGGAACAGTTTTATCTTAATATCAGTCTTGATATTTCACTTAAATATAATTACTTAGTGCTTGACTCTGATAGCTAAGGTGACTTTTTTTCTCCTTTATTCAACTCAATGAAAGCATCCCTCAGGTATTTTTATATTCCCAGGTGCCTTTGTTAATTGTATAATTCATATACTATTGTTTCTCCAGTATCATTGCTGGCATTTACACTTATGCAAAAGAATTTAAACATTGCTTTGAGGAACAAGTTCTGCAAGCTCCTATGAACAACATATGCAAACCTATTGGACAGAGTGAACTTGACCACTCAGGATTTTGTGGAGATTAACAGATACAGAAGGATAAGCAGGGCCTAAGAGAATTCTTTTAAATTTGCGCAAAATAATATGCAGTGCCTGTCCAGCTCTCTGCGTAGTGACCTTGTGTTGTCCAAGTTAATGCATCTTTGGAAAAAACTCATGAAAATTAATAAGCCAGCATATTGTTCAGGCCATGAGCATTGCTCAATATATGTCCCTTTCTGTGATATACACAGGTTATGGTACATGATTGATTCTTGCTTATCATCATTGATTGGAAAACAGTCCTTCCCCTTTTAGCATATTCTCCTTGAGGTGTAACGCACATGAATCATCCCAACAGAGTTACCTACGGCCATTAGTGTGAAGGATGAAAGGGCTGGTAAATATGAGGACCCAGGGAAGAGTAAACAGGATGGCCAGTGTGGGCAGGGATTTAAACTAGAAATACTGACTGCAGGGGACTTCTTCAAACACTAATACATGTATTATGGTGGTCTGTAACAGACAACCCTGTCTCATGCTTTGTTATATAAATATGAATCAGCAAGTGCTCCAGATTTTCTACCAACTGGCAGCCGCTCTTGCCTGCTGTTCTGTTCAGTCTGCTCTGCCTAGTGGAATACAAGCATTTTTATAATATTCCAAAAATGTGAATCTTCTCAGCAGGTTTCAATAACACCGGCTACTTCAAACAGCCCATTTGTAAATATTTCAACTCCTCTTCTCCAGTGGAGAACAGGAAATTAAATAATTTCTTCTCATGCCCTTCCAGTAAAGTGTGCTCAGCTTCTTGGTTTTGTGCTAAATGCGTGCAACTTTGTTTCTTCCATCCCTTTTGCTTTTCATTTCATCAGTCAAAGCCCACTTCAATAGAAGCAGTCCCCCATCTGCTAAGGGAAAGGCCAGGCGAACAGTATGTCCTTCTTAATACGCAAATCCTCATGGCAGCTTAGGGTAAGATTTCAGCCACAGAGGCATCCATTTAGCAAACAGAAATTCATGGGTATCTTTTGAAGTTTCCATGCTCTGATTCCAGTACAGACCAGGTATTTTAACTATGTGGGATGTTTGTGGCTCCTCTTTCTTTCTGGTAATCTGCTTATCCTATGCCTACTTAGAAGTCCATCTGACAACCGTACTACTACTATGCTTCGTTACCGACATCCAAATATTCACTTGAATCAGGAGACTTGGCAGTCTCAGCCACATGGCGCCCAGTGAAGCACCTCCCTATCCCTGGTGACCAGCTCTGCTTCCTGCAGCAAAGCCACACAGCTACTCCTCCTACGCCACACAGTAAGCGTGAAGACAGCTAGGCTTTTGGCTTCCACCATGCCAGACCAAAGGGGGATCCACATGCAGCCACCGCCTCTGCACCTGCTGCCAGCACCTGGTGCTCTGGTAAGGTTTTTCAGCACAGGCACGCTGCAGAATGAAGAATGCCTGGCCCTGCACCCACCCTCGTGCCTCAGCACTGGGGAGCCCAGGGGGGAGGCACCCCAGTGGGACTGGTGAAGTCAGATTGAGCCAGCAGGCCAGTGCTGAGCGGGAACTGATCAACCCCGCTGTCTTGGAGCTGGTTCCCTGCAGAAGACGGGCAATGTTCCTGCACTGCGCTCAGCAGCGCATCCTTTATCATCTTATCACCGTCCAGATTTTCTTCAGCAGCCCACAGATAGCAGAGCCGAATGTAAGAAACTATCAGATCATTGCTTTCCTGACAAACGAAACTGGATAACTTTCTAAACATAGCAGAGTCATCGATCTGGTACAGACCATCCTGTTCATCTGCCCTTAAAGAAATATCTATGGTGCAGAGACAATACACAGGAAAAATTATGAACAGCTTTGTGCTAGATTTTTTTGTCCAGTTATCTCTGTGTGGTTACCTGAGGGAGCAGATACAGAATTTTGTCTCCCCATCACCACCCCCAGCCAGTAGATCCTTTGCCCTTTGAATCCTAGAAACTTCCATGAGATTAGGCAACTGATTTCCCAGATTTTAAATAGCAGAGCTTCAGAAACAGAGGGAGAAAAGAGAAAAATCAACCCTAAAGAAACAGGTTTTGTTCAAAGAATATTCTCAGAAAGAATAAACAAAAAAAGGAAATGTCACTGCCATGAGCTGGCAGAGTACATTTAACACAGCACCTAATATCAGGGGTCAGAGGAGTATGCTGTTCTACCAGAAAACCTATTAGCAGCCTGCAGAAAGGAGACATCCTCTCAATCTATCCACAGAGAGGGTTAATGAGATTCCTTAATTAGATACAATGGAGAGGGGAATTTAGAGCTTTATATTTTAGCTCTGCGGTCAAACAAGACCTTAATACCCTCAGGGCATTGTCTTTAACAAGAAACAGTAATGCAAATAAATCTACAACCGCGGAATCTAACAGCGAGAAACCAGATCCAGCCGGCTAGGAAACCAGAGTCGCAGAGAGACCATTTACAACATGCAGCCGGATTTTTGCCAAACTTAATCTTCTTCACATCATTGTGAGTGCTGAATTTTACTTATTGGGCTACATACACCACAGACTGGCATCAACGCTCTATCCAGATGCCAGCAGAAATCTGCTAGTTGCAGAAACCTTTCTACCAGAGGGAATTTGATGGCTGAGAGATAGAAGCCATCCCACCTTCCCTGACCAGAGGACCCACACTGCAGCTGAAGTGAATAGAAAGATGTGCATGCTTAGATAATTTACTTGAATCAAAGAAAAGCACTCTCATACCATGGGATCTGCAACCTCCCGCAGGACAAAAGGTACAAGAGCTCACTGTTATAAATCTCCTGTTTAATCTTTCAGTGTTTCACCTCTCATTAGGAATGAGAAAAGTTTTGTTCACATATTTAAGAACACTGGTATGGCATTTTCAATAGTTTAGACTACATTCTCTTCTGTCCTAGAATAGCTGGAGTTTCTAATCATCTTTGACCTAGATCCTGCATTGATGCTTCACAATGCATTTTCAAAAGAATTGAGATCTGAGAGCGGTCAGCACCTCTAAAAATTAGGGTGAATTCTTTACTCTGTTGCCTTCACCAGGTCTTAGGCTTGATCCTGCTTCTGAGGAAGGCAGATGGAGGCACTCTCTTTTATAATATGAAGGTAAAGGGACTTATTTTAAATAAAACTAGGCAATAAATAAAAAAAAGGAAGGGCAGAGGATGATACAGAAGAAACCTGTGGGCTTGTAAGAGCTTTTGGAAGCTGATTCAAAGACTTTATTCTTCAGAAGAGGTTAAGGGCCCCAAAGAAAGAAAATGTTGCTATGACATGTTGAGGAAGCAGATCTTAATCCTTCCATGTTCTTCCTGGTGTAGGTCAGGAAGAATCTCAAACATGATAAACCCTGAAAACCTAAAAACACCTAGTTACCACAAGTGTCGTCACAAGCAAAGTCTGTTCCTACTTGAGCGTAACTATGACCCACTGAAGTTAATAAAGTTATAGTTGCAGCAACTCCAAAGATCAGATTGTATTTTTCTCTCACATTCCTTAAGCAGATGGACAGTTAATGAGGCAAGTACTCCTAGATAATTCACAGCAAGGGACTGCCTTGCTGTATTATGAAGATGCCTATTCATATGAGGTGTGTCATTTCATAATTTTATTTTTCTACTACAGCTGGTAAGTCTGTGCATCTCAGAGTACCTGTGAAAGCAGAAAGAAGATCTGCCTTTGCTCAAAAGTGGACCTGTAGGTTATTGTGATAGGTTGTCAGTAGAGGGGCTTGGTTTAGTAACACAAAGGCAATTCTGTGCAACACTTGCATCAGTTTTGTGCTAATGTCTGATGCCATTAGAAGAGCTAGACCAAATCCAGAGGCCATGACATAAGCACTTTCAGTTGTTAAGGGAAGTTATTTTCTGCAGTCTGGTGTCCAGCACTCATATGCAGTTAGAGGTTGATCCGTGATTGAATGGGTACTCATTATTCAGCTCACACAGGAAAGTAATAGTTCCAAAGAGATCTCCAGAACATGACACACAAGGTTTCAGACCCTTTAAAATCCTGATACAGGCTGAAATCCATGTACTGTCCAGCCCTGTTCCAACTTCACCACCACCGGTCCCTAGTCAGAAGTCCACGTCAATGTTCATGTCACTTCTCCAAATATTTCACGTGCTCCACAACGTGTCTTTTCCCTCCATCCCTGTCATAAGGATTTGAGATGGAGAAGAGGACTTTCACACTGACTGAATCTAAACAGTCACATGGGTAAAAGAGTTTTTGCTACAACTTCTGTGTTAGCTAGCTCTGTCTGTCTATACAGTCCTATGCTTGAGCTCTTATGCTGCAGCAGTAGTCTTAAGGAGGGAAAAAGGGATTAAAATAACTAATAGCTATATTCACTGTTAGCATAAGGATTCACATTAAAGCATATATTGTTATACATGTTAATTCCTTAAAAAGCCTTTCTTTAAAAAGTAACTAATGAAAAGAATCTTAACATTTTTACTTAGCTCATGTAAGAAAAGGAGTTAAAAGGGCAAACTAAATGAAGCTTTTATATCCTTTGACATCAATGCAAAAGGAGCAATACTGAAAAAGCTAACGCATTTTCAAGGTGCATGGAGATGAAGAAGTCAGAATTTTAAAGAAGCTTAATAGCAAGACTATAATGAAAGAGGTGGCCTGGGAAATCACACAGAGATGTTCACCTCCTCCAGATTTGTATCTGAAGGTTGGTACTAAGAGGGGAAGATAATGTATGGGGTAATGTTTGGTTCTGGGTGGGTGAGGTACACCAGAAAGTTATACAGTAGCAACTTTTTTATTGATCGTTCTGGTAACATATTCCAATGTAGTCTAACTACACTTGTAAAATTAATTGTGGATCTATGAAACATAGATTTCCAGTATCCTGTGTTTATTGCAAAATAACTAAAATTTTAGGTGGCATGTGGAGTCTTTTTGTAGACAATTCAAATTCTATAGAAGAGTTTGCATCATCTGCTTTGACTGGAAGTTGAATTTGCTTCTGCTTCATTTTGCATTATCAAATACTAATGGCATGCTAACAAGCAAGTATTAGTTGCTCCATGAAATGCTTTTTCTTTCTCTTTATTGGATTAATTGGGAAAAAAACCCCTACAGTTTGACGTAAAATACAACAGCTAGTAATTCTGAGCAACCATGTTCCACAATTAGAGTTGGAAAATAAAAACTACAAGTTATAATAAATCCCTATTATACCTACTGTAAGGGGGAAAAGGCATAAATCACTATTAGCTTTCATTGGATAAAATGGGAAGAAACATTGAATATTTTTCTCTTTATTTTAATTGTATGATGACAGCATACTCATTATTTCTTTAACTGAGGTTTAGTGCATCTCTCAGTACAATAGAGAGGACAGAAGGTTTGGATGTTTCACAACAGACATCCTCCTGTTTCAAACTGAGGTTCAAATATTTTGTTTTGTTTCAAGAGAGGAAATTGGTTCAAGTTAAGCCAGGCGAGGTTTAGGTTGGATATTAGTAAAAAATTTTTCACTGAAAGGGTTATCCAGCATTGGAATAGGCTGCCCAGGGAGGTGGTGGATTTGCTATCCCTGGAGGTGTTTAAAAAAAGGGTAGATGTGGTACTTGGGGATATGGTTTAGAAGTAGTTTTTGTCAGGTTAGGTTAATGGTTGGACTCGATGATCTTAAAGGTCCCTTCCAACCTTAATGATTCTATGATTCTATGATTCTATAAAAGAATGACACATCCCACACATATTTTCAGTTGTTACAAATTTCAAAGGTTATGGAGTTGTATTCTGGAAAAGGGTTAAATATATTCCCAATAATACACCTCTGAAGTGAGGCGTTGTCTCCTATAGTGCCTTTGAAAATTTCCTTTGATATAACATTTGTAAATACCTTGCAACAGAAAATAGATTGCAAAAGTACATATGCCCGTTAGTGTTAGGGAGATCCTCACTTTGGACCCTCATGTAATTTTCATAGCAAATAACTTTTCTTGTATGTGAACCTTAGTAGATGTGCTAGATTATTGTATCTTAGAATGCAAGCTCTTATCTGGGTCATTAGTCCAGTCTGCAAACACCAGAAGGCAAAATTGACCACCCTGGATGTAAAGGGATGCAGAATCAAGCATTTGCAAAGTCTGAGCAGCTGTCTTAATAGTTTCATATAGCAATAGAAGCGTACACAGGCAGTGCCCACTTTAATAACTCTAATTAGACTTAACATAAGCAAAAAATGACAATCACATCCTGCTTCAAGGTAAAGCACAGAAAAGCTGCAAGTAGAGAAGAACAGGAAAAAAGGCTTTGTATTAACCTGTGTTTTCTCACAATCAAGAGGTACATGATATAAACTTGATTTGTAAACAAAAACCGAATCAAGCTAGGTCTATCTTTGTTCCCATTTGGGTTAGCACTTCAGATTCTGCTTGAACTTCACATTTCTTCCTACCAATGAACAGATTAGGGAATGCAAAGTCAGCCCAACCACCAAACTGCCAGCATGGAAATAAAGATAAGTTTGAGTTCTTTAGTACTTTGTGGTGTTTAAATGATGATAAATGTTATGCTATAATACAGCATCTAGTTGAATGTAAATGCTTTGACTAAGTCCAGAAAGAAATTCATTTACTCCAAATCAAATTATTCTGAGGACTTTAGGGAAGAATTTTTAACTATTGTTGAATTCAGATACTTAAATAACTACAGTGCCTCTATTAGTCGAAAGTGAGAGTATACTAACATTTAGCATACTGAATGACTCAGTCCTGTAACAGCTTTATTAGCAGCTTTCACCAAGGTAGCAGGAATTACCACGCATCTTAAACATGAAGCATTTATTTAAGAAACTACTACAGTTATACGCATAGAGAAAAAGGTCTGCACAACCCGTCCCAGCAGATTTGCAGGATACATGATTTTTTACTAACAGAGTAAAACATGTTTCATGAGCTAGTCACATAGAGAGAATATTTTTTCTTCTCCTGACCTTGCTGGGAAGTTAAAGGCTTTACTATCTTCTAGTCCTATGTATTAAATCTTTGTATGCATTGCTTGGGTGGACAACTATTAAACTAAAGAGATTTCCCTTGATCAACAACCAGATTCTGGGTATTCTGAATCAGAAAGTGTGAAAATATATTCCAAAGCTTTCATAAATAACAAGGAAAACTAAAAAAAAATAAAATCAAGACATCACCTCCTTGAGAATAAGCTATGTAAAAATCTAAATGAAAGTCAGTAACTTATGTAGGAAATTTAATCGTATATATGCCTCCCTTTTAGATATATAGGCACACCCCCCCCTCATATAAATTAGTCCCCTAATAGGGACTAGTAGAAGATTTGTAGAAAAAGGACTCCAAAGGGTTGTGACAAAACCAAATTCTTGGTAGTTTCCAAAACCGATGTGATTTAATGAGAAAAAACAACCCAAACCAACTTCGAAATGAGATGGCATACACAAAGCTGTCTCTAAAGCACCATTTATGTGATAAAACACAACTAGAGTACAGGCAATGATTCCCTCTGCTCCTGTAAATGAATATCTGATAGCCTTGAGGGGTTTTCCAGTACAGTTCATCAATTCTTATCATATTTAATTCAGATACTCTCAAGAGAACCGTGGGGAAAACTGGTAATAACGCCGTAGATAATTCCCCAAAGTAAGAAACCAACACCTCTCTCTTCTTAATCACACGACATATCAATGCTTGATGTTTTAAGGAGAATGTCCCGAGCTTTGGGCAAAGCCATCTTTCAGATGAATAAACATAAGAGGCTGGAAGATCTCAGAGTGCCTTCTGATTTTTGGATAGTGAGAATCTTACTGGCATGGGGTAACAAGTTATTTCCAGTCCGACTATACCAGGAGCCTGCAGCTAGCTGAACATATCTGCAACATATGGTGGGCCTTTCTGAGACTGTTTCCTTTAGACTGTTTCCTAGAAGATGACGACACAGATACCTCTGGAAGAATGAAAGCATGGTAGGGACACATGTCCACAGGACATGTAATGTTGCTGTCATGATCCCCAGATAGTGCCTGCCATTACATTTACTTGCCAATGAAAGATTTTAAAGGATTTCTAGATTTCAGTTATATAGATTATTATAAATTAGATCAGAAGGATCTAATTCTGATCATATAGCAGGATATATACCCCTATACAAGATATATATAAATCAGAAGGGACATAAAATACCCTAAGTCTTCAGTTTTTTTTGTAAAACAGATCAACCCGAGCTTTTCTTCAGTTCTGACTGGCTTGGTTTAGCTTTGCATTTGCTTCATCTCTAAGGATTCAGGCTGCTTTCTCATCATCTTGCAGGATGTCATGGTGCAGTCCGCATGGGCACCAAGTGCAAGTGAATTCTAACACTGAGCTACACTAAATGAAAAGCTCCTCACAGGGACGGCTGAGCACAGAAGCTGCCAGACCTTACACTGAAATCAAGAGGATCATGAAGTGAAATGAATTCTAGCAAGGTCAAAAAGCATTAGCAAACTTCAGAGGAGCTTCTGTGCTTCCAGCTACTAGCATCCATTCCTTCATCCCTACTCCTTAATGTGCCCATCACCCTTGGACAGGGAGCTCGTAGCTCTGAGCTTGTTTGAAGTTTGCTTTTCACAAATACTAACATGGTAAAGGTGAATAACAGGGCTGTTGTATTGGCTGTTTCACTATACGAATGGTCTTTGAAAAACATTTATAGCTACTCTCTAGCCTCTAGCACCTCCTCCTTCTTCAATAACTCTCTGAAATGTAACTCTGTTTTAATTAAGGTCTCAGCCTCTGCTTCTTGCTTTCATCATGTCTCAGTCTGTTACTTAAAACTAAATCCTGTTCTTGTCCTACAAAGATCCATAGGCCCTAAAGGAAAGTCTGTAATGATGAACGAAAAGCACTTAATACTGTATTTTCATTAGATTAAAACTCAGAAAATCTTTCCAAAAGCATCAGTTAACAGTCTGTTACTGTAAATTAATCATTTACAGACATGATCTAAAAGCATGGCTGTTCCCTGAACTGGGAGAAGTATATTCCTTACAAATTACATTTCTACTGAGTGTTACACTTGCAGAATTAAGCATTCTAATTCAAGGAATATAAATATTTAGATTATTGGAAGAGCCTTAAGGTAGCCTGAACTCTTGCATTCATTTGTGATGATACAACTCCTTTTCCATGGGAATCACTCTCCAGCTAAGACACACCGTTACAGTCCAAGGAAGTGTTTACAGGCTGGAATCCCAATCTTTGCAGTCACTTGGGCAACACTCAAAAAGACATACTTGGTAAGCATGACAAACACACGCAACACAATGACAAACAAACACTGTGGTTTGGTCCCTGTGGGAGGTTTCTACAGCCTGCCATAAAGACAAACTCCGACAATACCCTACCACTGATCTGCAAGAAGTTCATCAAACCTGGAATGTTTCAAAGTGAACATCTGCCACAACTAAGAATTTGCTGACAAATCTGTTTCCTCAGAAAGTTTCTGCACTAATCTGTGGGTAAGTATGTCAAAATCCCAAATTCCACCCACTTTCTATCCAAGCACTTACAAACATTCTCATTACTGTTTCGGAGAGCTATCCCTTAACTGATATGCGTTTCAAATATGAAGGTAGAAAAGGCATGTTGCCACAAAGCTGTCTGATAGTTTTAACAGTTGCTTCTTGCCTCCTTATGAAGCAATTGGCATAGCGAGGATGAGCTGGCATTGTATTTTGTGGTCCACGTGAAGTAGATTACACTGTATGTGGGCTTTTTTCCCTTGGGATCTGCTTCTCTGCTGACTGACAGCCAAAACAGGCATATTAAAGCTTTTTAAGTTCCAAAAATTTTGTAACAAGCTCTGGATATTTCAGAAAGCTAACAACTTTTTTACTAACCAATTTTTATTGCAGACTAACATATTTATTGTAAGATTGTTTTTCCGGATCCATATTTCCCTTTGCTCTCTTGATAAGTTGCCACCTTACAAAATAAACCAAAGGGAAAAATTATGAACATCTTTTGAAAATAGCAAAATTAAGTAATTAGAGATTGGAAGGATATCCTTGAATATTCAAATTTCAAGTATTCACATGTCTTTCTTTCCAATGTTGTAATCTTACTTGTGGGCAGGAACAGGAATCAATTTGATACCTGGACAGTGGAAAACAACTGTACTTCAGCAAGACCTGAGTAAAATATATAGCAGTGGAATGTCCTTCAACTGCAGGTGAAAGTAGATCAGAAACCAGCACAGACTAAGAAGAGTATACAGAAAGTAAAAAATAATAACCAGGTTGTTGATGAGGCAGTTAAACAACTGTGTGCATGACTCCCAGAAAGAGGAGGGGGAGCAAAGACAGTGACGTAGTAAAATGGTGAGTTTTAAAGCAATGCCAACTGTCTAATAGAGTTGTCTTTGTTGACATATTAGCTTCAGGTTAGATTTAGACAAAATTGAGATTCACGTAGCAACAGAAGAGGGCTCCATTCTGCTGAAAGGATTTGATTTTGGGGGAGAGAATAATGTGACTGAATCGCTCACTTGGGCAGGTGTAACCAACCTGCTATCTCCAAGGAGGCAAGTTAGGGCTGAGGATTAATTGGGTTCATTAAACTTCATTTCTGAAACCAGACTGTTCAAACCTCAAAAAGTCTTATGAATCCCTGGATTTTCTTATAGGCAAACAGTGATCTTGTACTAAAAAGTTTCACTTCACTTTGACCAGCTTTGGGCTTTAGAAAGTTCAGACAGGACCAGACAGGGCACAGCCAGAAAGCAGTGCACATCAGTTCCTCCCTGACGCTCAGGGCTCAGGTTGGGGAGCAACAATTTTAAGCTTCCTATACTGAGACTTGTGGAAATAAGCAGGTAGGTAACCATTGCTCCTTTCCACCTCCCAGTCCTCATGTTTACCTCAGCAGCTGGGAATCCAATTCAATCTCACTTTACTCAAAAAAGAGAAAGAGGAAGGTTTATGCAGTAGGGGATGGTGGTGAACTATTTTCTGTCAGTTTATAAGAATCAATTCTGCCAAAAAGAGTGAGAAGTACATGAACTTAATGGATGAGTAGACTCCATAATCGTGATGATACATTTTCTTTGATACCTTGGTAAATGACCCAGTCCTGGCTGTATTTTAATTTTTAATGTGCTAGCTATATTAAAATCCTAAATAGACTCCTGTAAATCTATTTAGAAGCATAATGAAAGAAAATTCAAGTTTGAATAGAGAATGCATTGATTTTCTATGTCAGAAATGAAGCAATTTAGTATTTCTTTTACTCAAGGTGCTACTGTTCTGTGCCAGTACTAATTAAATTCTAATGTGTTCCGAGCACAGAAATTATGTTGTCTCATCGTACAGTAACTATATCAAATTGAGGGGTAGAGACATTAATGGTCTGATCAGTTGAATTAACATAAACCAGCAGTCCTTGTCATTGCACAAGTACATTTTTCATTACAATTGACTTTTCTTGATTTTTTTAAGAATAGACTACTAAACTGAGGGAATAGGAGGAAGAGTTATTAAGTATTTTGCAACTCTAGGTCATAGAATTAGAGATTACAGAAAAGCAACTCAAAATTGTTTGGAGGTTTAAAAGCTAATTCATAGGACAAAATGACCCTCACAGACCCTCTCCAGATTTTTACGTGTGCAGCTTTTCTTTGCAATTATTCACCAGACTCTTGCCTCATCAGCAAAATATTCCTATATCACTCTGCAGATATCTTTGAGTTGGACAGCAAGTTGAATGTAGAGGATGTATGCTTACCTAAGCTCATAATAGACAGGGGGTTGTTTCCCAGTCAAAAACTTTATGGCTTCCAGCCATACAATCCAATAAAATAACCTTCTTAAATTGCTAAAGCAAAGCAGGGATAATGATAGCAGAAAGTCATGTTGTCAATACAGCAGAGAGACTTCTTTCCTCTCAACAATGACCTGGTAACCCAGCTGTTCAGGGAAATTGAAAAGAAATTCTGTCCAGTACAAGCATCAGGATTGAATTTCGGTGGCAGAGCTTTTCAGAAAAGTTCATTAAGTCATGTGTGTTTTCCTTTGCAGGTGCAATTGATTGCATGTAGTCCTGCAAAACTCAAGTCATTTCTTCTCCTCTCCAAGACGCAGACGCTCTTTTCAACTGTGCTACCACTGGCAAGGACTGCTGCATTAGTAATGTACACAACAGTAACACAAGCTGTATAGAAATTCTTTACTGCAGTGTAACAAGTAGTGGAAATCAAAAGTGTTCATGGTAAAGAGTCCATTTTATTGAGTTCCTCAATTTGAAGAACATCTGCATTCATTACAATCTCCCAATTGCTGTGCTTTAAATTAAAAAATTCAGAATGTAGGGTTATTTACGGGAAAAAAGTGTTGAATTTAAACAAAATTATTTCAACCAAAATTTTTTCTTTTTTTTTATTTAATATGTTTAAAAAAATCCAAAGAGAGGAGGGAATTAAGATTTGGGTTTGTGACTTCTCTTCCTGACTGAGGGTAAGAAAAATAAAGAAACGTGAGGAAAAAAAATCCCACTTGGTTTTATTAATATCCTGTAGTAACTCCCTTAAGGTGTGATAAAAAGGATCGGATCATTTTCAATTAGTTATGAGTTAGTCTGCAGGTAAAAAACATTCTTGTCTCACCTTAGGCTAAATCTCCCCTTGGTGAGTGAAACCTGTGCAGGCCCTCTTTGCTTTTCATTAACTTTGATTCCAAAAGGCCAAAGTGAGATAGGAATGAGAGATGGAGTAAAATCACTCTTTTGGGAAGAACCTCTTGCTGATGCTGGTCTCCTCATTGCATCAAGGTACACATAATATACCTAAATAACTAGGAGAAAGCTTGTTTCAGAGCGTGCTTTCTATGTATCCACAAAGTGATTTTCTACAAAATTCAGAAAACATACATGCAACCATAATTTCCATCCAATTCCCACCAACCGAGCCAACTTCACCCCTGCTATAACATAGATGCCGTGGCTAAAACTTCTGATGAGAGCCTAAACTACTTTGGCAGGGATCCTATGCAGTGGTGGGGCAGTCAAGGGCTGCCAGGGAGTCCAAGACATTCTGTCCTCCATCAGGGGAACAGCACAAAGTGAGCAGACCTAGGCCAGGTGATATAATCTATTCTGACCCTTCAAATTCTTTCAAAAGTAGTTTTTCAGCTCTTGCTTTCCATAGGAAAGGGAGGTTAGCTAATGAACTTGAACTAACATTCCTAATTTCAAAACCCAAGCCTGCTTTAAAGATTTACTGTGGACAACTTGAGCTTGTGCCTCAGTTTACCTATATGTAAAACTTGCAGACTATCTCACAGGGCTCTGCCAACTCTTGAAATTAATGTACTACTTAACACGTTCCTTGACCAAAATTAGCTCTAGATGTGCAAGTGGCAACAGCTCATTAGGAAATTTGGTTGAGATTTATGTGAACAGTCAAGCCCAATGCTTTGGGCTGGTGAGCAAACGAACACTTGAATCACATAACTGAGGCTAATCAGACAGATGGGCTCTGCCAGCAGCAATGTGTCTTAGCTGTCAAATATCCTGAACTTTCCAGCCACCTACACAACACACAGCCACACATGTGAACACCCTGAGAAATTAATATGGATATTAGACTTCACCATTCATTATCTTGTCATCATTTTAAAGCCCAGTTTTGAGGTGAGAGGACACATTGCAGCTTTTTAATTACCACTTGCCCCAGCTACTGCAATCACAGACCCATAAAGGAATCCCAGCATAAATTGTTTTTTGCTAATAAATATCAGTGAGGGATAAATAATGGACCAGAGCTCTTTCACCTTTTTATTAATCTATGATATTTGCTGTAAAAGTCTTGATGAAGGGAGCTCTGCCCTTGCAAGCAATGAGGTGCAAAGGAATACAGCAAGTTCTTTGGATCTGCTGGGATTAAAACTTCCAGCAATGACTGACAGAGTATCACAGTTGCATAAGTGGGGAGATGCAAGCTACAGAACACACCTCCCTGCCAAGGTATGCAATATTCATAAACATTTATTTTACTTTATTTTAATTTTTGCATAGTTCACTTAGGTACCCTTCACGTGCAAACCCTGAAAGGTGTTTAACCTTAGGAAACAGGAACTAGATGAGGGTTGGTGTGGGGAGGAGAAGAGCATGATTATAACTTCAGCATGAGGTGCGGGGGTTTAAGAGCAGGGTAGGCATTGGTTATTGGCATATCTGTGCATTTGACTGATTAAACTTTAACCATGTAGTATTAAGAGCATTTTACTAGAAGAATGAGTTAAATGCTCAGCTAGTGTCAGTCTGAGTAAATGGATAATTTACTTTCTGACCAACATGAAAATACAGACATGCAGTAAGTGGTGGTATTCATGGAAACAGAAGACAGGTGGTAGCTAAGAGGTCTGCAGCAAAAGCCTTCATGCTCATCTGTGAGGCCATTCACAATGAGCTGCTCTTTTAGAAAAGTGGATTTCCAGGTTTTAGGGTGTGCCAGATTTGCCATCTTTAAATATAAATTCCTTACACACTCTTTGTCATGCCTTTCTTGGAGTCCACCACCTTGTCCCACTACCTTGCTGAAAGAACCAGTTTGAGATGAAATTCATTAAGGAGGCACTGCATAAAAGCTGGATTTTGAAAGCTAGAAACGGGGCATCCCAGGACATTCGCATCTGCAAAAGTCTCAACTTTACAAAAGTGTTCCTTTTCCATTATTAGAACAACACTGCGATCTTCTCAACCTAAGGGGGCTGAAAACAGCCATGGCAGGCTACAGTACACACTGGACTACATCACTGAGTTCACAACAGCTCCATTCTCCAGCAAAAGGACAAGACAGGATAGAGCCAGAGCTATGAATTTGGGCTAAAAGTTATGAGTGTGTTTGTCAGAATAGCAAACAGAATTGAAGCACGAAATAGTAATCAGTACCTGTTTTTATACAGGGATTCCACGAAGTAACTAGTTTATAGAAATGGGGTTTACTTCCATTTAACCCTTAAAACAGTCAGAAGATGCTATATTCATATTTAATTATGACACCTATATTTCACCCTCATCCCACAAAGGAGTGCAAGCTTTCCTTTTTGCTTTTTAACCCTTTTAAGTTTTCACCTTTCCTCAACACTCAGCAAATGAAACTGCATAGAGAATACCTTCCTAAGCTGCTAAATTAACTGGGGTTTAAAATTGTTGTAATCCTTCTCGTTTTACTTTCTGGTTTTCTTCACTTCTGAAAAAAAAATCCTTGAAACTTCTTTATCTTGATGAGGATATAACTATGTCTCGGTCTAGAGGCAGTCACAGCTCATGGCATTTTCTGACTTGTAGTAGAGAACTTTGGTCCTCCAAGCAGCACATTCTCCTTCTGTTTCATCCTAGGAACAACCTTGAAATTTTTTAACTCCAGAATTAGAATTCTGAACTTGCTCCAGAGTGCCTCAAAAAAGCTGTATGTGAAATAGCTGTTTCCTGTCAGGCTGCTAAAATCCCTAGTGGTTAAACATAATTTTTTAAAGGCTTTATTTGCTATCAAGCACCTGAATCCTGTATATTTTACAAGCTAATGAGCTAGTTTTTGAGGAGAAACGTAGCTGTTAGGAATATTAACTGAAGTTATGCTTACTGCAGGAGTGTGTGTAGGGTGCACGTGTAAAAATCCTGCTTTAATGTCTAATCTTGGACTAAGTCCCAGAAGAGATTGATTCAATTTCCATTCATTATGAGAGCAAAACTTAAAATTACTCCGATGTATAGACACTTGCTATTCCCAGCACCTTTCAGGCAGCAGAGATTAGTGATGTGTGGCAGGGCCTACGATGACTAGTAATAAAGAGCCTTGAAATTATGGTGCAGTGTGTATTAATGGAAAAGCTTAAGGATTGGGTTTGTGTTACAATATGGGCTCCATAATTGACAGCTTTCATTAACAGGTCTCCAAACCACAAATCGAAAACCTACAGCTGCTCATCCCTTTTCGTATGAAAGGGTACTTAGAAGAAGCTCTAAATTATTATTCCTGGTTTGTGTTGCCTGGGGACCTAAAGCACAAGTTTTGAATAACATAAAAAATTATAACTTAAAATATATTTTCAATACCATACCAAAGGGAAACTAGAACATTTATACATAATCTGGTTTCATCTTTGCCTTAAAGGTCCTCCTCTATCCCTGACCCTGTTGTATAACATAACCTTGTTGAGGCAAGTTCTATAAACTGAAAGGACTACAATGAATGCAAAAAAAGATAATCGTTCTGTTACACAGTCAGGACTACCTCTGATCTTCACCCACAAAGAGACAAAAAACAAACCTCTTGAAAATATTTCATGAAATTCCTCTTGCTGTATTGTGAAATTACGATTGTATGTGGAAAAACTCACTATGAGTAACTCATTATGTAATCAGCCACAGAGATACATCTAAGGCTTAGGAAACAGGTCCTCCCTGAGCATCAGGTTCAGCAAACTGTATACTTGTCATGGGAAGATATGACACCAGAATACTCAGGAACACCAGAAATACACAGCAAATTAATGACAGTGCTAAATCAAATCCCAGACTGAGTAGCTCCAAGTGCTTGTTGTGATTTCACTTATGAAGAGTCAACTGCACTGACTAAGGTTTCAGCAGGAAAGTCTTGCTTTCAACCTGAACTTCCTTGGAGGTCTAAAAGGGAAGAGGTGAAGATGTACAGGTTTAAATTTGTTTCTTTCCTAATGACATCAGCTCTAGAAAGGATGGTTCAGGTGGATTCAGGAACCCATTCCAGTCCCTGCCTTGTATAACATAACAGCTTCTGCAGGCTCCACTTCTTCCTAGTATAAGACATGGTGCTTATGAAGAGCCCAGTGCCACACTGCTGCAGAAATGAGTCAGTAAAACTCTCCCATATATTTTAGTATCCATCACAAAGGTTAAAAATAGGCCAAATTCAAGTATCTTACAGTAATGTAAATTTTACATTATTTTGCTATTTTGATGATTTTTAACTACTTTTAAAACATTCTTTAAAGCAGCTGAGCAGAAATAGTTCAATACAGTTATTTCATAATTTCCTATTTTATATATATTTATAAAATCTATTTTCTTTGAATTCAGGACTAAATAAAACGAGGATCTTGAGAGTTTCTTGAAAAAAACTTATTCAGTGGGCTTTAATAAGGAGAGCAGATATCTTATTTTTGACCTATCAATCAATTATCAACTGGGTGAAAGTTTTTTATTTTAATCAGGACTGAATTTAGCCACTTAAATCTAACAAAGCGGTCTGAAATTTTCACAAGGATGCGTCATGCAGCTGTTCCAGAATCAGTGTGTTGAGCAAACTCTGTGGTTTTACTGGTTTTATCAGGTGCTTTTTGGAGAGACGGGAGGAAGGCAGGGAAAACAGTATTTTATTTTGCCTACAACAGAAATGTATTTAGATTCCGTGGAATGAATAAATTAAATGTTATAAAAAGAAATAAACATCAGCCTTCACTTCAGTGTAATAAAGGCATTCAGAGCAAATGAACATTGCAACAACAAAAGTTCAGCATTCAGATTTGTCCCTGAAGTGCTGGGGACACTGTACTTCTGCACAAATGCCCTTAGGTAACAAATGCAGAAACAAAGATGCAAAGGGGGTGGTGGGGTGAGTCGGTTGTCTCCATCATTTTCCTGCAGCTTTTTCACTTTTCAGTTCAGAGACATTTTTGTTAATGACTGAAAAATTCATTATTCCTTGCAGATTGTAGAATGTTGATCTAGAAGTTAACACACCTAATATCCAAACGGCATAGAGCTGATCCCAAAGAATGCCAGGAGAAAAGGATAAAAGCCACCCCAGGATTTCTGCATAGCAAAATGTCCATGTAAGCTTTCCCTAACAACAAATAGAACAATAATAAGGTAGGATCAAAATAATTTTCCTGGTTTTAACTTCTAGAGTTTTAATAGCTAAATCAATTATTCTATATGGTGATCAACCAGTGGACTACATATATCAAATAACGTGTTAACAGAGTAATTGAAAATATGCTTTCAGCTCCGTTCCTGCATCAGACTATCAGTGAGTTAGCTTCCTTGTGAAAGGACCAAAGCCATGAATTGATTGACTAGTTATGCACACATGTTTATTTTTAGAATTTTAATGGTGAAGAATTTCACCCTTATGAATGAAGAATACATATGCCTCACTCAAATTTACTTTTCAATCTAGTTTTGCACTTTTCCTGATTCACAGACACTTTTGAGGCACAATCTTGATAAGTCTTCTGCTAAAGATTCTGAATTTCTAACAAACTTTACAGTTGTTGTAGATAGGGGATGGAACAGACCTTGCATCATTGAGAAGAACCTTGGGAGCCCAGCTAATTCCCTTCCTCTGACTATATCCTGTCAAATTGCAAAGTACTTTAAGGGGTAAGTTGTAGAAGGAAACATCACTGCAGTTGTGTGTGATTTACAAGAATGTCAGGACACATTACAGCTGGTATTTACTTCCATGCTAATTTATTTTGAGTGATAACACACTTGTCCTGTCTATTAGTGCCACACAGAATTAATTGTTAGTATTACTTGACCACAGGAAAATAAAGACTTTGCAGAAAGGTAGAAGGTAGTTGTGCTGCAGAAGCCTAGTAGGGTTTTCAAAAGACTATGAATCTGCACAGAGCTGCAGCACACTTCCAGTTCAGCTGCCATTTATAAAGGGTCAGTGAATGATCAGCGTATTATCATTAAGGTCAATAAAAAGTTTCCAGAAACAGCAGGAACTAGGTTTAGTCAGAAGGTCTCTTTAGATACTGCATTCCAAGGCATACAGATGTTATGAGCGTGTTACAGACATTAATTAGGATTCATTCACAGACAGTCACAAGCACATCAGCAACCCAAAGCCAAGAGTTTTAATCAATGGTTAATTTTTAAAGTCCAACTACAACCCATTAATTTTCCTTTCATAACTCAAACTTACCACTTACGTGGTAAAAACCTCATCGTTTTCCGGCTCTGATTATTTTAGTCCCAATGATACTTTCAATTCAACAGTCCTTAGAATGTTTATAAAATTCTTGGATTTTATTTGAAATTAGGATAAATGTAGCTTTGCTGACTAACATCCATTTAAGGAAATACATCTGTTTAACTTGAAACTCACTAGGGCATAAACTGAAAAGGAAAACATACTTAATGAAAAAACTACATTCAATCTGATAGTTCAAACTGTTTCATCCAAAAAGTTATCCACTAAGTTGTTTAAGTAACCAACATGATTAAAACCACGCAGTTAACTGAAATCTTGTTTTACTTATCTATAAAAGCATTTTGCATAGAACACAAACATTTCACACACAATATTCCCAAATTACATGAGCACGCACTTTGGGCTACAATGCCCCAAATTAGGATGTAGTCATCCTTAAGCCCATGGCATACATACTGTCTTGAAGTTGAACTTCCAGAGTGTATTACACCTGCATTCATCCTCTATTTCCAACTCTTTCTAAACTGTCACAAAGGAAATACACATGTGCTGTAAAATCTCAGAAATCTATACAAATTCAAGAATGGGTCTGTAACAGAATGCACGGCAAGTAATGTTCAAAGCTTTCTCTTTCTGTGGAAAGTTCAAATAAGAAACTTCCTCTGTCTCATTAAATCAGGAAATAGAACGTGAATGTTTGACTCTGAAAGGTTTATTACTCTAAACTCTATTGATTAATTGTAAAACACTGCATTTCTTAATTTACAAGCAAGTAAATCAGTTCCTAACCTATTATACAACACTACAAGAGCCAAACAGGTGTTGTAATAAGTCTCTGGGACATCTGCAGAAGGGAGAAGGTTGGCCACTGTCATTTTGGTTTTCCTGTGGGTATTTTTCCCAATTACCAGGACCTCTCTGATTAGCAGAAATCGCTGGTTAAACACCAGTTGATATTTCTACCACATTAACTGTTCTCTGCTCACAAATTTGGGAGTTTTCCAACCCATTTCCCAAATTAGTTTGTACAGATTCCACTTGACACCCACCCTCCCCCCCCCCCCCAGTTTCAACAGGTCTAAGTAGGAAAAGGAGATATTCCCACTCCTCCATATGTCTGCTTTGCTGCTGATGCCTTGAGGACATCTAGGGCCAGTTCCTTAATAAATGTATCCACTCTTTTCACTTATCTACATAAACTACATGTCAAAAGTCTAACAACATTTTGGGGGGTGGGAAAGAAAAATTTACACTCCCTGTACAGTTCTAACAATATATTTGTAATTTATATAGCAAGTTAGATTTTTAGTGTGACTTCATCACAGTTTTTTTTGCTGATTGGCATCAAGGCTTACCACACAATGGCTCAAGTGGAAATGTTACCAATCCTACTATTAACAAGAAGGTTGCAGAACAAGACTAGTGATATGAGATCCAATTAAGTCAATGAGAGAGAATCTCTTAATTTCAACAGTATTAGGTTGAATCCCAATCAATGGTAAAGGATTAAGTATTTAATAAAATGAGATCATTTTTCCTGTATCTTATTTACTTTCTTCAGTCCCAGAGGGAGAAATTTGTATCAGTATGGTATTGTACATCTACAGATTCCACCTGAGAAAGTGATTTTAAAGAGAACTGTCCCAGTTCCAGTATGGAAGGAGGAGTCCAATAGATTTGCAGATTTACTGACACTATGATTACAAAAATAAAAATGTATTGCCTGTAAAGCAAGGCTTAGTAAGTAGCACCAGGATAGTGATGGACAACTGAATTAAAGGCATTAATTTTTAGTAATCATGTGCATTGTTCATAAGGAGATTATTTTTCCAGCAGTCAACACAATTACTCCTTACAGTCATTGTTATAGTTTGCCTACTGTACAAATCTGTTCTAAAAGCCATCATCTTGCCAGAGAACCTGCAATCAGTCTGAATAAGCTTTACATGAAGATGCATTTTCCCCAACTTTGGTGAATTTTCAAACAACTAGAAATCCGTATTTTTCAAATACAACGTTATATCTCAAGGAGTTAAGGAAGAGTCTTGCAGAGATACCGGCTTTTGTTGTGCATGATGTAATGGTATTACTTTAGCAAGATTTGATGGGCTTTCTCCATTTGTGCTGAAAAGATGTGGGTGTTAATATCCAAATGTCTGTTACATTTTTGGCAGGCCAGAGACTTTGAGGTGGAAATTAGCTTAAATAAGATTCAGTGACTTATCAAGCCACTTTGTGCCCGGTGTGAAACTATGACTTGCTCCACTTTCAGCATGACAGTCCACTTTCAGCATGACTGAAAACAGCTTTTGTTAACATGAGTTGTTTTTAATAACCAGGAAAACCAAAGAGGTCATCATAAAACCTAGAAAGCAAAGATGTTTCTCTGAGATCAAAGAGGTGAAACACCATTTTACAAGTTACTCTTGTAACCAAGAAAACTACTTTTTCCAAGAAAAGACTTGGAAATTACTAAATGGATTGGTATAACACGTGCTTGTAGCAATTTTTTAAGGTTGAAAAGAAGTCCTACTGACTTATTATTTAAAACAAATACATTTCTAAAGAATATTAAATACCAGAATTAATTCTTAATTAAACTTTTATGGTGCCAAATCAAGCATTCAGACTCTAGAAAATTTCAAACCTTGAGTTTTCTTCAGTTGTATTAACTCAGCTACAATGAGCACTGTATTTATTGATGTCCTAAACACTTAGGCAATTTGAATGTCTTTCTCAATATAGATATTAGAAGATTAATTGCTTTATTATCTAACCATGCTACCTAAACTCTGAGGACCTCTTTCCTAAGCTCTCTGCAATCACATTCTATACCACTTCTAAGTCCTTTACTACACTCACTTCATGGATGTCTCTCCTTTGCCACGGACTGGGGCAGCAGGAATGTTATAAAATATAATGTATCAGCCTGTTTAACACAGGAAGCATTTGTTAAAGAAAACAAACAAAACCACAAACACAAGCTGACAGGCTTCCCANTTTTTTTTTTTTTTTTTTTTTTTTAAAATCTAGAATTTCTGGAGAGCCCACAGAGACATCTTGTGCCTGGATAATATATAGCAAGTCATTAGTACAAAAGAGGGGCCACAGTCCTTCTTCCTCTTTGCTCCAATCCTCTTGGGACACCAGAAACATAGACAGCTGGCACTTACCAGCATCAGGGCTTGTGAGTGCAAAGTTACTACCTCCCTTGTCCTTAGATAGATCAAGAGAAGGTGGTGGTGGAAGCTCCTACTACTGTGAACCTAGATTGGCCATCCAGTCTTTTTTCATCAGGTAGCGTCTACTGATATTATTGAGTCATCATGTCTTATTCAATAAAATGTTTTATCTAATAGCTACTGGGAGGCATTAATTCCTGAATCAAACCTCACTGTGTTACATGCTGGTAACTGCACTGCAGCAAGGAAACCTTTGAACAATATTACTGAGCTTTGAAACCAAATGCTCAGATTCCTGTCCGAGTACTCTTTTTTTCAGGAGGAATTCTTGGATTTCCTTACAAAACAGGAGTTAACCAGCATGCTAGTATTTGAGACAGAGTTTAAATATTTCAGGTAGTGATAGTGAGATGAAGTACAAGTGATCTGACTGGAGCACCTTGAGAGCAGTTTAGCCATAGGCAGGAAGAGGGGCTGTAGGCTACCTCAGAGAGGTCAGAACCAGACTGAGATTGTTTCCTGTTAAACTAATTCCTCAGACCATGAAAAAGTTTCCCATTTCCCCATGTTAAATACCTATCTCCCACTCAAAACCAGACACTATTCTATAGAATTGATATTTATATTATATTGAGAATTCAGGGTCAAATTATGCTGTTGCTTATTTTTCAACAAACCTTTTAGAACATGGCCTGATTTCACCTGAATAATTAAAGCATTCTCTATTACTCTAGGATATTCAACATAGCTGTAGCATTGGCATAACTGCCTTTGTCTAAGGATATAAAGAAAGGAAGGCCTGCAGGGAGAGGTGCAGGGTGTGACATAACCTGACAGCTCCACTCCAAGGGACACAGTGTCTACAATACTACAGAAAGCAATGAGGGACAATTAGCCCCAAGGACAAAACAGCTGCCTGCCAACACTACCTGCCTGAGAGAGCACGCTCAGAGTGCAACAGCAGTTGGTTTCTCAGAGGACTTCTTGTATATCCAAATGTGCTGATTCTTAGGTGACCTTTTGTAGTATACTTGCCATTGGGGCAGGCACCAGCACTCTCTGCAGCCTCTGACTACTCCATTTACCTTAGCATTTTTAAAAAAAAAAAAAAAAAAGGACCCAGCATCACCTGGTACAAGATAAAGACAACTGCTTGGACACCCTGAACTCCGGGCTAGTTCAGGCTCTCCAGGAGAAACAGAATACAAGGGTTCTGGCTGCCCCCTTACCAAGGGTCCCCTGGAGCTGTCTCTCCTGGTACAGTTGATTAAACAGCCATTGTTGTCTTACAGACTTTTGTGAAGTAGTTTTCTCTGTACATTATTTACTCCCTGTCTATACTAGCAGCAGATTATCTATCCTTTCTCTAGCTGTATTTTATTCACTCACTGGCCAGTGGAGCTAAGCTACATTTACTGTTCCTTCAGTCCCTGGCTACCCACTTTGAGGAAATAAATAGGTTCACAGGATACTTTGGGGTCTATACTAAAAGTCTAGAGAGCCCACATAAGATACTTATTTTCCGCATGTAACCATCAGATCATGCTGTACGCCAAAGCACTGCCAGTCTGGATAGTCCACGTAAGATCCATCAGAGGTGAATAGGAAGATTTCTCGTGCACATGTAGTACAGTTCACAAATACTCCCTAAGAGAGCTCTCCTGACTCCACTTGTAAAGGTGATCAATAAAGCTGTGAATAAAATAGAGGTGTGGCTTACAGTGTGCATCATTAACCTAATATAACATTTGCCATCACCCAACCTCCCTTATTTCGTGGCAGTATTGTGCCAAAGCTTAAGAGAAGCTATTTTTATACTCAGTGTTACTGCTACACAGGGTGATAACTAAGAGAAGCATGCACTGGACTGGAAGGAAATAGGTAGGAAGCTCTGGAAAAGTAGCCCTGAAGCTATACTAGCAATGAAAATGAAGTTCTGTTAGTCAAAAAAGTGAGGTCACGAAAGGTGAGGTTGGCACAGAATTTACTTATCCCCACTCTCATCACAGGAGGCTCCTTAAGATTATCACTGGCTCAAAGGCACATTAACCTTTCAGAGATGAGAGACGAATGAGAGTAACTGATTTTTAAAGGCAGACACATGAAGTAATTGTAAGTTGGTCTGGACAAGAAAATGCCGCATGTACTCTCCCCTCTCTGTTCTGGAAATTAAAATACCAGCCTCTTGACCAAATGTGGCATGTCACAATTTCAGAATGGTTCTTGACCTGCCTGGTAAAATGTAGATGACTTGCCAGAGGAAAAAGTAGGAGAGATGCTGGATAACAGACAATGTCAGAGAGTTTCAACCTGGGCACTTGTGACAATACAGCCAGTTTAAACATAAACTGGAAAATGCTTGCATAGTTGGTATTTTGGACAGATGCAGAAGACAACAGGTTTAATTCCCAACTGTGTAAAAACTGTCTTTGTAAACACTTGGAAAAATAAATTAATTTCTTTGCACTTTGGTCCCAAACCTCTGGAAGAGGTATAGTGATATTTAACTTTCTATAATCTAACCAAAAGCTCTTTAGAAAGGGAATTGTCTCCCACTACCAGTCAATGGAGCAGATACAAACATCTGCTAATTTGTTTAGCTTATGACTTGATTTCAGAGTGCCACATGTTGAGCTGTTGCAGTCTTTGTCAGAAAGCATGGGTCAGTTTTGCACCTTAAATAGCAGCTGAAAAGTTGACTCGACCAACTCACTGAAGGTTCTCCTGGGGTAACACACGGGTATCCTTTCCCTGTCATGGAAGGAGAGTGATAGACATAGCAGCAAGGATTCACACCTGAGACGTCTCTACACCCCAGCTGGCTGCTACAGTAGCCAAGTGTCATCTAGACAGAGGAACTAATTAAAAGTCCAAGGCAGTATAAAATAGTCTGGAGGACACCACTGTCCTGCATCAAGCACACCTTAAAAAAAGAAAAACACAAACCAACAAAAAACCCTCCACCCAAACCACAAAAATACCCCAACCAACCCCCCATATTAAGAGTATTTCTCAACCAGTTCCTCTTCTGTCAGTTGAGGTTGAGTGCACTGAAGATGTTGGGTGTCTGTCTAATACCATTTGTTTCTTTTTCAGAAAGACAATAGTCAAATTCTTTGGTATATACTTCTTCATCCAGACTGCTTTAGTCTGCATGATTTCAATGGTCAGGCACCTACTTTGGATAACGTTAGGGTGGGGTTTTTTTTCTATCCTTAATGCATTTTCACAATAGAAAATTATGTCTTCCTGTCAGCAGGTAAATAGGTTTCTTGTGTGGATTATAACAGTCAGGTTGAGCTCTCTATTATACTTTCCTTTCCAGCAAAACATATTCATTACTAACCATAAAAAAAGAGAATCTGCATAATAGCTGAACAGTCAGAAAAGGAAAATTATTTAGCTTTAAACTTAATTATTTCCACACTTGCATTATATTTACACAAGTGCAATTTTATTAGGCATGATGATTTTCTCCTAGGATATTTCTATTTCTGCTATAGTGATTTCAACAAAGGGAATTTCGAGAGACATTAAAGTGTTATTCTGGTTCTTTCACATTTTACACAGGGGGAATTTGCTATCCAGAATGCAATGCTGTGGACTTTACCTAACATTGGAGTTATTCCTGAGGTACAAAACAGAAGTCCACTGAGATTATGCTGATGTTAAGTTTGCATAAGGTCAGAATCAGCTCTTTTGTTGCTAGGGAAATTTAGATATTTTTGCTTCTTATAAAAGGGTTAATAATAACAATAATCCACTAATTTCCAGCAGTCTTTCACTTTTAAAATATCACATATAAACCTGAAACAGCATAGGGCAATTCGTCTTTGGACACATACAGAGCTCTGCTTTCTTGTTACAAATTAGCTTTATGGAACCAAAGCTCCACTGAAAAAGAGATTTTTATTTTTATTTTAATGGTGGAGTACTTTGTATAGGATGAAGGACAGAAAATGGGATTGTCTTCAGAAAACCACTGGATATGTTGCAGATAACATTTTTTAAAAAATGAGAACCCACAAAAACCTATTGTTTTTATCAATCTCATTTGGTTTGTTATATCAATGTGACTGATCTCTCTTCACTGATCTGTCATTCCAACCTTGCAAGGCTTAACTTGCATGATCTTGATGGGACTACTAAGAAGTTGAGAATTACAAGAATATAGTCTAAAATGCAAATCTCTTATTGGCTTTCACAGGTACTCTGAGGCTGGCTCAAGTACCCACATACACACTCATCAGTTGAAATTCATGACAGAATAATGGAACAAATTACATCTGAGCACTGAAATGCACAGAGTACATAATCACATCAAAGTCAGCAAGACATTCAGAAAAGGACAGGGACTAAACATACTTTTATTGCAAGCAATGTTAAATATTGAAATTTCATTGTTTTGTACTGTTGCAAACCATCTGACATCTCATCTAGTTAACCACTGGAGTATAAAAAAAACCAAGCAAAACACATATCTATCTTTTAAGCAATCTGCTGCTAGAGTGGACCGAGTCACCTGTTCCTCTCTGAACAGGTAAAAGCTCATCCTTACAGAAAAAGATCAATGGTATAAGCATAACTTTGGGTATTTGAGAAACCGTGCTTGTTCCTCAGTTGTCTTTTCAATGCTGTCCTGATGGTGATGCAGAAGGGCAGACGTCTCTAAGATGCAGGCATTTTAACATGTCCCTTTACTGTGCATCCAGCCTACCTCTGCCTCCCCATCCTCTCTTAGTGCAACAAGTAGGTGCAGTGAAGTAGTGAGTGGCCAGTGAAGTGCAGTGGAACTGAATGATTTGCAAGGTACTTGGTAAGCAGCAAGTACCCACCTCCTGCTGATTCTTGTTATGAAAAAGGACCCTAGGGAGGCTGTCAGCTTTGCTCAGTCCCTTTACAGAGACAGAAAGATGGAGACCATTTGGGAGGTGGGCATGCATGGAATGGGGAGGACCTAAAAAATCTAACAGTTTGTCCTTGGGGCACCAAAAACATGCTTTGTCTACAACACTAAAAAAACCTCTGAGCCAGCCTGGGGTATCTCCTTTCAGAACTTTATATTAATCAAGTATTTTGGCTTAAAGACATGCCCAGGCAATGACATGCCTGAATAGTCCATGTATGGTTGCTGTATGTCTGCCATCATGGCTGTCTTATAAACCTTGAGGTGCTGGGCAGCAGACGAGTTTCAGCCACAGATGCAGAAGCTGAAAAAATTCCCATACAGTGAGTACTTCTGTACTGTAAGTAGACAATTTTTGCCTTAGAAAAAACAGTGTTTAACTTATCCCTGAGAAACAGTTCCCACACCATTTCCTGCAAGTAGGGCAGTCTTGAAATATCTCAGAAGCTACATCCAGGCCAGCTACAGAAGCTACAACAGACAAGGTGGGAAATTTTTAGCGTGATCAGAAACTGCCTTGAAACAAGGTACATGAACATTTTACGTGAGTACTAACAGTAGAGCCAAGTAAGAACCCAACAGCCTGCTGTTCTCAAGAGCAACCTCACTTACCCCACATGCAACCATACCTGATGTCTCCCCGTTTCTCCCATCCCTCCTGTATGTAGAATCATAGAATCATTTAGATTGGAAAAGACCTTTAAGATCAAATCCAATCATTAACCTAGCACTGCCAAGTCCAGCACTTGCAGTTTTCTGGCATGCCAGAGATTATAGAACATGCTGACATATGTAAACTAAATTTTTTTCCAACAACAAAATTCCAAAATTTGCAAATCCAAGAGACACAGTTCTGAGGACAGGGTGAAAGAGACAGATAAAAAACAAGTTCTCATGGCAGATCTTATTTATCTTAAAAATCCAAATTTGAGAGGTTTGGTCTATTCAAGTTCCAGTCCTTTCTTTGCCTTTCCAATAGCAGTGGCATTCGTATATCTGTGCTGAAGAATTTACATCCAAAAGCTCATGCATCTCAGATAACGTTGCAAGAGACTAAAGTAGATCGAAACAGCATTTGGGACAATTGGTAATTTACCTTGGCATGAGAAGATCAAAGCCAGTTGTCATGTCTTTTGTCTCCTTTTGTATACTCATCTATTTTGTAGCTCCCATGCCATGTAGTTTCCACTTTGAGTAGAGATCTTCCAAACACCATAAACCTTTATGAGGGGAAAAAAAAAAAATTATTGCACTGACAGAGTTAGACAGCTTGATAAACGTAGATTCCCCAGCAGCATCTCATGGTCCTTGCTCCAGGTGCAGGATTCCTAAAAGTTTATGATGCTGGAATAGCATAGTGAGCTGCATAGCCAAAGCCGACCCATCCAACAAAGCGTACCTTCTTTGGAATGAGTAGCTCTGTCCACTTACAGCTAAGCTGTTGGTTGGCAAGAGCTGCTTTTTATCAACATCATACCTAATTATGCTAGCAAATTTGTTTTAATAAGTGCATCATATTGAATACCATTGCTCCTTAATTTAAATCCAGACTTTCTTATCACAAAATATATACTACACGGCTTTGCTATTGCCACTTGTGCACAGCTCTAACCACCTCACCTCCTCACCTGCATTAACTCCTAATGGGTCTTTCTCCCTGCTGCCTTAAAGAATCTCTCCCAGCATCACATTTCATCCGTAGTAGCAAACTCCCAGCACACATGCTGCATTTGGAACGAGACAAGTGAGCTAGCGTGGCTAGACAGAGCTGAACTGAGTCTAATTCAACTGAATAACATGGCTTGTTTGGCAGGGTAAGAGCCTTGCCTTTATTCCCTTTTGTTAATAGCCATGTACTCCCACACACCAAATTCAATAATGATAAGAGACCTTAACTGTAGACACGATATCATCCCCAAGAAACTATCCCATAGAACTGAGGGAAAATTGGCAGATATTAAATTAGCTGACATTCTTGTTTATTCTGTGAACTATATGTTTGAAGCCATAGCTGACTGTAATACTCTGATGGTCAATGCCTGCTTCTCTATTACTTTCCATCTATTACACACTGAAGAAAAGGCTAGAAAGTGCAGACATCAAGGGGAAAAATCCCAGTTCGACTACACTAGCTGAAGCTGTCTGCTATTGAAGGCAATGATAGGTAATCAATAAAATAATTTCAACAACGCCACAATAAAAGAATCCTGCTATCAGTGCAACCCAATTATTACTAGCGTTTGGAAGAGAATTTATTCAACAGTGAAAGTTATTCCACAAGAAAAAAATTGACATTTTTGCAATATAAGCCACGTGGGTTTATGAAGTATAGACCTTTGGAAATCACTGTGGAGGAATTAAGGAAGTTTCAATCAAGATCAAAGTTTGGGTGACATCACAAGGTTGGATAAGAAGAATAAAACTGTCTATCAACAAAGGAACACTGTCTAAACCAAGTTTAAACACAGTTTGACAAATGAGCTGGACAAGGAGCCCAACTTACTTAACCCACTGCATTTAGGATAAAATAAATTTTCAGGTCACCCTCCAAACCAAGTCAGATTTTTTTATTCTGTCTTATCAAGTGCAACCAGAAATTCAGAACTCATTTCTTTATCCCTGATAACTGCTATAGCAGCAAACTTTCAATATCTTTCCACCTTTTCATGTTTGGTGATCAACCTCAATGAAGTTAAGAACGAGACCCTGAGGTTGTTTTGGCAGCCAGCAGAGGCAATATGGACATGCATCTTCAGCATGTCCCTTATGCTTTCAAGTCATAGAATAGCAAACGCTAGCTCTCTGCAGTCAAGAGTTTCCCTTATGGTAGCATATTTCTAGGTTACAGGACCCACACAGATCATTTATGATGCAGAACCAATATAGAAAGCTTTACACAGAATGCCAAATCCTGCCCTGGTAAACTGGGATTTCTTCTGAATGCTGACACAATCTATGAAATTAAAGGGTCTGCAACAGCCTTTATTGTAAAGCTTGCAACTAATATTTGTGACAAAGCCTATTATCAGAGATTTTACAGTGAATTAAGGACTTGGCAGTGTTAGGTTTACAGTTGGACTTGATCTTAGGGGTCTTTTTCAACCTACATGATTCCCCATATACTTTCCAGACAAGTATGACCACATATAGTAGTAATTAATTATGTTATATGCTAGGGAATCACAGCAAAGAGAAACAAGATGATGAGTTTGAAAGTGTCCTTCTGTTTTTTGAAGGACTCATTTATTGGTCTACTACAGTGTTACCCAGTATCGTTAACTCAAAGTGTAACCATGAGTCCTGTTACTTTGGCTGCTAAAAACTGGCTGCATCATTCCTGGGAAAATGGGGGTAGATTCAATCTTGGAAAGTGAATTAAGGAGCAATTCTAGCATACTTGTATAGTTCTAGGAGGCCCATGAGAGTGAAAGGGTTGAAACTGTGTTTTACTACACAAGTGGATGGCGGCTAGAAACTAGAAGCTAAACCACTCACAAGGGAAAGCAAACTTAGAGTGACAAAAATGTAAGCAAGGCATACAGAGGATGGAGCACCATCCTCTAATGTGACTAATTGTTCCACAGCTCTGTTCACCACAAGGCTCTGAATCAAGACGGATTCAGAGGTTGATGCAGAAATGGGCTGGAGCTTTCTTCTGAAAACATCTTCAGAACCACACATGCAAGCACCTATGCATCTGTTCCAGCACCCAGGCTGCCAGTTAACAATGCATTTGCCTGTGGGCACTTGGCCATGAGCTTGCGTGTCTAAACAGTGCAGACAATACTGTGTGGAGAAACTCATGGCTAGCTCTGAGCGAGCCATGCAGTGTCTACACAGCACACCATGGTACCATACAGATGCGCTACCTGAGCTGCAAGAAGCTGCAGAGCAAGACGCTCAGTCTGAGCTAATATGACACGGTTGATTGATTCAGAGCGGCTGCTTTCTGCTTTGACAGCTCTACAGAGGGCTGCATTACACTGCATAAAAGTAGCTTGACACAAAGTTAGAGGCCCCTGACAGAATCACAAAGATTACCACAAGTTATTCATTTTAACTTTGCTTATTTTAGGAAGCTTTTTTTTTTTTTTTTTTTTTAACTGCCAAGAACATTTCTCTACTGCTCTAAATCGGGAACTAATGCTAAGTAGAATGAGTGAAGTGAGAAAGTTTGGTGTCAGATATTTTAGCTACGGCTTCTTAGAAAGTCAAAAATACTTTTCTATGATTTAGTACGATTAATTAACTAGCTATACTCAGAGAGTTTCATGTGGTAGGTATAAACGAGGCAGCCTTGTTAATCCAGACTGATATGAAATTGCCCTTTAAATAGTGTTAAATCATTTTTCTTATTCACAGCTGTATTTCTATTCTTTATTTAAACAGGCTGGGAAAGTATTAAAATAGAAGGTACCTTTTCCTAATAATTATAATGATGTCTTTTTATCATCTGAGCCACGATAGTTTCTGCAGGGTTTTATAAATGATTTTGCTCCAATTCCAAATAAATGCCCAAATTTTGATATTACAATGGAGTGACTCATCATGCTAAGTGAAAACCACTTTTCACTTCTCTAACCCAGGATGAAGAAGAGACCTTCAAGAGAGGATAAAGTTCAAAAAGGGAGATTATCGTAGCATGAAACATTTTAACCGCTGCCAGAGCCCACGTAACAAATCACACAGGCAAAGGCAGCACAAAACTTTCCAGGAACTTTGCTTTGTTGTCTTGACTGCCACCTGCTTGTACGTTAGACATTGGTACTATCAGTTTATGCCCCTGCAGCTAAGTGCCTTCCTTCAATAGTTCCACAGACATCACCAGCTCCAAGCTGCAATACCCGCAGAGCACCCGGCACAGTGTATTTCACCAGTACAGCCAGCCTGTCCAAAACGGAGCAGTAGAAGAGTTTGACTCTGTTCTCCACTACAGGAGGTGAAACACCAGGTAAAGCACAAGACTCAGAGCTGAAGAATGCTGTTCCCACCTCATTTCTGGTTCTCCTCTCACCAAAGCTCTGGGCAGACAGATTCAAGGGACACAAACAGATACCAGCTGGTAAGGAGGTGTGGTTCAGCCTCCCATCCTGAATTATTTCCATGGTCTCCCCCCTCCCACCTGCTTCCTCATGCATGCTTTCTGCTCAGCTTTGGGCAGCCCAGATTTGGTGGGACTTTGGAGAGGGGTAGTTATAGGAAAGCAATGACAAGCACCCCAACTAACAGGAACGTGAAGCTTACAAAGACATTTCTCGCCAAATATGTTTAATTTACAGGAAAACAGCCAATTCAACAGCCAGTTCAATTTAGCAGACTGAGGAATCCAGCCCTTTGATTCCTTGTCTGAATCTCTGCAGAGTCAAACATTAAAAATGATTCAAAGCAGAGATAACGCAGTTTCAGTACTGGCAAAACCTCTTCAGCTGCTCATCATTCAGATGTATTTTTGAATTCCTGAGCAGTGTAGGAAGCAGCAGTAAAGCTTGTAGTTTATGCCTGGCCCAGTTACAAATGGAGGCAAGCTATTACTTTCTCTTTCCAAGAATTCATTCAATTGAATCCAATTTTGAAAGCTTTGGAGAATAATTTGAAATATAAGGAATTTTACATTCCTTCTGAGCCTTCACAGTGCCTTGACACTGGCATTATTCATCCACATCTTGCCAGTAGCTTGGAGGCTATAAATTCAAGCAGAACTAATAGCAAAACAGCTTCTTTGATTACATTGTGAAGGTGTAGCTTGTGTAAGCAAATATCTGGCAAACATTCCCACTTCTGTGAAGCCCTTACAGATACTTACTTCAAGTGGAAGTATTTGTAGTATAATTGCCATTAAATGAATTATAGGAAGCCAATATAATTTTATAACTGGTGAAAAATATTGCTACTTTACATCATTAAAATGATTTTTAGAACTGCTGAAATCACATTTTGCCTATATATTGTCTGTCAATATATCTGAGATTCATAAAAATAGGCCAGTTTCACAGAACACTTGAAATACAGTTTATGTGCAGCCAGAGACATTTTATGTTCTGCAATATGTGCTTTTCATTCTTCAGTGTGTGCTCATCGTACCATATGCAACACGTATTGGGAATACTGAGCTTCTCCCTCTGCATTTACTGCAATGTCATTTACCAATGACATTGTGTCAGGTAGTCAGTTCTTTAAGCATGTCTACCAGCCCAGACATGGTGTATCTGCAGAGCTACAGCAAAACCTTTGGAAGATCAGCACAAAGTTATACTGAGAGATGTTATCTCCACCAGCCCTTTATCTGGCACAGATCATCTTCCCTGTCATAACCACCAATTCATGTTTTCGGGGCAGGCAGAGCAGAAACTCCATACACAGCCTGTCCTTGCCTTCCCACTCGCCACCTGCTCGCTTGATAGGGGACATAACAGCCATGAGGAACTCACCGCCTCTGATGAGCTGTCCCTTGCAAGGAGGCTAATCAGGGCAGGGATGCTGGAGTGACTTTTCTCTTCTATCTTATTTCCCTGCAGAAATGCCAAATGTAAGTTACCCTCGCACCCAATATGATTAATTAGCAAATCGGTGAGTCTGAAAATCTATACATGATGACAGATGGTGGGGCTCTCAGGAGCAAGTGAATAGGACTTTTCTTCCTGTTTGTTTATTACTGGAAACAACACTAACAGCCTAATGCTCACACATCCCCAGAAGACATTATTCTACAGTTAAAAAGGACTATCTATAGCCACTGCAATGGGTCCTCTTGCAGGCTGGCACACCAGTGCTGATGAGGGTCTGTATGGCAGACCACTCGTCCCACCCGCACAGATGTCGGCTGTCTTCTACAAATAACAGCTCGGCAGTATGTGGGGAGAGCAACAGAAGGCAGCCTGGGAGGATGAGGAGCTTAAGCAAAAACAGACCCTTTCTGAATAATCAGGAAAAAGAGGTGGCAGTAAAAAAACCCCATAATCTAATGCCTACTGCTCTCTGTCATGCAAGATGACCCATAACTCTGTTTATAAACCATGGAGAATTTATTTTCTTCAGTATTTTTAGACTGGTCATGAACTGTTGGCTCAATAATTTGACAGTTTAATTCACAGGAGAAAAGGGAGGGGAAGAAATCATCCCAGAACGCTAACAAGTGCTGGGAGATGCGGGATTTTGATGAGTGGCCCATCGTTGGTCTTGCCATGCTGGCAAAGGACAATCTCAACAAACAAGCACAAACCAATTCACAGCACTAAATACAGCAAGAAAAAATAAATCCGTCAGTGTTTTTTTCCAGAAGAAAATGCTTGAAACAATGAACTTTAAGCTCAGCACTGATGGTCAGGTTCGTATTTGTGCTCTGTTTCTGTGGGGAGCAATCTTCATCTCGCTTGAGCAGTCAATGGAAGAGAAATGCTTGACTACTGTCATTGCTTATGTAAATGACTAGCAAAGACTATAAAGATGTAAAGATGTGGGACATCAGCAGGCAAAGGAAGACCCAAGCCACGTACACAGAATGAACAGCCAGAAAAACCCTGAACAAACAAACAACCAACAAAAATATGCAACAACCTCCCCAAAAACCAAGCTGCTAAGAAGAAAAATAATGCATGGTTTAAAACAAGCAAACAAAAAAAAAAAATCTCTTCTCTGTTGATGATTTCCTCTTTGGCTCTGCAGTGATTCTGTTATCAACCTTGCATAATGACAAAGAGAAATAAGTTATTGTTTGCCATTCTTTTATTTCAGATAATCTACTCTAATTGGGTGTTTCACTGAGCAATCAGTTGTACTTCACTCACTTTCCTGGATTTGAATTAGAGTCAGGAGTGAAATAAAGCTAGCTAGTAAAGACTGTCGTCCTAGCGTCAGGGTGAAGTTCACCCTGAGCAAAGAATTCCTTTGCAGCATTCAATGCATGTTCTGAGTAGCAAGAGAAGAGATCTTGTTCTTCTTTTCCACACAGAGTTGGAGCCATCCATTCTTAACAACGAACCATGAGTAGATTTGGTGAAGTCAGCATGATCACCCATAGGAATAACACCTCGCAAATAAGCATTAAGGACTGTCCCATTTTAAACCAAAGAATCTGGTTCTCCGCACCCAGTAGAGTGTGGATGAGCTATTTGTTGTAGCCACTGCAAAATAAACTGTTGTAAAAAATGTGAGGAAGTAGACTGAAAGCAAGAAGAGTGAAGAAATAGCTAAAGTCCAGAGTATTGCCATATAATTTATATACAACATATATCATACAAAAGATGCCATATTTATAATTTAATAGAGTTCACTATTTTAAAAATTAGAATTAGGTTCCAATACATCCTATTAGTGGAGCTGCAATGCATTGAGTTAATGTGTGAAGGCATTTTTAATATTAGGTCCAGCCGTAATTTCCCACATAATTGAATGGAGAAGAACAAAAAAAAAAAAAGGGAGTTTGTAGTACATGTCACCACAACGGACAGTTACAATTTTTTTATGGTTCTATTGTCATGGAAATATGTCCCTGTAATTGTGGTTAAGACAGCAATATATTATATTATTTAAAGAACCAGAATAAGTTTCTTGGTTACAGATTCATCCCAGTTCTTTACTGTATTGGAGCAGCAGAGATGGAAGACTGGCATTTATGGAATGTATAATATAATCTGATATGTGATATTTGTCTCTCATTGCTACTGGCAAATTTTGCAAATGCCAATTTAAACTTTTTACTGAACCATAATTGCAAAGCACAAGGTTTGGTTATGTTTGCAGCTATCAGACCAAGTGGCTCCCACTGCAATTGGATGATCAGAAGTAAGCATAAAGGAAGCAAAGAATCTTACTGTAATGGCAGAGCTAGTAAAACACTGGTGGCCAAATCTCCAGGTCTTGCAAATTTGTATTGCTAGGGTAGAAAACCCACAACTACCCTTATAGAGCTGACTCTAAGCATTTAACGTTTGTCACGCTTTGCTACATTGATGTACAGAAAGCAAATTCATGTTTTACATTCTCAAGAACACCTGTAAATCCTATTTAGACACTTAGTTTCTAAGAATTACCATGGAATTTTTAAATAGGTAATATTTTTAAAACTTCGGGTTTTTTAAATAAACAAAGTTGTCAGACCCATACCACATCTCAAAAGACAATAACATAGACTAAAACTGAGCTAGCATTTGAATATTACCCTGCACCTCAAGAAGGAAAAATACTTTGTAGTTCAATTTGCATACACACACACAAAAAAATCGTTTCTGATATGAACAAAACCCTTAACCGTGCATCAGAGAAAACAGAATAAGAAGTTTCCCTTTAGACTGTTGCTAAAATAATTACCTTAACCCTGCATCAGAAAAAGCAGAATAAGAAGTTTTCCTTTAGCTGGTTGTTAAAATAATTATACAAAATTTCTAGATACCTGTTATGGTCTCCAAAAAATTCATGCGTGCACTTGAGAGTGCTCCACACTGTCAGTGTAATAGTCCATTCATTATTAGGGCACAGGTTGGCTTGAAAGGCTAAGTTAAAAATATATTCAATTAATAAGGTTGGGTGGTTTTTTTTTGTCTTGGTTGCAGTAAAAGCTACTGAAAGAGAGACTCAGGAAGGTAAATATTCTATAAATTTTACTAGCACAAGGTTCAGTTTGGTATGCCTATCATTCTTCTAATGATAAAGCTATGTATTAATCTTCACCTTAAAGATTCAGTGTTTTGTTTATTATTTCACTGCTAGCTCTGGAATATACTAGAACACAATAGTCTTTGTAATTACAAGCAGACTTAGAAACTGCTGCCTCTCATTATGCATTCTCCGTTACAGGGAAAGCATATTTAGTTTCTTTCATTTAGCCCATTTGCTTCAGGATCTTTGAAAGTGCAAGTGAATGTGAAAGTCTGAAGAAGGAAAGTATTTGCTTTTAAAATAGCAGATTTGAATGGTTAAATGGTGTGGAAATAATTTATGGTATAATTCTTCTTCCTTATGCCTGTGTCTCCTGTCTGTAATTGGAAGCTCTTTCAGATATGGACTGTTTCTTATCATGGGGTCTACTGTAAAATACCAGAGGTAGAAAAGGCATGACATTTCCTATAGCAGGCTATCCAACAGATCCTCCACTTCTCTTGTTTTTCAGGTCTCCAAGGCAGTGAGTTCAACATCTCTAGTAAACAGTAATTAAAGGTAGGAGTAAGGAGGAACAGAAACAGGACACATTTTGCTTGAGAGAAAGGAAAGGGCAGTACCATCATTTTTAAAGCAGGTATATTAAAATGTTACCTGCTCTGGCTTTGTACCAAGCTGCTAGCAGCTTATTTAAAGGGAACAAGTCATTTTAATTAGCTCTCCCTGGACTCATGAACGTGTGGGTCCCAGGTGGGGGGGAAGCAAAGAGAAATAAATATATATAAACTTAAATGAAGAGCAGGCTGGCCTTGTTGCAAGCTCTCTCAGCTCTGCCGGTAATCACTTTCAACAATACAAGTCCACAGTGACCTCTGTTGTTCCTTTCATACTGGAGATTAAAGATGAAGCACTCATACTGTGGCTGGTGAACATGCTGCGAGCTGGGAAATCAATGACTCTTTCAGACAGATCTCTATGCAAAAAAGGGTTATCAGACACAAAATAATTATTTTTAATTCAACTGTTTAAAAATAGATGCTACAAGAAGAAAAAATGGCCTTTCCTGATAAAAAAAAAGACAAACATATTTTTTTTTAAAGTTAGCATTTCCTTCATCACATCAGATGCCTCATTTTAGAATAGAGTTTGAATTATATTTTTATTTTTTCCATTTCTTTTCTGTTTATGTGCTACTTTAGTGCATTAAATCTACTTCTGGCAGGAGAATTTTAAATAGTCCCCTACCTACTCTGATGTTCCACAGTTTCTCAAGGGTAACCTTCTCTGCCACCATATCATATACAGCCTATGAGCATTGGGTCTTCAGAGACAAGAATCCACCCAGAAAGGCAGCTTCACAGGGTGGTAAAGGATTAGAACAGAACTGTCCCTGAGTTACTTCCGCTATTTTAAGCGGCTAAACATTTCATCAATACTTGCAACTTCTGTTATTTCACCTGAAGACTGTTAGGAAAACATGCAACATCTTCCTGTACTACAGATACAGACCCTTCTCTCCCTTCAAAGACGCTGCAATGTTGGTATAACACGCAAGTCCTCTAGGCGGCAATATACAGGTAAGGAAGTTGAAATGTCTTCTCTGCACATCAGGCTTATCAGGCATACTATGAATGCATCATGCAGGGGTTAGATACTCATCTACACAGATGCGGGACTGGTCTCAGTCATGCTCAGCCTTCCTCGACATTTGGGTCGGAGTAAGATTTTTTCCATAGCCTAACACCTTCTGTGTTGCTGAGGTTTAAAAGTCAACATCATCTGAACCTGGAATTGAACCAACATAATTTGAATGCTCCATCCCTGGTCTCTGAAAGGGGGACCTTTGAAGGCTTGTTGGCCTTCTATACTATACCAAGCTGCTAAGGAGTGATAAGCAATTCAACATGAAAAGAAGCCCAAGACAGCATTTATTTTTCCTCCATGTGTAACAATAACAAACTGTATATTGATCCCTTTTTTGGAAAATAGCCTCCGTTTGTGATTTAGGAACAGCAGCCAGGTTAATTGCACAGTGCAGTTTGTTGTTTGACCTTCTACTTTTATCTTTTGTAGTCATTTCTACAGTTCTTCCAGAGAGCACAAAATGTTTGAGTAGATGATACACCATAGCACTGGATAGAGAACAAAGAGCAGTGAACTTCTGTAAACACTGAGAATAACTGAGCAATGTAAGAATTTACAAGCAGCACTCAGGCTGGATCTCGTATACCCCACATAGATAGGACACAATTTATTTATTTGTTTAAACACAGAAACTTTTACAAAGACCATCAACTAAGCAAAGTGCCATAAATAAGCCACTGTACAAATGAAAGTCATGCTAAACACAACCAGACACAAATACCATGTGTGGGTTTCCTAGTATTCATTTCTATAGTGGAAAAGCAGTCCTCCCCTTTCATAACACAGGGCCTGGAAGTCTACCAGGGCAGTTTATCTGAAGTATCACAGAAGAACGTATCAACTGATTCAGCAGATGCTTACTAAAAACAGTTCAATACTGACCCTTAGGACTTCAACCTGGGTATATTTACCAGTGCAGTTCTTCCCATTTGGATATTATCCAAAGATTTTTATTTTCTTATGTATGCAATCACTATTCAGGAGTCTTCAACCCGCTGTGTTTTTCTTGCAGTTTTTCAGCTCTAGATGTGACGCTTGCTGCCTAACCCCCTCTATGGGGCACAAACTGTTCTGTGAATATAAGGAGAGATGTGATGGAGTTCTGCAACTGACTATGTGAGATTGTCTGGCATCAACTATTGCTCAAATCCAGTTATATAAGACTCTGAAGTATTTAGAATATCTAAAAATAAACCCTCCTCCAGCTGGTTCCTCTCTGAACCATTATCATCTGGCATGATGATAACAATGGTGGCGCAGAGGCTGTTGTCAGATGCAGCCTGCGTGAAGAGGGAGAGGAAGGCTGGAGAAACCACCTCTGATTAGCATTACTACACATTATAGTGAACAAACCACTCAGAAAACACATCAATTCTGTATCAGAGTTCGCAGATTGATTGGCAAAGGAGGTCATTTAGACAAAGCCTATCTGCATGCATGGCAACGTCTTGAACTCCTCCTTCTATGGGGTACAACACTCAAAATTACCACCCACCTGCCAAAGTTGCAACTCCTCTTTTAATTAATGTTGCTGTGTACAGGGATTGAAGGAATGGCAATCAAGACACAGCAATCTCCGAGACAATTAAAAAAACAAAAACATCCAGGCAAAGTATCATTGTTTAGCATTTCCCACCGATATTGTTGCCACACCCTTGGCCTGCTTGAGTCCTATTCTACTTTTATGGAAGTCAGAAGAAAGATCTTCCCTCTCATAGGCACACACGTTCAGGTTCAACACCCAGGCAGGTTCAGGTAACAGTTCTACCAATGACTCGTGCAATTCTAGGTGAATAGTTTCATCCGTCTTTTCCCATGCTTTCACCTGTAGGACCACAACTTACTTAGAATGAGGCTTTCTTTGACTCTGCACAGCACCAAATACAATTGGACAATCAAGCTCTAGAGGAACTTCTAGGAACCACCATCATACAAGTGGAAATGGTGACACATGGCTAATACTACTGATTTTACAGCAAATGAGAAATTACGTAGCATCCCAAGACAATTCATCAGTAATTCACTATAGGGGAGTCTGCCTTAACTCCCACAATAGCTCTTCAACATAACTACACTTTTCTAAGCCATCAGGAGCAATATTTGCCTGAATATTTTTTCAGAATATACATCTGGGGCAAAAGCTGCAGCTGTAATGTGAACAGTTAAAATATTCACACTCATGCAGAGATCTAGGACAAAGCTTTAAGCACCAGATATCTCCTACTATTTTGAATATTTGAGTTGTGAGCAGGTCCATTCCGCCACAGTGAATTGCACCCTTGGTGATCATTGGGAAGCGAGAAACTGCTTGATTACTTAAATGATGGGAACTGAACAGGTATACTCAAAGTTAGGAAAAAATACTTGCTCCTTTTGATAATAGTTTTATTTATTAATGAAAGTCATCGTGATCTAATGTCATCTAAATTAGCCTCAATTAATTTTTGAATTAATCAGGTGTGTTCCTGGTAATTTCTTTCTCCTATTACACTTTTCAAGAATCTTCAAGTGATAAAAGGAATTTTAGTACAAAGGAATTGAGAGGTTTCTTTCTAATAGACATTCAAGATAGGAATAGAATAGACACAGAAGTTGTGAGGGTCAATCTCATCAGACTGCTTTGAAACCATGTATTAGAAGTCAATTATTATATCAAAGTCACCATAAATCATCAAATATCCTCATTTGCCACCATTTTAGTTTTGTTTTTAATTTTCAGAAGTTATAAAGGCTAATGCAATTGCAAGTTTTTCACTCAAACTCTAAACCATCCCCAACAGCAAATTAGACTATCTGGACACTGAAAGGGAGACGTGACTGGGGAAATCTCTTTCAAAATATTGCATGCGTGCCTAGGCCTCAATTATACAAGAAGCCTTTGAAGACAAATTAAGTATCTTAATTCTTGTTAGAACTTTATTTGCACCTGCAGAAGATCAGACCCATACAGATTAAGTGTTTTGTGTTGGCATTTTGCATCAGGGTGGATTTCAGCTAGCAATTTCATTTCAGTCACAACAGGAGCAAAACTAACAATGCTGAGCAACTTCAAGAAGGTACCCACAGGAGGAGCGAGTGGTCGTTGCTCAGGAAGATTTGAGACAGTACACTTTGTATGGAAGTGCTGCCATGCCCCAGAGGTCAGGACTCCATGCACCCCTGACCTCAGCGTTCTCCATTGCTTTTTGGCAGCACTGAGGCATCCAACCCCACTTTCCCCCCCTCCCTCTCCCCTGCAACATTATTTGCGTAGGAACCTATGTCACCCAGGACTTGAATTGGTGGGTTAGTGTCAGGGAATCATCCAGGGCAGGAATGGAGCAAGCCTTGGTGCAGTCCATATCCATACTGTGTTCAGAGCAGACCTTTGAATGAAGGGATCCAGAGAACTTCCCTGAAAGGTCACAGTATTGGGCAAAAGGAGCAAAATAATGAGTAACCGAAACTGTCAGCACAGCTCCTCAGGGTGCTACAATTCTCCAAACTGGGCCCTAAGTCTATGCTACGGGACTTGTGACCCCAGGACAGGGGCATAAGGTACAGGAGGTGACACTCCTGCCTAGAATGACTTTTGGGGTGTGGTAGCAGGACTCATACAGAATTGCGGCATTCATTAATCAAAATCAGAATGGCAAATCATCTGTAGATTTGCTAGGTGAGATATGGCAGGGAGGAAGACAAAAAAGACAGAAAAGAACAGAACAAAATTGTATTTCTCTCTCACACCTCCTGAGAATTGCCAGAGGGAATCTTTGGGGCTGCAACTTATGTATACAGTGAAACTGTTTTATCTAAATCAACTTGCTACAGTATATTACACATTCTTTGCTATTACTTTGATGTTTCTAAAAATAAGATTGTGAAGCTGTATAATCCGATATGAAATTACAGTTTTTTTTTCCATGGCAAAAAAAAAAAAAAAGACTGATGCCACTGACATGTTCGAGAACACATGATCCATTTTGATAGCACATTGTATTTACAAAGCCTGTCCCCAGGCAGGCTGTACTAAAATGAATTTGGAATCAAAAGGCATGCGGTCAGGCTAACTGGGAATAATTCTGGTACCTTTCTTTCTAGCAATATAGAAGTGACACAGAACATAGAGCATCCAAAGCACGCATCCAAATATATATCCTCAGAATTTAATTAGAGAGAATTATTCCTGTCCACCTAGGATAATTGCAACATTACATTTTGAGAGCTGTTAGCATCACATATGCTTACAGATTAATAGTGTTTCTTCCATGTCTGCTTTTGATTTAATCAGGCCATCACTCATTACAATCATGCATGGCCGGTTCTACAAGATGAGAATGTATAAGGAACAACTTGCCTTTTAACAAACAGACCTTGAGCTACGTGTCTCTGGCATGCTCCTTAACAGTCTTTTGTTCTCAACTGCAATAGTGAATTCACCAATGCTGTTGCCAAAAATCCATGCCTAATCTGAAAATACTCACTAAGAGAGGCTTCAGTCAGGCATGCTGACCCCAGTGGTCATTTCTGGCTTCAACTGTGCTGAATCTCAGAATTTCCTGATGCACCTTTTACTTTAGGACTGTGATCCCACTGAATGCAGTGCATGTCTCGCTCATGCAAAGTTCTTTGGAACATAGCTCCTGAAAGGGTCATTTAACATACGGTTGGATGGCCTGGGAATGAAATCACAAATGACTTGGGATTTGTTAATGCAGCCAAACCATAACCATGAGTATGTTTTTGTAGTTAGCCCTTCTCAAGACTTGCTCAGCTGAATGGTCTGACACTTGATTCTTTCTCTGCTGTTGCAACACCATCAAAAAACACCTGGGAACACTTGTAGATTTTTGTGGTCCTCATATTAAAAAAAAAAAATGCATAAGCATGTGGCTAGTTTAAAGCATATAGGTCACAGTGGGATTAGCTTTATATATAAGATTAGATGTAGGTTTAGCTACAAAGCGAAAACAGAAACAGTATTTATATCTGATATTCACACTGAAGTCCTGATCACAATGGAGGAATTCATAATACTATTTTTTAAAATTATAACAAAGATATAGCACCATTTAAAGATTCCTGAACAATTCTCCAAACTCTGCAATATGATCAAGGAATTGACCTAATAACCAAACTCAGCTCAGATCAAACAAGCAGATACAGACCTAGCAGATCACCACCAAGCCCATCAAAAGTCTAGGAGACTGCATAGCGATAACCTTTTTTACTCAGTTTCCATGGGATAGACACAGCAGCAACAATTTTCATGTACTTCTAAATATGTAAAAAAATGTTTATGGGGTAGTGGTTTGGTTTCACAAATGCTGGCTGATCAAGCTTCTCTTAGGCTCCACATTCTGCGTTGTCTGGGGCTGGTATTTAATTACTGGACTTTCTCCTTCTTCCCTTGTCTTCCCCCTCCTTCCTTCATTCTACAGGAAAGTAATCCTTCTGAAATTAAGCATCAATGCTTAAGATACGCATTTTTTAATACAATCCAGAAGCCACGGTCATACCCTTAGAAACAAGCAATCCATAAAGCAAAATACACTCGGTGCCTGAATGCTAATGCAGCAATTAATCATCTTGATATCCTTGCTCTCTCCCCTACTCATTTTGTCTTGATTTTTTGATGTCAGAACCAACTCAGTATAACACCATACTTTTAAAAAATCGTCTTTCAAGCAGCGACATTAAACATTTCACTGTGGAAAGCAAACAAATCAATATATATTATAGCATTCATGGTATAGCGAGCACTATAGTTACGGTTGCAAAGACACTTACGTGCTAAGCTCTTTTTTTTCACCCCCTCTGAAAGAACAAAACCAACCTGAAACACAACAACAGCTTTCTTCACAGAACCTGCTGCTCAGCTGAGCTGCCATGGGAAAACACTATTACTTCTTCCCAAGACCCAAAACAACCACCAGTGTAGCTGTGCAACTGTACACCGGCACTTGAAGAGTAACAGGCCCTGTGCAAGCTTCCAAAAGCACCCAGTCACAAAGTGGTGCACCACGGTGAGCTGTGTGAGGCAGGGCTCTCCCGTTATCCCAGCATAGCCCAAAAAGTACCATTGAGGAAGCCAAAAGCAGCTATAAAGCAAGAGAAGAACAAGGACAAGAATAATTTCCATCAGCAATACATATTTTTGAGGGGTCTATACAAGTTTTTGTTGTTTAAGCCTTGCCTTACCATGCCTTGCTTTCCTTTCAGAGGCACAACAGGAGCATAGCACAAACAGAGCAAAAACCCTTGTGCTACAGCAGGTCACAAGGGAATGTTCTAGCATGTTCTAACATCCCCACCACCGCATGTGGGGCCAATAATAAGCCTCTCATTAGCTCCATGTGAGCAAGGCTGCACTGCCTGCCATGCCCTGGAGCTGACCCAGCCCTGTACAGGTGCACAGCTCACATGTGGGGCTTGCTTGCATATGGGTCGCACTGCTAAAATGCAAGGCACACTTGCACGTGGGCTGCACTCTCATGGAGCGTGCTTGCACGGGAGGCACATTTACGTGAGCTGCATGGCTTGCACATGGGGCACACTCGCATGTGGGGCACACTTGTATGTGGGGCACACTGCTGATGTGTGAGGCATGCTCAGCCATGGGATGCGCCGCCAGCATGCGGGGTGTTGTTGTGCGTGGGGTTCACTGCTCACACACAGGGCACACTCGCATGTGCAGCGCACTGCTTATGCCTGGAGCAGGCTGGCACCCGGGGTACACCGCTGGCACGCTGGCAGATGTGCCACCCCCTGAGACGGGTGACAGCACTCAGAGTTGCTAAGCAACAGTGTCCTGCCCTCGGGGTACGTTCAGCCAGTGAAGATGAAAAATTCCCACCTAATGTTTTAATACTTTTGGCGCGTAGATATGCACATGGCAATTAACATTCATTTATAAGAACAATGAAATGATTAATCTGCTGGGATTGCAAATGACATACTGACACTCAAGGTTCATTTTGTTTTGCACTATGCATGGTATTTCGCCAAATCTATGATTAAAGGCCAAGTCTTAAGGTCCTGAAGAATAAACTTCAGCTTTGATGTTGCTGATAAAGGTTGGATTTTTCACAGAACTAGATTTTGTGGGGGAGGTAAAAGAAATGAGGTGTTTTGCTTTTTCCCAGTGATTATGAAATCCAGGAGCATTCTAAATGTAATGAAGATTTGTCTCTTCCATCACAGTGCTGCACACAGGGCGTAGTATTTTATTCACAGAGGAGGGAAGAGGGAGAACGTAGGGCAAGATTAAAACTGAAATGCAGAAATCACAGAGGCAGGAAAGCAGAATGCTTTGCTATTTCAAGTTTAAGGAGATTATGCACTGTAGTATTGATTCCAGCATATCTAGAGAATACCATGCGTATAGGTACTATGTACGGAAACAATGAATAAAAATCATCTCACATTACTCAGTACTTGCTTGCAATGACATTTATCACTTTTTTATTATCATGGCTCTCTGATTTTCGACCAAACTGTTTATATTGATCTATGGACAAGAAATAGACCAGAAATAGAAAGGCTCCAGTGGACCTTGCTGGGCTTTGGAGGCAGCCCATCTGCAGCAGCTGTGCATACTCATATTCATTCACATTCTATAATCTTCCTTCCCTAGTGCTTCTCCCCATACCATTTGCTGCCTCACCTCTTTAAGCAAGCCTGATACTTTCTGCAATGCTTTTGACTGTTTCCCTGCTTTACTGCTGAGTCATTCTGTTATCCTTTGCCAGACCTTTGCATCTAAAGTGCTATATAACCAAATACCAATGTGTCACTATTTGTGTGACTTACACTCCTGAGTACAGCAGTTACAAAGGAATCCTTGGTATTCAGGTCACCACTCAGAGTCATAATGTATTGACTGCAAAAACGACAAAACTACTACTGAATGACTAAGGGTAAATAAATAAGATAATTCCTTAGCTGAAGTAATTAAGCTACAGCATTAGACCAGAAAGACCAGGGTTCCAATCAAGGTTTCCTTCCATTACCTCAAGTCTATCATTATGTTCATTACTTTGAATCTTTTGCTTATACCTAGGAATCAGCATTGCTAACCGACACCATGAACTAGAATGAAATTCCCCTGTCAGTGGAGAGGGCAAAAACAGATCTGCGATCACTTCTATCCCTCCCTTCACACTCCGTTGGCACCACCTCACTGCACAGAGATATTACCATATTGCGCTTTCCCTTGCAGTGGTGTGAACTACTTCCACATGAGTTTTCACTCTGTCAGTCAGAGTATGTCGAATTGGCAAGATTTATTCTCAAAAAGATTTTTAATGGAAAAATGATAAAGTTCACAACAGATATTATTTGCATGAGATCATTGAACTAACCTCCATGACATTTTCTCTGTCAACCATCAGCTTGTATATGAGCAGCAACTAACAGTCAAGGACTTCATACTTCAGTCTGAGCCTTGCTAAGAATAGTTCTCCTGATAATTAAGCACTAATGTTCTTTCATGAGTACATTATAATGAAATAAATTGCTTCAAGGGAACAATAAGCTACAGGCAGCATCTGAAGCATTTTAACAGCACAGAGCATTTGGCTGCTGCAAGATTCACTCAAAGAGGAGAAAGGTAATAACATCTCAGAAACAATTTAGAAAACAATCTTCTGCACTTTCAGTGTTTCTAATAACAAACTGGGACACTCCAATGTGTGATTTTACTCATTCTCAATCACTCAGTGCCACCTGGAATGGAAACACATACATGATACAACTGCGCAAACCACTGCACTGCTCCTCCAGCCCCCAAAACTAACCATGCTCTGGGTTAAAGTGCTTCTTTCCTGCATGGAAACATTTGGTTCTTCAGCCCTTACAGGATTAAACTTAATTCATGTGGTGCCCTCCACTTACAATTGTGAAGAGTTGTTCACAAACCTCAGGTTATTTTTACACGACTGCGTTTTGCAGATTTGGAGGCCTGAGCTAACTTGGAAAGACAAGGTGTTGAGCACCCCAGTGCTGTCAGTGAGGCTGTCTGGCCAGGAAGGCTCCATACAAATGTTGAGTACTTTACAGTATCTCTTAGGACACAGCCCACATAATATTCAATACAAATGCCATACAAAAGCCAGGCTCCTCACATACCAACATTTATTTGTCTTCTAAAGCAGAATGAATGAAATGATCATTGTAGCTTCCTCATACTTAAAGTGTGCTATAGAAATGTTTATAAAGGACTGAGAAAATATATTGCATGTATGTTTCCAATGAAATGAAATTGTGCATGTACCCGTCTAATTTAAGATATCATGCCATTTTAAAACACATTAGATGTAAGCAGCAAGCAGAGCAGTTAAAAAAGATTTAACGGTCTACTCTCTAGCTGCAGGGCAGCAGGAAGGGATTTGTCTTTCTGTCTTGGCTACTTTAACATTTGAATGCTGGTAGAAAAAACATATTTCTGTCATGCTGCTTTTTTAGAGTAACTGGGTAGAGCTTTCTCTGCTTGAAAATTGTTAGCTGCTACAAAGAGTTGATACTATGCATGTTTTAAAAGAATAAAACATATTCATTTTTATAGTGCGATTTCCAAGCAGTGATAAACACTCTTGCTGAAGTATGGTATATCAACGTGAACGTAAGCTGTTCATGTTAAAGACTATCTGGAATCCTATTCAGAAAAGCTATTGTGACTGTTGCTAGGAATATTAAAGTATACAGAGATCATGTTGAGTCATGTGGAACACGAAAAAAGAGATCTTTCTTCTACTGCTCTTTGAAAGTGGCATTGCTTGTACATTGGCCTTTATCCAAGACAGATGGATTATCACTAGAAAAAAATTCAGTAAACCCTCCTTGCATTTGCATAATGTAAGTTTCTAACATTTAGCCAATTGAAAGAATTGGTGCTTATAGCTTTAAAGAACTTGTAGGTTAATTATGACTCTCTTTGTTGGTATGATGGAAGTGATAAAATAAAGCATTTTTGGTAGTTAAGGAACCCACTCACTAGTTTACACTACATGGGGCAGGCTACTTTGTTGAAGGGTTTCTTTTGCTTGAGGAGCAATAATGTGGGTTGAAGTTCAATTTGTTTTCAATACACAAATCCCCTTCCCTAATATCTATTCTATCAGTGGAAGTCTTGCAGGATGAGATTGTCTTTTTTAAAGTTATGAAGATACTGTTTTGATTTATATAAAGAAGCTAAATACAGTGTTTCTTGGCTGTATTCTAAATTTGAACCCTTTATTTGAACTCTTGCCTGTCCTTACAGTTCAGATATACATAGGTCCTTTGCAAGAGTCTTCAAAACCTTGCAGAACAGAAATTCTGATTTAACCAGTATCCCATAGAAGGTCATATTGAATCCTTGGCTAAACATGTACTGCTTCTAGAAAGACAATGCTCCATGGAAATGCCAGTAAACACCTTTTATCATGCCTTCTGAAAATGACTGGTTGCACCGTGTACGAAAGGATGGCAAATCCTGAAATTGTGGGTATGGTAGGAGACATAGTACAACTGAATGCAATGATCAAGCAATACACAGAAGTGGTATCCCATTCTCGTACACCAGCAAGAACAACGGCAAAGCTGTATTGTTATTAAAGTACTGTAACTCAGTATAGAATAAGCAGAGGAAGTATTAAAAAAGCTTTTAAAATTATCTTTTGTTTCCTTAACTATTGTGACTCATTTCATTTTGAAGATTCTTTTTCTTTCTAGGTTAAGAAAATAGACATTAAAACTGTGTTTGAGAAGTGAGTGGGTTCTGGCACACACTGTTCAACTATAATGAAAAAATACAGCAGGCAACTAAACTGTAAACACAGAAGCTTCAGTGGAGTCTTCTATTTACACTGAATGAGGGTTATGCCAAATGTCTGCAAAATTTAACAAATAGTTTCTGTTACTATAGCAGGGCATAGAGGCTCCAATCACCATCCACTAAAATTTAAAGCAACTCTTGCTGTGCTAGGTACTGCACAAAGATCAAGTATGTAGTCAGTATCAATAAAAGCAACCAAGCAAGGAAATCACATCAGGAAAAAAAATGGGGTGGGGCTTTATGATTTATCAGCTGTTTTTTCCAAAGACATTCAGAAAGTCTTCAACTGTAACAAGGATTTAAATTCAGAGCTCTGTAGTCCTATTATCTCAGCCCTTAAATAACCTCCTGACTCAAAATGCAAAGAAAATTTTACCAGTCTGTTTGTTTTTTTTTGTTCTGCCCAACTTTATTACTTTAAACTACAAGATTTTTTTTCTAACCGTACAAGTTGTCCAAAAACATTTAGAGGACATTTAGTTTTCTTCCGTGAAAACTAAGTATTAATTAACATTAAAGCTCCATCTTTTGATTTCTCTACATAGATCAAATTTAAGACTGCATGTTAGTCAAAATAAATAAAGCTAATCCCTTTTCTATGAAATCCAACTCTGTGTTTACATTTCGTTTTTATCCTTTTCTTTTCCATTTTGTTCTGTTATGTAAAAATAGGCCTCCTGGTAAGTACTATCAGTTAATAGTAATTACTTAAAGTTTGTTTATTAGAGAAGCAAAAATCATCCTTGATTTCTTGACACGTTCTGTAACGCACATTGTATGGATGGCTCCATAATTCTTTCTAATGCCTAATATAGTATGCTACCAAATAGCATACTCATTACATATTAAACTGAGAGTTCTGTTGCACAAGCACTGGTGTGTGATTTGAAAACAATAAAACCAGCATGGAGTTATGAATTATAATGAGGATTCTGCATTTCTGATTCATAAAAATACATTTTTATGCTTTCACCTCAGCCAGCATTTGAACTTTTCGTCTAGCCTGTGCCAAATGAACACAATCAAAACATACTGTCTTTATTTACTGGCACATATGAAAAAGTCTCATTGTTTCTAAATTTGGCACCATGTATCTGTTCAGAAGGTTGTTTTTCATTCTTCTTGTTATTCTTTGCTTTGTTTTGGTCTCTGGGCCAGGGGTCACAAAATTTAAATTTCCTCCTTTAAATGTCTTTGAATTACCTACTACTTCCTTGTGCACTGTTTTGGTATTCCAAATAAATACATTTGGATTTTATATGTATTTGTCTTCCGCTGGGTATTCCCATTCCTCTCCCCTTCTTAGAATGCTTGCATATGGAACAGACTATTTAGAAATAAAAGCCAGCAGCCACACTCTTTAAAAACTCTATTCTCGTCCATGACTTCAACATTCCTTAAATCTCTAGTAGCACAAACTACCTATATGCAAATAATTTTCTTTTTGCCCTAAAGAATGTAATTTCTAAAAGGACCAGAACAATAGTAACTTCAGCATTGTATTGTGAAGGGGAAGGTACTCAGACAATTGATGTCATCTCATGGAGTGTTAAAACGCAAAATTATTAGCATTTATTGTCACGACTCAGAATTGTTAATCCAGACTAACAGTCAATAGGCTCAACACATGGAGAAAGAATAATAAAGAGGCAGTTTCTGCTGAATGGCTTGTGATATGAAAAGGAATTAGCTCACAATGCTGTTATCACCACTGCAGCTACTTACTGAGCTTGGCAATTACAGTAGAGATTGATAGTACTTGGAAGTGAACTGATTGCTTTATTGGCATGTGTCTGATAGATACACACTAATCCATTAAACCAATGTCACAATTGATTCTTAGGCAGAATGCAGAAGAAAATCCAGGTACTAATCACCACTAACTATCATAAAGAAAACACAATGGCTTATTAATGAAATCTATTATAATAGGATAAATTTAGCTAATGCCATCAAATTTATTATATACAGAATATCACTCCTGAATAGTATAGTCTTGGAGGAAACAGTTTAGTAAAATGTGAAAAAGTGGCTGCTGATTTCTCTGTACTAGATTTCTACAGAGCCAAAGATCAACAGCTATTTTCAGTTTGAATGACTTTGACGTGAACAAGAGAAAAAAGACGAAACAAAAATAAGATTTTCCTGAAAGCATTGCCTGCAGGTGGGTGTCTCTGTCTCAGTCTATGCTGAACTGAAACACCCATGTATCTCTGCAGATAGCAGAGCCTTTCAGAGTTTAAAGGTGTATTACACAAAAAAATAAAGGCAAACAGCTATAAAAATAAGTGCAGAACAGTTGGATGGAGTAAGGCACTCTAGTGCAATATCTTAATATTCTCCAAGGAAGTCTAAAAGAGCCAAACTTTATGACCTCTCTTTGCAAAACAAGAAGTCATGGATTTCTTATCCAATAACTTGCCTGATGGCTACTGCTAGTCCACAGGCACACGCAAGTATCACTGTCCTTTCTTTGTCTTACTCCACACAATGGTTGACATAGGAATGATTTTTACTATTTTGCAGTTGTATTTTCCTTGCAGGAGAGATTAAATAAAAGGTTCTTGAAGAGGAAGAGATGTTTCCAACATTAATTTTCTCTAATACATATTCTAGTACTATTTTGACCAAAAATTCAACTAATTTATAGGTTGTCAGGAGAATCTTTTGTAAGTAATTGCAATAGGCTATTAGTTGTGTGTTAACTCATAACTAGCCTAACAAAGGTCAGTCCACTCCCATTGACTTCCTGAGCTCTTGGTTGGGCCTTATCAGGTAAAGAATGGTAACAAAGGATGCAACTTTGACATACACATCTTGTCTGGAATTTGTGCCAGTGGCACCCAGTTCATGTAATTGTGTCCTTCCATCTACCACCCAGTTGAAAGGAGTATTGAAAAAAGTCCTGAAGGGGAAAAATATAAAATGATCTGTCATATGAAAGGTTCCTCACTGGCTGTCTTAGGAGCTGATGTATTTTCTTTTCAAAATCCTCAATTTTTTACTCCCCCTGTACCCCAGATAACTTTCTGTGTTCTTATTCACATAAGTATTCATCGGCCTATAGGGAAACGGCTTGGTTTAATATGAAAGGAGTATGAAGTCTGCAAATTATTTATGTATAAAAAGACATTTCCTTTTATTTTATTGATTTGGTATTAGAGACTGATCTGAAAATGAAAATAATCTGATCCTTTTGGGGGCTAATGCCATAAACAAAAGACATGACATTCAATAGTTCACTTCTGCTTCAGGTTATATTTAATTTGTACAGTTATAGTAAGCAGCACTTAAGAAAAGAAAAACCATTTTGTGCAATAAACTTCAGGAGAAATAGACTCTGAAGAACCTATCAGGAGAATATAGTTAGCATTTCAGGATATTTCTTCACAATAGTTATAATTAGACCTGGGCATTTCTTTAGAATAAAAGAAGAAAAAAAATTTAGTAACAGGGCAACAGAAGTTATTTCTGTATTTTGTTAGTAAGTGAAACATTGAGAAGGGAAAAGAGTATTCTGACATTTTCAGAATTAAATATTTTATTTAGGAAGTGTTAAAATATTTCATTTTAATGATTTTTAGAATACAGTTTTTCAGCATGAGGTTTCAGTAATGCATTTTAAAAATGGGATTATGTGACAGAGGATGAAGGGATTATAGAAAGATGCTACAAAAAGGTTAATATAAAGCAAGAATAAAAAATGTTAATTGTATAAAATAAATACTTCAGGTTGGCTTAAAATTAAATCTGTGTGAGTTATATTTCACCAATAAAGCAAAGTCTTTTCTATTTTGGATTAATACGAGCCAGTTTGTTTTAATACAATTTTTCAGTTCAGACAAACTGAAATATGTACTGTTCATCCAGCTCCATTTGAACGTACTTCACTATAGCTTTGAAATGAACCTTGAAAGTACAGCTTTTAAAAATTCAAATTTTTGTTACTACATTATGTGTGGCCACGTAACAAGAGCACTTGAACATACGCTGTAAAGTACTGAAGGTTTTATATGAGTGGAAATCCCAGGTTACACTGCTCCTTCGGAGTATAAATCAGTGCTTGCTGGCCTCTATTTGAGTTGAAAATTGCATTCTTCAAAATGAAGACCACACAACTTGGACTGTTTCCTCCCTGAGGCTGCCAGCAAAAACCTCAACTGATCTCACAGGCCCCACAGCAAAACATTTTGCTGCAAGGAAATGATGCAGCCAACGTTCTCTATTAAGGACAAGATCCAGCAGCTCAGCAAGTCAGCCTATCTCAGGCTGCCAGGAGACCATGTGAACTCTTACCCTGCAGTGAACAGAGGGCTAACACGCTAGCTTATACCTCAAAGTAGATAATGAGGAATAACAGGTTTTATTTCATGTTTGCAACAGGCTAAGCTCATGCATACGTTCAGTGAATTATCATGGCTCAGGTGGTGCACAGTAACAGAGCCACTAGCTTGAAGACCAAGGCAACTTCTCCCGCATTGCAAGTGGTGCATGACACAGCCAGAAATAGTTTTCCATAGCCTTGTCCATCTTGTAACCATCTCTTAGACAGTTTTTCGTCTGCTCCAATTTAAATACTAAGTCAATTAGAAGAAACTTAGTTATCTTAGCGAAAATGAATTAATGAACAAAAAAAAAAGGAGATCACTCACACTATAAAAATAGGTCCAATATAATTTTGGGGGGTAGCTATTTCAAGGCAAGACAAAAGGTAAGTTATGCTTTTTAGCTGAAAAGATGAAACCACTTTAGAGTTTCCAATTACTGCCCATTAATCCAAGTCCACATTAAACACCACAGTGAAAACAATGTAGGAAGATGTGTGCAAATTCAAAAGGAAAAAAAAGGTTAATTCATTAATCAGCAATGAATATGTCATCACCTGTACTTTATCTGTCATCCGTGTCCACACACACACACTGCCCTCCCCATTTCACAAAATCCCAGTGATTTTAAGGTGTGGGTATTTGTTTGTTTGTTTGTTTGTTTGTTTGTTTAAAAACAGAGTGTATAATATATGTTTTATTTAACTTAAATGGCATGATAAAATAAGGCATCACCACACTGATTTATACACCAGGGAACTGAGACATGGAAAAACCAAACTGAGCTGTCTGAGATGATGCAGCACATCAGCAGAAGAGCTGGAAACTAAATCCAGATCACTCGGTTGATTCTCCAGCTCTGTCCACAGCAGGAACAGCCTACTAATAGATCAGTATCTTACCTTTTACATAATCAGCATGATTGATTAGAAGAGAGCATAACTAAGTGAAAAACTGGAACCTTAAATCTCTCTGTCAGACAGACAAGTAATTGTTCATAGTTCAATTTTTTACCAAGCTACCTTGTAATTCCTTTCTTTTCCTGTTTGCCCAGGGCTGTCAGTCTCAAGCAATTCTTCGTGTTCATAAAGATGTAGGTTTTCCAATATTTTGGGAAGCTTCAAAGATGTTACATCTCATTTTCACCAGTTAGAAAACAAGACTAGCATTTGGCATGTGACTGGAAGTTAATCATTAAATGAAAGAAGGAGAGGCTTTCCTACTGTAATGGTGGTTTTGTCTTAGGACATTAAGCCCTTTTACTGCCCCAGGAATATGACAGCACTTTCTTTTTCTTTCCACCCTCAGTATTAATTCTTCTATCAGTTTCAGGCAAATTATTCTGAACATCTAGCTGTAAAATAGCTGATAATAATATTAAAAACATCAGTCATTATAGTTCTCATATCTCTGATCAAAAAGTGTAAAGCTGAAAGAGTCCGAGGAAAACCAATGAAAATATTGTAAAAAGCATAAAAAGATTTCTGCAGGAAAATACTGGACTATTATATTTAGCTTGCTTTATTTTAAAAGGAAATTAATGAGTCTCATAAAATGTTCTAAGAGTTCCTATTAATCTTTTCCAAGAATGAGAAAACTGATGAAATTGAAGTAAACACATTTAAAATATCTGTCAGTGGCCTACGCAATTCACTGTCACACAGCTTTTGGGACCAAGAACTTAAAATTGCTCGATGGATAATAATCAGTAAAGCTCCTTGCCATTGGATATTAATATTGCCTCAACCTAAAATGATTCAAAACAGGCTGGTGATATAAATGAAAAGAGGGATGTCCAAATTCACACTGATAGATGGCTACGGGAGCGCACGCTGTTAACCAGGCATTGGGGTGCTGTGAGGACAGCCAGGCCCCCAGGTGTCTGACATGGGATTGCTCCTGGAGGCAGAGAGGTTTTTGAAGGCTGGAAAACAAAGTCCAGGTTCATTTTGCCACTATTAAACCCTCATGTCACAAATTCTTACAGCTTAAACGTACCATATCTCAGAGTCTTAAAAAAAAAAACCCAATGCAAAACTAAATCTATGTGGTGTTAAGTGGTGAAGGGAATACTAGTTCTGTTGTGACCCTTGAAGATAGCAAGAAGTAGTACTAATTATTTAGTCAGTAAATACTTGAACTGATTAGAAGGGAGAGACTGATGAAGTTGCTGTATGAGAAGCAATCAGAATTACAGGGAGAAAATGAAAAAAGTTTTAAAGCAAAAACTAATTGTACAAGAGTTATTCTGATAGCCCAGTACAAAAGTCCATGAAATAAAGAAGTATTGCTTTCTTAAGAAAACTAAAAGTTTGTGGTGGTAAAATAAATACAAATACTAGTTTTTCAAGTACAGATTTTAAAACATCTCTTAATGCCCAGTGATACATATTTCTCTCAGGACCTGCACTTTTAAATGGAAAGGTATTATTTTGCTGCCTAGATAAAGGAAAATATGTTACCAGAAAAAACAGTGACTAAAATAGAAGATACTTATCATGGGATTTTTCTTTTTATGGGGGTTCCAATTTGCTTCTCAACTGTAATTCAGGAAAGTAATTCAGGAAAAGTTTAAATGAACTCAATAAAGTTTGCCACTTTCACCGTCATGTAAACAAGAAAAAAACAGATTGTATTTTGCAATCATGTAAATAAAAAGTGCATAAATGATTTACACAAACTGAAAATTATCTAGCAGCTATGGATAGGAAAAAGGAGATATAAAGGTTTACTGTTACACACATTGGATTCAAATTGTGTGATATTTTAGAAAATACATCTGCAAGTACTTGGAAGACCTAAGAAATACATGAAGTGGTATCTCAGAGACAATTTCAGTCTAGAACTGAATGTTAAGCATAGCTGATTTAAACACAAGGCGTGGAATTGGTGACAGCCCGAAGGCGCCTGTATGTTAACAGGTGCTGCAACTCCCTGGATAATAAATGAAAGCACTCTGTAGCGGCATGTTTGTCACAAGGACCCAGGGGCTTACAATTCACCATTCCTATTTGTCTAGCAGAGCTTGATTTGTTAACCTCGTAGTGGCCTGTCTTTCTTCAATGTTGTACATGAAGTAATTACAGGTTTCACGCTACAACAGGTTGCCAGGGTACCTTCCGGAGCTTAAAGCAATGATGCAGACATGAAATTACAGACAGATGCCTGCAGTTGTGATGGCTACATTAATTTGCTTCTTTCACAGGTCACAACTTTGGAGGCTTTATTATCCAGACTCTGCTCAGCAAGGGTAGGCTTATGGGGAAGGAATTGCTGGAGTTCCCTCCTACACACAGATGTGTAGGAGGCCAATTTTCAGTGCTAAAGGAATACTTGGTGTGGCTGATCCTAACATGAAGGTTCTGTATTTCCTTACTTGCTAATCTGTATTGCTGTCCTTGCATCTTATATGAAGAGCTCAAAATAGGTGAAACTGTACAGTCTGGGGGAATAGATTTAAGTGTGAACCAGTTCTTCTATCTCTGCCCAAGCTCGTCCGCTAAGACGATTTTTGGATTGCAGCCAGAAGCAGCACGTAGGCAGCACAGACAGCAAGAGACGGTTTTAAGAGTGCCTTAGGAGCCCAAGGGTAAGTCTTCAGAATACTGAGTCCTAAGCACTCCAGGTTGCTTTTGAAAATGAAAAGTACAAGTGTTAAGTTATAGACGGTCTGCATAAAAATTTGTTTCTCCTGCTTAATGCAGCAGCCGGCGAGGTCAGACTGCTTTTTCCGAGTGCAGTGTCAGACACCCATGCTACAAGGCTATGGTCAGTCAGTTGAATCTTATGTTCATCCTTTCTATCCCTTGCTGTCTCTGAAATGTAAAGGAGTACTCACAGTGGCTGAGGTCTTTCAACATATTATCAGCTCCATAAGTCAACCTGCAACCAATAGGTTTAACTTCACAATACTTTATTTTTGAGAAAAAAAGATGGCAGAATCACAGTCACAGAAAGGTTTTCAGGACCTGAAAGTTCACAGTCTTGAAATAAAGGCAGCTTGGATATTTCTAAGAATTGTCTTACTTTCATAGGCAGATATTTCTTCAGAGAAATTCTGTCTTAACATCATAAAAATTTGTAGTATTAAATTAGCAAGTAGGACCATAAATGCAGTTAGGAGAACCTCGTCGGTGAAGTATCTCTCCGCCTTCTGGGATGAGATGCTTTTATTGCAGGACTATCTCCTCACTGTTAAACATGAACAAATAAAACTGTACCCCTTAAACTACTCTTACATTTTGGTTTATGTAAGCATGATGTTGCTCACACTATTTATGCAATTCAGTTTTCTTGCTTTTACAACATGGGTGTGGCTTCTGATGTACAGCTGTGTACAAAAGACTGGAATCAAGCCCTACCATTTTGTGCTAAGAATAAAAATGCATGATGTTGCATCTCCTCATTGAAAGGATTAATACATTAGTGTCTACTATAACTAGTATATAACAGCTTATTACAACTAATTGACATTTTGACCAAATATGTAATGTGGCTTCAAATAAAAGTGCAGTACAGCTGATACACTCCATACAAAAATATTATACAAAATAGAAACAAGAAGAAATCAACATACATTCTGCTCTCCTTCTCCAAAACTCTGTTAAGAGAGCACTGTAAAACCTGGGAAAAGCTGGGAATTGCTATAATAACTTTCTGTTATTACTCTCTGCTCCAGGCAGACATCAAACACGTGAACTTTCTGTCCAATTGGTTCAAATTCACTTAAAATTTTAAGAACTGAAAAAAGATCTCACAATTGGAGACTCTTGGCCAACATAATAATAGTCACCACTCTTATCCCTATCTATTCTATTTTTCTCCATGGACAAGAACTCCATGGAAGAAAGTAAGAAGAAAAAAAATCTGAAGTCATTTTCATGTTTAGTATGATTGTACAAAGCTGAAAAGCAGCAAGGTTTATGCAGCTCACTGAACAGCACTGATATTGAGTGAGTCTCAGAAAATATCTTTCCTTTTAAACAAAGCCAGTTAGTTCTGTGTGATTTAATGAAATTCATGCATCAGTAAGTTTTTGTGTTTATATATGTATGTATATAGAAACTAAGAATAAGGATTTAGGGTTGTCTGGCTTCTGATTTGACTCAGAATATGTGATGACAGCAAAGTGGATTAATTTTACATACCTAAGGTAAAATTGTACACAAGACGGTAATAAAAAGCATAGGGGTCACTAGGGCTAGCAAAGCTATGATAAATCATGAGCATATCAACATATGGAATATATTCCACTATTCACTGAGGTACATGGTGTACCGACATCCGGGTACATCTTAATCTTGAATTAGAGTTGAACACATCACAGGGAAATCAGCTGTGACACCGGTGATTTGTCATTATGTGAAATCAATTCAGATTAAAATTTCTGATGTAGAAAATACTGAAACAAAGCAAATAAATGCCTGAATGCCATAAATATAATGTTAGCATCACTTACTGACTAGATTTATAGCCTCTTGCTAGCGTTAAGTCTAATTATATTGGCAGAGGCATTTAAATCATTATATTTATGATAATATCTACAGTTCTTAAATATTATTAGACTACGACGGTTACTGTCCACATAATATTTGCCTTGTAGACCTTACTATGTGAATGAACAACAGGGATACAAAATGTGGGAGATAAGAATAGTGCTATGGGAGTTGGATGACAGCCCAAATTCCTGGTGAAAACAACAATACTGTAGGTAACAGCAATAATGTTATTTTATTATTTCCATCTGATAAAAAAAACCCCACAAACCTAAAATATTTCCTGGAAAACCTAATGTAAAAACAGAATTAACCCTATGCACATATTTCAATTATTTGTAACACTAAAGTTTAATTAAAATAATCTAAAAATGAAAAGCATAATTAAACCAAATATTAAGATATCCCATTAAGAAAAAAGTCAAAATAGAATAAATTAGTTAATTTTATTTTACAGTGAAGTTATCTATCTGACATGGATGCAGTCAGTCAGAGCCTACAGCCTTTCCTCCCGCCCTGGCACCAAGTTAAGATTTCTGATGGAAAAAAGTGATCAGTCATACAATTTTTAAACTGCTTGGATTGTTAATCCTACCCAACAAATATTCAGCTAGAGCCGAATTAAATTCTCAAAATCACAAAGGAAGTGTGAGACAGAAATTCAGAGACCGAACCCTGCTTGTTTAGTGTTGCAGGACAGAGACTCGATCCCATCATGCTTCCTGGGTGTAACACAGCAAGATACATAACCATACGGTTGACTTGGAGCACAGTAGGAATGATGAGCTTTCAGATGATTTCAGAAATGTTGTAGATACGACAAACTGCAAGGAAAGAATCAAAGGAAGAAGTAAAACCAACTCCAACTATTCTAGGGATGAACAGCGTAGTCTAGTGACAACACTTAAATGTGGGTTTCTCCAAGACTCCAGCCTGAGGAGGTTCTGTTAAGACCCACGGAGTGATGAGCTTTGCAATGTGCTGCAGCGAGGGCAATGACAAGTGCTCCCATTGACCAGCTCCAACACCACAGCAATCTCCTTAAGTGGCAGCTCTCCCTGGGCCCTGTAATGGGTGCTGGTAATTACAGCTGACACTGTGTTTGTGATTCAATTTCTTAATGTAAAAAAAGTAAAAATGTCTGAAGGTTAGAATTGAGGTTCATCATAGGATTTTTAGGATTAATAACATTTTTCATCCTCTAACTCTTCAGTCTTGCTTCAGTTAATTAAAAGAAAAACTGGCCAGAATTTAATGGAAGAATTAGAACCTTGCCTGGAATCACTTTGGGTTAAAACTCACTTTGCTTTACAAGATTTTTCAGCAGTGAGATTCTTGGTTGCCAAAGGAAAAATAACGTAGAAGCTTGCAAGAAAGTAAGTCACCTCACCTGTGCAGTTTATATTGGCCCACATCTGAGACGGGCAAAGTGGGTGAGGGAATGCTGTACATCAGCAGGGAAAGAAGGAAAGAGGACTGTGGTAGTAGCCTGGGGTTTTTCTACCTGTTATGTTAGAGAACCCAACAGTCACTGAGCTCTAGACATGAGGCAGTGAGGTAGTGATCACCACACCAGATACAGGATGTGTTAGGGGCCACAGTGTTTGTCTCAGCTGAAAATTAGCTTTGTAGATCTTCACAAAGCTGGGATGCCTGCATAGTCACATCTGAACAGCTATTCAATCAGATACACCTTGAGGTGGATTTTCCTATCATCACTGCCAAATAAAAGCTACTCCAATATTAAGAGTCTCCTACTAGTATCAGCAAAGATTCATGATGAAGATTTTTTAATTGCAAGAATTTTGGAGCATTTGCAATATCCAGTCCTTTCAACTACTGCAAAATCTGAATTACGAACCACTGAAAAATCTTTTGCAGTAAGTAAACTACAGGTAGTATCATTCTGAGAGGAAGGAGAGGAATGGAGAACTTTCACTTGCAATGTTCAATGTTTTCTCGTTAAATACAGAAAACAAAAAAGAATAAACCCTCAATCTTCATTTTTCTTTCTAATAGCCAGACTTCACTTGCAGTCCTTGTTTAGTCTTTTGGTGCAGACTTTTGTCATGCTTTGGGCTGGGCTGGCCACTGAGATGAATTACAGATGCTCTCTTTTACTTCTCTCCCCTTCAGAAAAGGGAGAGTATCTCTGTTCATGGAAAGAAGCATGAGAGAGAAAAGGCACTTATGAGTTTAAAAAGAAACTAAACTACTTTAATGAAAATATTAACAAAATAATAAGAAGAAAATAATGAAATATACAATCTACATAAAACCATATAGAGCTCCCAGTATGATGATCATGTCACTGGCAGGGACTGGGAAAGTGCCAGACTGGACTCAGTGACAGACAGGAACTGGATTCTGGATCTCAATTTAGGAATACATGGATCAGGATCAAAGGCAGACAAACAGAGTCCTCCTCGGACACTGGCCATTGAAGGAGGAGGCTGACCCTTTGATCCCTCAGCTTTTATGCTAAGTATGAGGCAGATGGGATGGAATACCTCGCTGGTCAGTTTTGGGTCAACTGTTCTGTCTGCTCCTCCCTGCAGGTGGGACCCCTCTACGCTTTTCTGCAGCTGACCCTCCAACGGGGCAAGTAACAAAGTTCACAGCCCTTGGGTGTTATAGCACTAAGTACAAGCAAGAGCCTCTCTGCATTCGGTTCCTTGGTATAAATTATAAACATCAGGTCTTATCACTCTGGAAGTGGACACTGTCTTAAAAATATGCTGTTAATTTCAGAGAGTTCAGTTAGTTACAAGAGGCTTAGCTGAAAAGTAAAATTACCAAAAAGAAAATTGGTTCCCATGTTTATTTCAAGCTTTTGTTGTTATTTCCTCCTTATCCACCTGCCACAGACTTCTCCTCCCTAGTAAGCTTTTTAAGGATTTGTTCTTATAAATGAGTTTTTGGTCAGCTCACGTACAGCTGTTTTGGAATGTTTCAGACATCAGATGGTGTTTTGTAGGCATCAGAAGGACTGACACATTAGGGTCTCTGTTTTCCATTATCACCTTTTAATTCAAATCCAGGCATTTATTAACACCTTTGTGCAACAAAGGAGAGATATTGTCTTGTTTATACAAGTGAACAAGTGCACTGTGACTGGCAAAATTCTACCAGGGACGGTGTTGCAGTAGGATGAATTTGTAATAGTGTGAGCTCAAAAGGGGAAGGTAGAAAGCTATAGAAACACAAGAATTCTGGTATGTTTGGCCCACACGGGATATCTGCAGGTGTAGACAAGGAGGTGACTCTTCTTCCTACACCCAGCTGCTGTCTGATGCAGCACACAGACCCCTGTACCTCATGATCAGCCTGTATCCACCCTTATATATTACCCAAACCCAGCCTGTCTCTAGAGGATGAATTTAGACCCTATCACACAGACAGCTAAGTTTAGGCATCCTGATGCCAGTCTTGTAATGATGCAAAACACTTAAAGGAAAATTAAAGAGAGAAAAAGAACGAAGTTTTTTTTCAAGTTTTATAACATGCAAACAAATCAGTCCAGACTTCAGACTAAATTAGCTGCCATAAGCATCCCAACATCTGAGTGGAGCATCTGAATGGAGAACAGCATGCTGAGAAATGTTAGCTTCAGCTGAGTTCAGCTCTATGGAACAACCCCCCTCTCACAGCCCTAGGAAGATAAGCTTCACGTGAACTTAGAACAGAAATGCAACATAGCCAAGTAGCCAAGAATAAACGTTTCACACCAAAGACAAGCAGAGCAATAGTCTCTCCGCTGGTATCAGGGGAGTCCTGAGTAGATTCAAATGGAGATGGGCAGAGAGGGGTGGCCAAAACCTGTCTTGCTCAAGTTACAAGTGGGTAAACTTGTTTTTCTACATTTATGCTTCTTTATGGGAGTGGCTATTGTAAATCGGCATAGCTCCACTGACACTGACAGAACTGTGTCCATTTTTTTGGCTAAATGTAATCTAGTCCAAGACTATAGACTGAGAAGCAGACACTTCACCAGAAAAATTGGCTCTGCGTATTTCGTTACTCAGTGTCACTGCCAGGTAGGAGCTGGCAACATTGTGGCTGGTTTTCCCTGTTATTTTCAAAGGTGTCTTAACAAAGCTTCCATTGAAACTGTATCTGTTCTTTTCCGTATGGATGCTCACCACTTCTACGAGCAGGAAACTGTGGAACTGAAGCAGACTGGTGAGTAGAACAGAAAGAACAGAACTGTTTCTGTAATAAGATATGACAGTTAAAAAATCGAAAGACAAAGGGTTTGTTCACCAGTACAAGTCCAGGGGAAACATAATCCATAGGCGAGCACCTTACATTTGACCCTCTAGCAAAAACATTCATTCCTGCTGCTGCCTTGATGACATAATCTGAGAGACTTTGAGAAATATTTGACTGTTTCTTCAATGGCTTCTTTCTCCAGTTCTGTCATGTAAACAGTTATCACTGGATAATCCAGACAGTGTTTGGTTAAAAATATTGAAATTAACTTGTTTTTCTGGTAATTGGAAGCAATTTCTTTCTCTGCACAGTCCGAATTATGTCTTGTGGAAGCTCAGGGCTCCTTTTAATCAGCATCCCAGACCACAAAATTGTCTTCTTGTTATTCTGTTACTTTGAAGTGACTCAGTATGGGTGACTAAGGAAGGATACAGAAAACCCTCATTTGATCTTTTAACTCTAAGATACAAAATACATTTTCTCTCCACTGGTGGTCTGCTACCTGCAGCTTATCTATTAACTCACATAGGTTCAGGTATTTAAATGTTAGGGTGCAAGTATGAACATATGTTTCCAAGCAGGGGGAAGCCTAAGTCTTTCTTGTTTTAAATATGGGCTTTTCCTGCAGGAAAACAATTCTGCCAAATGACCTTTTTTGAAGTTCACACAGAGTGATTCATTTCCTGTCCTCAAATGTGTGACTATAAGATTATCAGTAAATGCAGTGACTTATTATTATTATTATTATTTGTTTGTTTGCTTGTTTGTTTAGGAAGTCTGATCAGCTCTTTCTTTGACAAAGAAAATAATATTGATATATATTCTTTATTAACTATATTTTGGTTTTGACAGCTCTAGGATTATTCTTTCCTCTGGTGTTCACTTTGGACTTTAGTGACTACTTAACTACAGTTGTGGCTTTTAGTTTGGTCATTTAATTTATTTCAGTTAACTTTTGTTGTTGCTGTTAAAGAGGCAAATATTTGTAGTTGATTGTCAAGGGGGGAAATTGCAAATGTTTATATTATTCTTATTGTTATTATGCCCATTCATATTATCTCCACAAATTCAAAAGTTTGGTTGATATAGATGTATTTTTATTCCTGTGCTTTACAATATAGCGTCACGATTTTAATGCAAGGCTACACGTGCGGTTGAGACCTTCCATAAACTCCAGCTAATCATTTCAAGTGTTTGGGCAAAAAATGCGTGACCATTAAGATTCTTTTAATCACTGTCATTCATTCCAGTTGGCAACAAGCTTCAAAGGCCAAGGGGGTTTTATTTTACTTTGAGTTTAATTGCAAGCTTCCCACAGAGGTCTCAGTGCACGCTTTATAACACAACCTTTGATAATTTGGCCATGCAGAAGATTTGTTTTGAAGTTTTTGAAGCTGAGACAAGGGTTAACACCGTAAAGAACTAGCAAGGTATAAAATGAAGTCCCTGGAGCTGTTTAGATTAATACCCATCAACCAGACTTGGTACTTTCTAAGACAGGTTTCTAATTACTGTGCCATTTATACCAGAGCTGTGCACCAGAGATTTGTACAAGCATCTGGGACAATGTTTATTGAAATCTGAGCAATACAAGACTGTCACCAACTTCTGAAAGAGCTATCTACCCTGTTTGTAATGCTCCTAGAGTGCTCACCAACATAATATGCCGTGTGCACTCTGCCACCTCTCTCACACTATTATTATTAACTTATCAGCTTCTTCAGACTAGATGGAGGCTATATAAATTGTAAATATGAATTTCCCAAAGGCATAGGGAACACAGAACTAAACACAGATCACATTCAGCCACACTTTCAGAAGGCAGGGGAAACTTACCCCATAAAAAATTGACCAGTACCTCTGAAAATTTTTGTGACAGCACCTCATAATTTGAGATCAATTTATCTTTTTAACTACTGCTGTAAGCACGCATTGCAAGTCAACTCCTACATTGATAAAGTTCTGCTGCCTGTATAGTTTTGACTCATTTGAGCAGCTCAAAACATAAATAGTGCAGCTACTCCCAGTATTGCTACTCAATAGGTGAAACAGATTATTTGTGTAAAGCCCCTGCTGCTTTGAAACTTCATGTAAATCCATGAAAGAAAGCATGTCAAAGTGAAGGACTACAGCTGGGCACAGAAATCATGTGGGCTGCAGGATTAGGGCCATTTCAAATGTGTGGCAAGAGAATGAGATCCAAGATAAATGAGTATCTCCAGTTTGCTCAGGACAGACTTTATGCAACTTTCACTTTGCCACATCTAAACCCGCCAGGACCTTGGCTTCCACATTCAACAACAGAAGGTAGTTCAGATGCAGCTAAAATCCTTTGCATCCTTTTAACTTTGCAGCACTTCCTTCTTCTCTTCATGTCTCCTTTCTACCACCACTGTACTCATCCTTTCAATTTTTCTTGCCTTTATTCTTTTCTCACCTAGAGAGTCTGTGTGTGACCTGTAGCCATAAAATGCTACAGAACTTATAATGTTTATGTGCTGGCAGTACCTACCCAAAAGGCCATGACTTGAAGGGCAATTGGAAGTTTTCAGAAGATATTCCAACCATAGCTTCCAACCCTTTTCCCACACAGGTCTGTAAGTCTCTCAACCACCACATTATCCATGTTGACCTATACTATTTTTGACACACTGTTAAATTTTGACACACTGTTAAATCTTTCTCTTTCCAACCCCAAGGTATCGGCATTTCTCTCTCTTTTGTTTTTAACTTGGGTATCTTATATGGTTGCTTACCCCAGCTCATCAGGACTTCAGCCCTTTGTTACCCTGCTAGACTGCTCTGGATATATTTGTGGAGGCTGTGAAAAAGTTATACTTCAATTCACAATCACTAACAATTACTAGAGGTAGAAAAGCAATGACTTTACTATAAAACTGAATCTGTATTGTTTTGTACAGTTTTATAGAGACTGAACAGAGAGATGATACAGCTTATGGAAGGAAAGAGGATCTAAAAGAAGATCACTCAGATCAGGTTAAGAGACACTTGACCAGAGAAGGTCAACAAAACTTTCAAAAGTTTTGGATAGAGGAAACGGCAGCTTTCTCAGCTGGTGATGACTGAAAACTTGTAGTTCAACCTTACACCTTACATCTAACAATTTTATATCTGTATAACACCATGAGGACTAAGTAATATTAGAAAAGAGAACTTATGAAGATGGCAGGAGGATCTCTGTTGGTCTGTTGTTGATTGTTAAAACATTCACAGCTTCTAACCAAAATGTTTCATTTCAAAAAAGTCTCTTATAAGGTCAGTCATCTTTGAAGAAACTTTGTGACTTGAAAATGAATATAAAAGGATAAAATGGAAATACTAAGTTTTCCAACACCTCCACTTAAAAAAAAAAAAAAAATAAATCTCACATGGCTCTCAGGCTCTTTTGTTCTCTCTCTTCCTTTTCTTTTCTTATGAGCTTCCAAATCCCTAAATATATGCCACTAGTTTGTCAAGGTAGCTCTATGAAAAAAGAAAACACCATCATCTTGATTCCACTGCATAAAAAGCTGCTTTCTGAGAAAAAAAAAAACAAAAAAAAACAAACAAAAAAACCCAAAACAAAACAAAACAAAAGGATTGTTTCAAAATAGGCAGAGAACAGTGTTTTTGTATGCATTTGCTCTTCACTCATTATCTGAAAATAAGTCAGGAAAGAAAAAAAGACAAATATGAAAAGGTGCTATTTTTTCAGCAAGACATTTTCCCTTCTTTTGAAACCATTTGTGTAGCCTTGAGGGAAGCAAATAAGTGCTGAAAAGAGATTATTATGGTACTTTAGCATAGCATTTTATTTTTGAGTGATGCTAGAAACAATGTCTCACTTACACACATGCTGAGTGGTCAGCACCAGAAATCCTTCCTATTCTGATCAATTTTGCATGTGGTAATTTATTATTTTAAAAAAGAAGATGGAGGCTTTATCAAAGACTTTATAAGACTGTGTGGAGTTAGTACTTTTCCCTTCAGAGAAATGTTTGTGGAACAATCTGAAAGAGGTAACAGTACTATTAGATACTACTGTAACATTAGTAATGAATTTGCAATACTAATGAATTGGCAAAGGCTGATTTCATTCTCTATCTATAAGAGAATGCTATCAATGTAAACAGAGAAGTGAACTCATAAACTCAGTTTTCCCTTGCAGATGTAATGCATACCTTCCAATCAGCCTATTGCAAATCTGAAACTGCAATATCAAAATGTAATTTCAAACTACACAATTATGAGCACAGACAAAGCAGGCAGAGGGTTAAATACTTGAAGATGGAAGGAAAGTTGCCCGATTCTGAAGTCCTAAAGTTCTGATTGCCATGCTCCAAGAAGATCATAGGCTATGCAAAAACCTCTTTGAAAATGTACCTCTTGGATACATGAAAACATACATGGTAAGAAGAAAAGCAGAGCGGCTACTGTTTGCGTGTTCAAAAATTCCTGATACTGATATCATTGTACATTCTCTTCCAGGAAGGGACTAATTGAAAATTCTATACCTTACCTGCATCCCAAATTTTGGGTGCAATACTGCAGTGCTGCAATATGGTATCACAGTGTTTAAAATAGTTTTGGTCTTGAAGAAAGACTCAAACGATTATTCAGTTTTAAGATCGTCCCATTCTGAAATTCATGCAGATTCTCAGGATACATTTAGAACTATGCTTGAACTCAAGCACACGCATATGTTCCTCTGCTCTCATGAATGTACAAGATATACATTGCAGATCCCTTCAGAAGTCCCACAGGAATTTCCCTCATTCTCTCCTGTACTCTGAAAACTATTTTTGCTATTTCCCTGACATTCTTTCTTGTTATTCCTGATCTGAATGCTGGATATGAACTAGGTTACCATTAATTTAGCTGCATCAAGCTGTTTGCCAGGGAAACAGCAACAACTTTATACAGGTCAAATGGGCAACTAACATCTATAAAAAGCAGCTCCAAGGCCAGAATGCCATTTAAAAGCCGTATTCAATTAGCATTCACTTTCTATGTCTTAGGTCATGAAGCAACTGCAAAGTGCTCTATTCCCATACAAGCTATTATGATTCTATAGAAAATGTGCATTATTGCCGTCAAGAGAACCAAATTTGAAGTGGGATCTAGGCTCTCTTAGCACCCAAGAGCCTTCAAACATTCCTCACAGAGCTCCCAGCTGAAAACAATCTGCTTTTCTTGTGTGTTTGTTTTTCCTGGGCTTTGGGGTTTTTTGTGGGTTTTTTTTTTTTCTTTATTAACATGAGCATAACAATGTCAGCCATCATGCAATCCACTCAGATGACGTGAATGATAAGTATGCACTGACAGCTATGGAAGTTACTTTGCCATTATGACACTATTTGTTTTAAAGCTGCGAGCTCCTACCAGAACCTCACTGCACTTACTTGCACTCAGTAATGGATAGTTGTGGCTCCAAGAGTTCATACTCAAATTTTGACAAAGGACAGAATATTTATGGAGAATATTATAGACCCCTGACCTCTGATACCTAAGCAATTACTCTACTAGAAGTTTTATTAAACTTTGAGCCAGAATACCAGTTTGGAAGACAAACAATCTGCTTAAGTGTTTCAGGTGAGCCTGTACAGAACTAAGCCTGGGAATAAAAAATGAAGTTGAATTTGCTGTATGGATGGGCATGTCATGGAGCTATACAGTATTCGGTCACCAAAGACTGATTCTGAGCTTATATAGCAGCTAATTTATTACTGGGGTAACTGAATAATGCATGAGACCTTCCACTTCATTTATGATTGCCATCCCAGTTCCCACAGGACTGTGATAACCCTCTCGCAGTGCCTACATTCAAACATTCTGAATGTCATCTTGCATAGGTATTCTGAAATATAGAATGGTGATTGCACGTTATTGAAATTTTGCTGAGATTTGGCAAGTATTTAACTGTGCCTTCCATATTTTCCCCTGAATTTTTTATCGTCCCAATCAATTCCAACTAAGATGTAATGTTCAGATCTTAATAAGGCTGTAAGCAAGCATTTATTTCCTTTATAATTTTCTATTAATTACAGAGCAGCTAATGCATTTTAAGAGTCAGCTATTAATTCATTTACATGGGCTGGCTTCTTAATTGCCTATTAAGTACCTGTACTCATTTGAGAGATTTACATGGAATTGTTGCCAAAAATGTCTTGTGCAACTGTACCAGACTTTTTCTGTCTGAGTTCTCTATTGTTTCATGCCATATTTATCATGGTTACTTTCCTTTTATATAGCTAGCCTTTTAGCAGCTTAGATCTAAAAGCATTTAAAGCAATTATCCTATATAATTACCTACATCTTCCTCCATTTCTCTGACTTTCTTCTATTAAAAAACCTGAACAAAAAAAACCAACCAAAATCAACAGATTTCGGTCAGATCTTGGTCAGGCATTAATTATTTACAATGAATAACTTTGTAATCTATAAAAGAGCATACGCTAAAAATTAAGACTTATCCCTGCAGCCATATCTTTTCCTGCTTAAGCCAGGAGAGAGATTACACTGCTATCTATTTATCATTGCTGAGTGTTACAACGAGCTGAAAAAAAAATTTGACTTCATAGAATCAACTGAGCATCATGTGGGAGGTTACAAGACCAGATGAAAATGAGCAAGAAGACTGAAAGCAGCAAGCAAACATAAAGAACAAAAAGCATAGGGATTTAGCCAAAATCACCCCCCTACTACCAGTGTTAGTGCAAACTGAGAAGTGCCATGTCCCAGAACAGAAACCTTTCCTTGGTCATGTTTTCAGAAATTTCAACTCAGATTCTGAGGCTGAAAGATGAAGTTTATGTTCCAAGCAAAATCTAAAAATTGCAAAAATTCTGCATTTCCATGTTGGGAAGAAAAGGAGACATTTTGAACACCTCAGATTGTGTAGAATGTTTTCCTAGTCATTGCATGTAGCAATATGAATGAGATTTAGCACCTCTAACAGATTAGCATATAGACTATTCTACAACATATCCCTCAAGTTTCCTGACTCCCAGTCTTGAGTAAGTTTCCAAGAAACCAGATAAACAAGTCTTGAAGCAGAATCCATTAGAAGTTTCACTGACATTAATGCATTGCTGCACGATACTTGCACTTTACAAAAAGGCATTTTACAGGGGAAGAATATTCCACTGGAAAATTTCTGTCTATCAGTAATTGGCTGATGCCCTGAAGCAGGAGTTCTTATATCTTTTTTCCCCTTCTGTAATCTTATCTAACATAGCTGCGGATGTTCTTATTATCCATACAAATGTCTAATCCCTTTTGAATCCTACTAACCCCTTATCTGTCCCACAGGGTAAAATTTCTTTGTGTAAAAAACCTGATTCCTTTTAGGCTTTTTAAAATTTGTAAGTGATCCATCTCACTTGTCCTTGTATTATGATAAAGGGTAAATAGGAGTTTCTTTCTGCGTGCTGTGTATTATTTTGCATACCTCTTATACAATCTTACTTTATGAGGTTCTCCAGTAGGATAATATTCTTAATCCTTTTCAAGCTCATTTCACGGGGAAGCTGTTTGTTTAAGTAGGACCTTTTTTCCCTTTGGATGGAGAAAGGAATAAAATTATGAGATCTGAAATATATCATTTGATTCACCAGAACTGTAATTTTATGCAAGTAGAATTCTATTGAAATCAGCATCTCCTAATGTGTAAGGCTTGTCTCTCCACTGTGTCTGTCTATAATGGCACCATATCATTTTCTGTCCTCTTCTACATGTTAGCTAGTATTTTTTGTCCTTCTTTTGAACCACAGTTGTACACTGAGCAGAAGACTTCCTGCAACTACACAAAACAATTCCCAAGTCTTTTTGTGACCTGGTTCCAAATAATTTGGACACCAACACCATGCTGAAGCAGAAAGCTCTTGGAGAGACAATCTCTGGGCTGACCTCTGTTGCTGATTTCATTGCTTGAAATGTGCTTGGCAAGGAACAGGATGGATAGGGGAGGAGGGAGAGGCCACATGTGGCTATTTATTTTAAGACATGGAAATGGCTGGGAATACTTCCATTCTATAGTACTTTATACCAGCAGTTGAATCTCAATAATAGATCAAGTTATATTTTATTTTTATGACATCCTGAGCCCCATCTTAACTTGCATAAGGTGCACTTAACACAGATGTCTCAGCTACATAAAGCTGGTAACATGAGTAATGTGGATAAAAGGAAGATTATTGTCCCTGCTGTAGAGATGACAATGAGACACTGGAAGAATGAATGTTTTGCCCAGAATCTCATAAGACATCCCTTATGAAGGTGGAAATTGAATCTGAAGTTCCCAAGTCACAGTCTGGAACCTTAAACACAAGCCACTCCTCTTCCTTATTCGCTAGGGAAACAAAAGACAAGCTAAGAGAAACTGACCTCCCTTCATTTTCTTGTACATTGGGTCATTCCTGTACGTCCATCTACTCCTATTATTTGGGGGGTTTAAAACTGTTTGCTTATCTTCCTTTTTCAAACTTGGTATCTCTGGGGGACTGGCACACTAGAGAGAGATGTTTAACACAGAGATAATCCACTCATAATGACAAGCAAATCTTAAGGAAGGCAAAATGCTTGCATGCACTAAGACTGGCTTCTGAATAGTAATTAATGAACACACATGAGGCTTTTCAGTAATGCTCAGCTCCACAAAAGAAGCAGAAGCAACAGAGATAAGGCAGCTCTTTTTCAGCCAGCACTGCTGATAATTAAGTGACCTTGTCAGAAATTATAGATGTTTACTGATTCAGCAGAGAATATTTGAGGAGGAAAAAGAGAAGACAAAATTGCTTTTATATGTCAAATCAACTGTAAAAAATCTCGGCTTAAGACAGGAAAAAAAAAAGAAAACACCTGAATCTTTATTTCCAGAAGCCAGAACTAATATGACAAAAGCTTGAAGAATACCTTTGTGCATTTTTGCATTTTTATATATGTAAATCAAGTAAATGGAGGGCTTTGGGTTGCTTATTTAACAGTTGTACAATAGGAGCATTAATGTGGTTTGGCTTGAGAGATACATATTTCAGGCAAAAGAAATTATTTGTATCAATATTACTATGTAGAAGATAGAGAAATGTAAAAGAAGAATGATAATATAAATAGCAGCGAGCAATTTTTATTCTGTTTAAACAAATGGGAAAAAATGCCTGATGACTGCAATTAATTCATTACTATGTCACAAATTATAGAACTCTGTGGCTGTACATCCTAATGATTAAGTAGGGCAGTAAATGATTAAGTGCATCAGTGTGGTTATTTTTGACTCTCACATTACGAATTTGAGTCCTCACTTGTTGCCATGAGGAAGCACCTGTATTCTGGGCACTCTTCTTCTAATGAAAAGGACACCTTTATCACTTGCTCATGAAACATTTGTGGAGTTGATGGAGTGGGGAACCAGACAGACATAGATAGTGCTGTACTATTCTAAGGATGAAGCTAGGAATTATATTCATTTCAAGCATAATTTTTAAACATTACTTCTGCAAAACTCTCATTGTGTTAGGAATGTGAATGACCAGCACACAGACTGACCTTTCTCCAGGCCCAGAATAGAATTGGATGAGCTGTTCACAGTAAATTATTTGTCAGTGTTTACATTGTTTAGCATCCGAAAAGCTTGAACTACCTCCTGTGCTAAGATCTTCTTGGCACATGAATAATCATTAGAAGTTTGTTATATGTCCTGATCATTCTGGTGATTCCATGCCAGCTCCACTGTAGGTCAATAAAACCTCAAGACAAGCTAACTGATCAAAAAGATTTTCTCACCAACACACGCTCTGGTTATGGCCTTGTGGTAGGGCCAGGATGAAACAACATCAGGAGGCACCAGCTCTGCCCCAGCTCCCTTCTTCTGATGCAATTTCAGATGTTTCAACTGAACCACATGATGCTCCTTTTTTCAGACAAGGGATAGACACCTCAAAAAAAAAAAAAATCACTGGGCTTTGAGTGGTCCTTAACATTAGCTCTCTACCTCCTTAGAAGCCAGAGGACCATGATCTATAGATCACCAGTTAGACCATCTACACCAAAGGGCAGAACTTATCCTCACATACATCCAATTCCCAGCAGCTTCATTAGTCAGGCTGCATGGTCTCTCCTGATGCGACCAAGTTCTAGAAATAAGAGAGATAATACTGATCATAGAATAGACAGGCATTTCTGGAGTGGTACAAGATGTGAAAAGGAGATCAAGTTATGGAAATATTGCCCTATCAATATATTAAAGATATGAAAAAAAAATGGTATTTGGTACAGGGATGTTGCCCAAGCGACCCTTATCTTCACAGCAACAATATTCTGCAGTCTATCCTGTCCTATTTTAAAAGAAAGGAGAACTTGCATTTCTTGGTATGTCTGTTGATGGTCAAGTTCCACTATCTGTAACTCCTCCTCAGAAATCTGAAACATTAATAATCAGTCTTAAAAAGCTTGCCTACCTCTTAGTTCATATTTATGCAGGTACATTCACATTTAATACCTTCAGCCTTCACCTTCCACTATTAGAATGCATTTCTAACTGCATATGGTTTGGACTTTTTAAAATTTGGATTTTCAAAAAGTAGTCATTCAAATTATGAAGCTAATGACACTCACTGCAGTGGAGCAGATCACAACAATCTAGTGCGTCAGTCTCCTCAATCATCAGGTTAGGAAAAAACCCAAACCACACCACAAAACAAAAAAGCCCCAAATCACAACTCAATCCAAAATCTACAACAAAAACTGTGAAGATGTAGAAGTTGTAATGATTTTTTCCTACTCTAAGTGTATCTGTGGAAAAAAATTACCTACACAGAAAGGTCAACACATGGCAGATAAAAACATGAAACGGGCAAGGAGTTAGGGAGGCCAACACTAGACACCTAAACCAGTGTCAAGCTGATCACTTCTTACATCTTGCCAGTCTTACTGGTGCTTGTGTGCTCCACTGCTGCTCTTTCTGGAGCAGCATGGCATCGCACTTTCCCTTTCAGCTAGTCATCCCCGAAACAGCCACAACTTACTCACTTCCTTCCTATCTGTATTTGTGTTCCTAATAATTTTCATCCTGGTTCATTACCCTGAACTTATCCTGCAAATTAATTATGCACTTATTCACATTCTCTTTGGTGGGAGCTTAGTGCTTTTTATTGGTAGTATTTTGTACCCTGCATGGAATAAGAACTTTTTCCAGTTTGTGCATTTTACTACGGAGCTCTTTTTCCACTAATAACACCTTTTTTTGAACTATACATTGCACCAGCTAGTCAAATTTTATATCTTTGTCAAGTTATGTGTTATGATAAAGTGCCTGAACTGAGATCTTTAGGAACAGAAAACATTTCTGATTTTCATATTAATTAAAATGGTACTTTAATTCATAAAGTAATTATAGCATTTACTTGATCATATACTCCAGAAGCAAGTGTCATAATTTCAAGTATACTTTTTTAATACAGTGATTACGTGTCTGCTTTACATAAAATACTCAATTCAGACTTCAGTATCACACTGTGACAGGCTTCTCTAGAATAACAAACTTTTACCACTTAAAAGTTGCCTACATGCTATGGAAGAGTACTAAATAAGCTGCTTTGCAGCTGTTGCTGTTCATGTATTTCCCATGCAACGGTTCTATAACCTAGCTCAGGAGCTAAGGGAATTATGTGCAGCTCAGAGCTCTGCACTGTATTCCAGCCAGCCATCAGCAATTCCCAGCTCACTGTTGTGCCCAAGGTCTCTTCAATATTCCTTGAAAAATATTAAAAAAAACAAACAAACAAACAAAAAAAACCAACCCCAAACCACAACAAAAAACCAAACACACGCTCTCCCCCACACTGCAAAACATTTAAGGATTCATTGGCATGGCAGTACTTGCATTTTCTTAAATGTGATGGCTGTAAAATGTACCTGGGAAATTAATAATAGTATGAATTTTAAATTATGCACCAGGTCTCTGTGAGATTAAATCAATGTGGCATAATTAACACTGTTCCCTCCCTGATAAAGGTCTTCTGTGCTGTCAAAGTTTTTTAATATACTTCAGTCTGAATAGAATTTTGTTTTTTGGCAATAGATATTGGTTGGCAGGAAAAATCTCTCATGACCTTTTAGCTTATACAAATAACTCAGGCTTTTTTTTTTAAAGTCTGCACACTGCATCTTCCACAATAAGAGGCAGAACACAATGGAAATAATTCTCTTTTAGCATTCAGCTCTGTGTGGTTGTTTTCATGCAGAAAAAAAACCCAATACACACTCTTTTTTTTTTTAGGGGTATAGTGCAAAAGAAAGAGAATTTCATTATTAGACCATGCAAATTATTAGGCAGCATGTGTGCCATTGGTACTCATAACATTTGGGATACTCTTATTAGATTCTAAGCATTTCTGCCAAAATATTATAAACAGCCAGGTTCTAACATGCAGCAGTTTTGTCATGTATATTTTGTCCCTCACGAGGCACGGACAGGAGCAAGGAGAAATACTGATTAATGTCACTACCAGACACATCTTTGTGCCATAATATTGTGCTGTCGAATTGCCTGTCTGGATTTGGTAGGGTTCTGTATAAGCAAGTTGGGAGCAGGATTAACAGCAGAGGAGGCAGTCTCAGAAATTCTGGTTTATAGTTCAGTCTCTGCTTATGATTCAGTAGACCTCAAGCTGTTTAATACCAGTGAGCCAGAGATGGAGAGCAGATGTTCCCTTCAAGATCCAGATGTGCCTATGGAAGAGGTTACTGCCCCTAAGTGCTCATTAATGACCCTCCTGATCTGCTGGGAGTGGAGTTCATATGAATCACTTCATTTGTTTAAGGCACAAATTAACCAGACTGTCTCAGATCTCCTATTTAAATTACCTAAACTATGACCATGCAAAGCTTTGCTAAATGACTGGAGAGAGTAAACTTCTGCAGAGAAAGTAAAAGGCAAGCAGCTTCAGGCAGTCATCTCTTCTGTCACTGAAGCCAGGCCTGAAAAAAACATTGGTTCATGTCCTCAATTTTATATGTATGTTCACATATGAAGTCTGAAATAGGTCAGACTCTAAAATACTGACTCAGCAGCTAGTTAAATGCCCTGATATATTAACATGCAAAGTTAGCTTGCTGCTTAACCAAGTGATCAACATTCATAAGGATGACACTAAATAAAAGGTTTTTACTCTATAGTTAGCTTCAGACACTCTGTTCAATCAACGTGGATGGCAATGAAATTTCAGTGGCATTTGCTGCCATTCTTGGTTATTCCTGATCAAATTTGAAGTGTAATTTCCAAAATATTTACTCTAGTGAATATTCATTGATTTTTATACTGCTTAGAGATATAGATAAATTTGAAAATAAAGATTAAAATTAATTTTAGATAAGATTTGGGGGTTAGATATACTTAAATTTGGGCATTTTGTCCAAGTTAACTGGTTTGTCCAAGTAAACATTTGAAAAAGTAAGCAAGAACTAGCATTTAGAGGAGGAAAAAATGTGTCTTTTTTGCTGACATCATGTGTTAACAAGAACAGAACAGAGCTGTTAAGAAATGTTATTTTTCAGCCTGTGTGGTCAAGAACAAGCCAGGATTACCATCACTTCAGAAACCCAAGGTTCAGCATCAGAACTATTTTCTGCTGGCTGTTTTTGCAGTTAAAACACGTTCATCCTTATTTCAGTTGTAACACTGGTGTCAGTAATGGATAATTTTCTCAGTATATACAAGGGCTGTGGATATTGCAAGGAATAAAACAGCAGAAGCAATTAGTGCCTGTTAGAGATGGCTGAAAACCCCGCAGCAAAATGCAGAATTACTCACAATTCTAAGTACTTTACATTCATTAAGAATGTAGAGTGGAGCCATTTTTTCCGTGTAGAAAACACAAAATATTTAGATATTTCTATAGACAGTGAAGTCTTGGAGACACCCAAAAGTTTGTTAATAGAAAACATATCTATTTTCTTGAATATATGAGCACATTTTAAGCAGAAGCAATCAAATCTGAGTCAATTTTTTCACAGTAGGAATGTTTTGTAATGCAAAAGAAAACCAAAAAAATCCAAATCAACTCACACGTTGTGATTTCACGTGGAGTGAAACATCTTGTCAAAATTTCAATAAAATCTAAGTTCTGTGCAGTAAAGTAGAAATTTAGGTGTCAAAATTCAACACCCCTCCCCCCAAGCAGGCAACTTTGCCCAGCTTGACTAGTTGGTTTTATATAACTAGGAGAGAGGTCTTACAGTCACTTACTTATTATAAAATATATTCCCTACTTTTGCCAACTGCTGGAATGAACAACTTACTACTTATTAGTGCAGTTTTCAGGTTAGTTAAGTTTTGCAATAGCCAGAACAATGAACAACTCTGCTCAAACCTAGGTAAGCAAGCCTGACACATTCAATTTATGCTGTACCATTACCACTGGATGGCATTAGTTAGTTGTGCTACAGGAATGGATGTGAAAGGGAACAATTAACTCTGTACAGCTTTTACCAATAAGTATTAAAGCATTAAACTATGAGTTATCGTAGTGTTATCAGATGAGGGCCATTGATACTGCATTTGCTTCACAATGCTAAGCCAGTTTTCATGAACAGTAGTGTGTCACGTTTTTTACGTAAAAAAGGACAAATAACTTTGTCATGTCAGTAATAAGCTATACTAAAATAATACTACAGTTGACTTTTCCCTCACATATTGGCATTTCAACCACTGTGATGATAAGCCTCATAGCATATACATTCCAGTCCCAGCAACGGAAACCAACACAGGTCAAAGCCTTAATGCAGGCAGCCAAGTTTCAGAGCATTTCCAAAATCCGAAGGCACTTTAAATTGAGCATTTCAAACTAAGCTGATTGCTAAGTTTCTTTCTCTGACAGCCATGTGTTTTAGAGTCACACAAAAACCACAATAATGCAGCTGAAAAACAAACACACACACACACCCCCACACACCCTTTTTAACCCACTTTTATTTACGGCTCAGATCAAAATCTGTCACTGTGTGGTGGATTCTCTAGAGAGAACTCAGCTCCCACAATGTCCCCTCTTTTATTTTGAACACCAAGGCAAACAAACCAAACCTCCAAAGGGACCTTTGAACTCTTCCTACCCCCTGCCTTTTCCCCACATGTCTTCTTTAACAGGTATTTTCACAGGAGAGAGGTGACATTGGGCTACAGACCTCATCACTTTTCCCTGAATGGGACCTCAAATACAGCTCCATTCCTTGAGTCATGCCAGCAGAAGTTACTGAAAAGTGCACAGGACAGCTTAAAAAGGAAGGATGTGGGAGGGATGCTTTGCAATCAGGTCTTCATCAGGGAATTGAAACCTCAGGGAAGCTGCTAAATCACATCACAAGTGCTATAGTCTTGCCTTTTCCAGGCCCACTTAGCCCTTATCCAGGTGATCCAACATGATCACATGAGAATCTGGAAAGGGGAAGGAGAAGAAGAAAAGAAAAAAAGGGGGTTAGAAAAGAGAAGATGGAAAAAATCCTCTGAAAACAGGATGCTTACTGTTTCCAAATACAAAATGTAAAAAAGACATGAAAACACACTGTCCTAAAATGTGATTATTAGGCCATGTACATGATTTGTTGTTGACATGAAATTCAAGTGCCTGGGGTTGGAAGTGCTGATGCCTGTAACAGAACCATAGTAAATAGTCTGACTATTCTTTATTATTTCATGCTTTGAGTGAAACATACCTTTTGTGAAGCAGTTTTAAATGATCAGTGAAAAGGTAAGGGATTGTTTGCATTGTATCATGGTACAGATTAAGCTGACAGAAAACTAATTCCTGTCTGCTTTAAGTTTAAAATGTGTTGCTCTTGGACTTACGAACACCTAGAGTATCAAGAACACAGAATTTCAGTGCAATGTTTTGCTTCTTTATAACCTGTAATAAAAAAAAGTATTTGGTAGAAAAGTGGGATTTTGTTTACTTTTTAAAGAAGCTCCTTGTTACATTTCCCTTATGTAAGACCTAAATTATATTAATCTAATAATCATTCTACTGGATGTTCATTTTTATTAGGTAGGGGCTGATAAAAATGGTTGTTAAAAGCAACTCCTGAACAGTACCATTCTCGACGATACAAAAAGTGACTTTCACACCGCAGGTTTTCTTGTCCCAAATCACTAACGTGAAACCTAGTGTGGGCTAATGCAATCTGCTGCTGCCACAAAATCCAAGTGAATTGCCTGGATGAAGTAGGATTAAAGCCTTGCATAAACACATGGTAAATTTTAGAACTGGAATAAAGTTATGACATTTAATGAGACAGAATGCAAACATGCACATTAGGCACTGGCTGTCGTGATCACTACTCCCTCATCATGGAGGCAGGCATTGCCACAGCAAAGCTGAGGCTCAAGTAGTGGGGGCACAAGGAATGGCACAACTTGGCAACTAGGAAGATGGATGATTTGAATTTCCAGTGAATTGATATGTCCCCAGCTGAAGACAGGGGATGTGGTCAAAAGAAAGGCAAACATCATTCCCAGCTGTTCTAGCCCTGATATTTGCAGGAGTGTGAGAGTCTGGGAAGCGGTAAAGCTGTGTACTTAGGGCTGTTAGAGCTTTGGCTCTGTATGGGTACAGCACTGCGTACAGCTTTGGTCAGCCTCAACCAAGCAAGACCTGTGCAGAGAAGAATAGCTGCAGAGAAAGGCTCTTAAGGAGATATAGGAAACAAAAAGCCTACCTTAGGAAAGGGAGTGAAAGGATTTTGTTAACAGGATGAGCAGTGACACAAATGTTATCTAAAAATCACATAAAACATGAAACATAAAAACATATAAATATCCCCCAAATGAGCTATTTAAGGTAACAGCAATTTTGGTGCAAGTACAAGTAATTACTTAAAGTGACTATGCGTATTTTTAAACTTCATGTTAAAAGATAACTGTGAATGAGAGAAATTAAGTTTGGAAATACCCCTCCAAAAGAATGCAGAGTCCACACGCCCTGACCAGGTTCAATACAAGTTAAAAGGGATCACGTGGTGCAGGTGACTGTAACGGTTGGAGCCTGGCCTCAGTGCTCAGTACAGTCTCGGCTCTTGTTAATCTACAGGTATGAATCTGAAAATAACCTCAGAATGGCATTTTTAAGCATATCAGTGTGCCAGCCCTGCCTGCACTGCTACAAAAGGTGCTGAGATCTAAGGCCCCTTTTCCTCCTCATATTTTCATTTTTCATCTCACGTACATCACTGAAATGCCAGATGTGAACAAAATTTTACTTATAGGCAACCTGAAGTAGACATGCAGAAATAGCCTACAAACAACCGCCTCTGTTCTGTTAGAGGCCCACTGCATTTTAACTGTGCAACCCCTGAGCTCTTCCAAGAGGTTTTGGTTGGTTGGGTTGGTTTTTTTTCAAATTGTCGAATGAAATGATATTCAAGTCATTTTCCTGTAAACTCCTCAGGTACACTTATCCGGAATACAGGTTATGGTAACTTGAAAAGCACTGAAAAAATGGGAAGGCCAGAAACAGAATCTTTCAGCAAGGTTTTCTGAATATAGCAAAGCCACATTACAGTCATGCTGTTTATAATACACATCCAGAAACATATGACCCATTTACTTAAAGGGCAAATACAAAAGACTGATAAATCATGAAATATAAATAACAAATTACCAAAGAGAACATATGAGTTATTCAGCTATCATCATACCTCTTCTTTGTTTCAGAGCTGTGCGTACATCCCCTAAAAACTCTCTGGACATCCTCCCTTGCCTTCACACTTGTTTTACCTCACATCCAAACAAAAGGGAAAATATAGTAGCAAATATCTCTTCTCCTTTAAGAGGATCTAAATGAAATGTATTTATGAATCACATTAATAATGGAATAAGGAATTGATGAATAAGAATGAAAACATTTACATAGCAAAAAGAAGCAGCTTTTACCATAAATTATTAATAGCCTAATAATGACAATATGAAATAATAATTAACAAAGGCACAGCTATTATCACCCAAACAAGAAATAGCTTGACTTAACGAAGAATCCTACATAACAGATATGTTAATCTTATTTTCCAATTTCTGGAAACATTTTCTGTTACTTTTCAAAAACCCATTATCAAAGTCACAAGTAGGAAGCTACTCAACCGTTGCAATATTTTGGTTGTAAAACAATTTGATAGTTATTATAAAGTTTTTCTCATCTCTCTGTGGGAGAACAGGATGAATTCATTTATGCAAGAGTAATTTCTTCCACAGTCATTTTGCGAGATGATTTATTTGTAGAGGGGGACAGACAATAATAAAGTCTCAGATTTAAATAGCGCCTTTCATCCCAGAGGATCCTAAAGTGCTTTACAAAATATATCTCTACACAGGAATAACGTCACACACCTCTGAAGTGATAGATGGCACCTGTTTAGCAGCATGCACAGAAATGCTCTGTAACAGTTTAAAGCAGGCAGTGAAGAATACCAGAGCCAACAGAAACCACAGGTGGGATTAGAATATACCCCTAATAAGTACATCAAAACTTTTCCAAGGTATCACAGCAAACACACTTTTTCAAGAACTACCACATGTTTTTTAAGTCCCTGAACCTACCTCTGCTGCTCCTGGTATATAATTTACAGAAGCTCTTAACTCAGCAAGACACACAGTTTCTACTTTTCAGATTCCTTAAGGCATGACAATGCACTTGGAAATGTCCCCACTTGCTCAGAATTTATTCCTCCAGCAATACACCACACCATATTCCTCCACTCGTGCACAGGAACCCAACTGCACGTATTTGAGAGGTACTTCCCCATTATGAATCGCCAATTTCATATACTCAAAAGATTTAGAAAAAAAATTTCTGCTGACTTGTCCAGGCAGCTAATCCCCACCATCCTTTTCTTTTGCAATAAACTCCAAAATAGTTCAGGTAACCTAAGAGACGTGGAAATATAAGCAATCAAAACCCCGCCAAAAAACATTAAACAGCTCAAACAGTAGGTGACCAACATTTTCTCAGTAATCTTTATGGTAATAAAATGGGGTGCTAAATAATAGCCATGCATAATAACATTCTCCCATTCACACACTTTGGCCTTATCCAAAATTAACTGCAGTCAGCCAAAAAGCTTCCACTGACTTCATTGGCTTTGGGCCACATGTTGTTTTCTTTTTCAAGTCTGTTGGAAAAAAGATAGGTCTTTTTGCTTTTACTTTTTCCATTTTATCACATAACACTTGAATCTATTCTTTTGGCCAGTGGTTGCTCTATTCATGCCAAAGGACTCATTATTAAGCACCCATAGGTGCCAACAGTAGAACAGAAGCACAGATAGGATTTTGCATGCAAAGTCTGTTGATGACAGCAGTTTAAAAACACCAGCAACTTAACGGCGGACAATTTATTCTATGCTTGATATACATTTTAAATGACATATAAGTAGTAGGTGGTATAGTCTTTCCAAAAGAAGAAAGTAAACAATGATCTCAGGCACAGTTTGTAGAGCACTGAGGTTTCCCACTGAACAACTATTTAGGTCACAAAAATTACAGACAGGGAATTTAAGCATGGATTAATAAAAAAGTAATTTCCGCTATCAGTGTTTTTCAGTATGCTTGATAATCCTTTGCTTTTTATGAGATAGAACTACCCTCACCCTCGGGTCAATACCCAGATGGCTTCTATAATGTGTACAGAGGATAATAAGTTGGGTTCGCCATTTTCTGATGTTTGTTTAGTCCTAAAGCAATCCGCTATGTGGAAGTCCCATGCTTGTTTATAATATCAGCTTCAGTTTATTTTACAAAATGTTTCTAGTTCAGGAAAAGGGAATGTGTTGGGGGGGTGGGGGGTGTTTTGTTTTATTCTTTAAACATGGGCCTTTTTTATCCATGCATCCTGCAATTACGTCCTTTTCAAGTCATGGTGCGGTGTGCCTATACCTCAACTAAGAGAGTGAATTAGCCATTCAGGTGTGGAGCAAACAAAAAGGCATTAACCTCAACCTTGCGCATATGCTTGATTTTCATTTGTAGTACTCTGTTCTTATATGCATGCCAAAATGCAGTAGAAATGAAGCACTTTTAAATATATTTACAGAATATGTTTCAAAATGTATGCATTTTTTGTTTTCCATAGCTAAGTCCAGAGAACAATCACTCAATTTCTCAGCAACTTCTTGCTGTTTCTAAATATGCTTCCATCCCATCATAACAAGTGAGTTGCTTCCAGACACTTAGAGGAGCCAGAATGACCCTACACTATGTATTTTCATGTTGAAAATTTGAGCTTTCCTTCTAAGCCTTTCTCTTTCTCCCACTATCTCTCATGGAATGGACAAACTTTCATCAGCAGATGTTTAGTAAAGGTCACTACATTTGTAAGTATGAGCAGAATCATCCACTAAAAAATGAAATATGCTAAGAGTTGCTTGAGAAAATCTGATTCATTACTACAGTCTTCCTTACCTAAGATCATATTAATGTATATTTTTTAATTATTGCAAATCTAAATAAAGCAAGGATGTGCAAAACATTTGTACAAGGGATTGTCAATCAAAGCCCTATTTATTTTAGGGAAGCCTAAAACTTGCTTGCAACAGTTGACACATGAGGATTTATTCAGGTTGTTTTTGAAACTTATGGTAACTGGCCATACTAAGTGTTTAAAATTTGCCATATTTGAGTGATTATGTCAAATAATTTCAGACAACTCATTAACAACGGCAGCAGAATTTGCAAGGGCATAGAGACATTTCCATTGACAGGATTTTTATGACACCTGATTGGCACTTTTGGACAACACTGCATCATAAATATGTAAATATAAATACATTTATTTTTCCATCATAATGGTGCAAAACCAGGACTTCTAGGGAGCTTTTTTCCCAGTATCTGCATAAAGCAAGGCAGTGGTTTTCCAGCATACAAAAATACCGTGTGCTACAGTTTAGAAAACAGACAAGTTTACAACATATAACAGCATGAGAAGAAGCTCCTTTACAAATGTATTATTACTCACATAAGAGGTGCCTATTGGCATGTCTTGGGAAAACAACATTCCTAAGGTGGTTTCAATTGTCATGGGAGATTTAATTACCCTCAGACTGAAATATATCAAAAAACCTAGGAACTCCAGCACTAACAAGTTCCTTAAAACGTATGGAGGTACTATTTAAAAACTGATTTAGTGTGTTAGTCAATAAAAAAGAAATGAAACACACAATGCATTTAAATGTAGAGCAGCAGTGTAAATGTGTCCCAATTCCAGCCACTTGCTATTATGATAAGAACAACAGAAGATAATTAATTTTTCTTTTGTCGTGATGATTCCCAATGAGTTTCTTCTGTGAAATTAAAGAATGAAATTCAAGCAGGCATAAAGAAACATGCTATCAATCATGTGAACCATCACAGGTGCCTGGAATTGTCTACCAGACAAAGCTGTTGAGGCAAAAAACATCGGGGTCATTAAAAATCATGATAGCATCTTGTGGTTAATGGAGTACTACAGAAAAAGGAAATGAGCCTTGAGAAGCTGAATGCCCTTTACTCAATCCCCAAACATTATTTCTTCTTGTCCTTATGTTCTAAATTAATATCTTGTTTTCCAACCAGTGTAGCATTTCCATTACAATCAGATGCCACTTTGGTTTATCAGAACCATTAACCAAGCTATATACATCAATTACCAGGCAACCCATTGTCCCAGTATTGCTACTAATTCCCTTATCTGAAAGGTCTTGCTATAAGGAAACATAGCATGTCATCAATATCCAGAACGTGTTATTAATACTATTGTTGCCTAACCACTGATCAGTGTACCCCAAGAACTGCAGGCTGTAACGATCTGTGGTTATACACTTGTATTAACAGTGTGATTTTCAGCTAACTGCATACAAGTAGTTGGAGCAATAGAGCACAGAGATAGACTCTATAAAGAGCAGAAGTAAAAGTCAGCTCTGAGATGGAATGAGACAAGCAGTTGGCAGGCTCTCTACAGTCCTATAGATACCTGTGTACATCAGCATGTGCTGAAGTAGTATATTCCTCAGCAAATGCCACATAGTAGCTGACATTTAGGTGATGAAGGTGATGAACAGAACTCATTTGAGGCACAGGTTTTTCACTGATGCTTTTCCCAGTAGCCATAGGGTTTTTTTTTCCCAGATAAACATGAAAGCAGTCATTCTTGCAATTACTCTAAAATTAAAGAATCAAGCTCCAACACACATAACAATACAATGGTTTTCAGAACAGCATCTGGTTGCTCTGGAGATGGGAGATCCAGCTGCCAGTCATGTAGAGATCTGAGGGAGTCCAGCCTGATAGGAAGTCAGCAGACTGACTTGACTGTCTGTTCATGTGGTCTCCACGCTGTGCTTCAAATAAACTGGCACGTTATCAAGCAGTCTCATAACTTCTGATCAGCCATTTTTCTTAGGAATAGGCAACATCTATTTTTCATTTGGAAAAAACAGTTCAGTCTCTTCCTCTTTTCTTTGGAAATAGGTGAGTTTGAGCCCTGCACAATGCATTTGCCAGAGGTTCTGGCCTTTATTCAATGAGATAGATCAATCCCTGACGAAGATGTAAAATACCAGATTCCAAATGATAAAAAAGTATTTATATTTTGAAAAGTTTATTTTTGAGTGTTTAGATGGAGATAGGCAATCTGAGTTAGGAATCTGAATACAGGGCAGAAATACAATATAAATTAATTCTGTCCCCATTTTTATTGTTTTGTCTGAATAATATCAAATAAATAATATTTAATATGTAGCTGGAGCATTAGTTCTATTTAAAAATTGGCTGTAGAAATAAATCTTGCATTGACTTAATTAGTAACATCTGAAAACAGATCCTGAAAAGGTCACAAGTCCTGTTTGTAGCTCAAATATGAAACATCTTGTCCGCCACTCTTCTTCCCACTCCTCTACCAGCCTTCCCTGAAAAACAAGGAGCTGTAGACTTTGATAACCCGATCTGGTCAAAGGAGATGGTTATAGCTAAAGAGAGCTAAGAATAGCCTGCAGCTATGAGAGAACAGAAAATACAGCCCAAAGCTATGCAGTGTGTGTTGATATCTAATCACAAAAAGCAGCTTTGATCTTTATTGAACAGCATGAAAGTTACACATAGGTAAGAACTAAACAAAAAAGCTAGCTATTTCAGCAGCTCAGAGAGCATAGGTAACAAATACCAACGTTGCCAACAATTTGACGGCTTACTTAAAAATCATGTGAATTTACCCATTGTTGCTGCTCAAGGACTACTGAATTGTATGAACTTCCTGGTGTGCCGCAGCCTGAAGTTCAGAAGTATGTTGATTGAAGAAGGAAGAGAAGACAGCATGACCACAAGGCATCAGAAGGGCCACTGGTTTTATTCACAGGTATAGAATTTTACCATGGTTTCACAGATAAGCTAGAAGAAACCAGTGTGACCATTTATTTTGTTAAAAATAGAATGCAGTCTGCAGGGCTTCCCTTAGGGTTTTTTGTTTGATTTTAGTTTGTCTGTTTGTGTGGCTTTTTTACTACATCAAGCCTTCTACTAAAAAAACCCCAAACAAACCGCAAATCTAAACCCACCTTCATTAGATTGGTGGAGAATAACCACAGTCCTTGGTAAATTCTTTTAATGAGTTGCAGGGGAAAGGCGATAGCTTTATCAGTCAAACTGCAAAACTCTGTATACAGCCCCATGTATCAAATTAATTTGGGGAGATTTACTTTCCACAAACCTTTGTTCAGAGGCATTAATTACTCTCATTTAAATTATTAATCATACTAATAAAGTATTATATCACTTCCTTCATTTTTCTCTCAGTATCAGAAAGAGACATGTACCTCATTCCACTGTCCCTGTAAACTTACTAAATACTAACATGATATTAGTTTGCTTTTGTTTCTCTAAACCTTCCCCAGTATTCTAAGGCTTACTGAAAATCCATAGTAACGGCCCAGAGTTTTTTGGCCAACCCCTTAGAAGTCCAGGATGCAGCCTAACCTGATTTGCCAATTTAAATATGACAGTTTAGTGCCTGTTGTTTAGCATCTGCCATAATGATCACCATTACAGGAAAATATTTTACCAGTATATGAGAATTTCTCATCTGTGGAAATATTTCTGCATAGTATCCAGTAAAATATTCTTATACAGTCTCCAATTATTCAAAATTTTCAGTCTTAATTCTTCCTCTAAATCAATGTGACTCATAATTATTTTAAGCTTTATGAAATTAGCTCTTTTAAAAGCACTGCTATACATCCATGACAGATTTGGACTTTATTCTGTTTGCATATTACAAATATAATCTAGCTATAATCATATACTCCTAAAATACCACAATTTTTCAGTCCTCTAGTATATCAGTCTTTTGTTCCCAACATCCTAATTTTGTGCAAAATGCGCGCTTGCTTTTCACCATTCTCACTTTGTTTGTTATCAAGAGTAGTATAGCAGTTTCAAGCTAGTGTTGACCACTAGCCAGGCAAATGTCTAGAATGGCAGTCCACCATTGACAGAGATGAAAGCCATGTGAAGTGTAGACTCCATTCTCTTCTGCGGCTCACAACCTCCTACAAAATCTCACAAGGAAATCTGCACAATCTCTCTCCTCCAGCACTGTTCTGTGTTCTCTGTTGATAGCCTAGGAGGTATCTTGCTGTGTCATTAAATTGCATGCTCGTCCTTACCGATGTCTCCTCTTTTCCTAATTTTAAGAACTAACAGTAGAAGCACAGCTTATCCCTTGGCTACAAGGATCCAGCACACTGCCTATTGCAGATTGGGGTTTTGGGGTTTTTTTTTTTTCGTTTTTTCTAACTGTACAATTCACAACAAGAATTATCTGCCTTCTTTGTGGATGTTTTCCCATTTTTCTCAGGTCCACACTGAAGATCATCTATGTTCGTTGGATAAGGTAGAGAATTCTATTGAAGTTTGCTTGATTTTCCTACCAGTTGCTTAATTCACATTGCTTGGGCATGTCTAATTTCTTTTGATCTTCAGAGGCAACTCCTGAAACTTTCATACAAGATACATAGATCTACAGGCTTTGAGATGGAGCTCCCTCAGGGGTATTTAAGAGCAAGCAAAGTTCTCTAAAAGGATCCCTTAAATCTGGTATTTCATCCTCACACTTGGCAAGCGTAGTACAAATTATGTGGGTGTTGTGCATGTTAAGGTAAGTAGAATTTGAAGCAGAAGAGTAAATGCATACCTAGGAAATATCATACGTTAAATCAGAGACTGAATGTGCTTTCCCATTTTGGGAGATCCCATAAGCACCATGCATTAAGAACAGGAATGTATTGATTTTAAGCTGAACAATGCCGTGCAAAGAAGATAGGGTAGTTCTTAAAAAGTGTAATTTGCTTCTGCTCCAAGTGGATGAGCACAGTAAACAATGGTCCAATATTCCCTGAGAGAAAATGTAGTTTCTCAGGCCAGAAGGGTTTCAACAGACGTGTGGTATTAAATCAATGCTAATGTGTTCTTAAGAAGAAGAAAATATTATATAGCATATTTTTCAAAGTACATGGCTGGTTCACATATTTAAGTATTGTTGGAGGCCAAAATTATTTCTGAGGCATATACCAACAAACAAAAAGGAAGAGACAATTGACTAGAAGACTGCAAGAGAGGAAGGAATCTGGTCACAATGTAGTACCTGTTATGAACTGACAGATTCGTCAGACAAATGTAAAGATAATGGGAAAGAAAACCAATTTGATCATTTTGTGCAATACAAAATTTGCATGCAGACCTCACTTAACACTGCTCCTTCAATCACAAGGGCATGTAACCAACAGGGTGGACAAGAAGCGATTAAAAACACAAGTAAATAAAAATCTGCATCCCTTGACATTTTGAAAAAAATCACAGATGTCATGTCTATGTAATTATTGTGCTTCAAAATGGACCATGCTGCAAATGGAAATGAGAAATGGCATTTACTTACTCATAGTTTTAATAACATATGCAGATATTGTATAATGTGTGTCAAATGCCATTTGGCTCAGCAGAATCTAATTAATCTTAGTTCTTTCCACCATATCTTCTGTTATGCATATTCAGTAATATGTGTATGCTGGGGAAAATGTTCTCTAGCTGTCATAGTTAACTTGAGGAATCTTTAATTTCTACTGCTTTAATAGTCCTAGTTATTATAAGGCCTGATTCAAGGTGACCATCAGCAGGCACGTCTCTTTAACTAGTCTTATACCAAACTTCGAGTTACCAATATGAAAGGACGATAGGACAGAACTACCACTACTACTACTACTATGTTCAGAGACCAGATGAACTGCTTAGAATCTCATACAACCAGACTCTAATTGAAGAAATTTAATTTTCTTTTCCATGACTGTTCTACAAATAGAGAGCTCAGCTGCCTAAAACAGACTAAGTCACAGACATGCATGACATGATTTCATTTACCAGCACCACAGGCATTGTTAGCATCTTGCTGGAATCCTGGGCTCAGAGTCAAGACAACAGACTTGTGGTTCCATTTCTCTTGTGTAACCTTCTGCAAGTCATTTTACTAGTTCTTTGGCTTCTACATAAATAAAAAGGCTGTATCTTTCAAAAGCATCTGGTGATTTAGGAATCCACGTCTAACTGAAAGTCAATGCTACTGGGTCTCCTAATTCATCTCACCACATTTCACAAACATAACCCAACATCACTTATTATTCTTTCTAAAGATCTTTGATAGCTGTGGACCGTAAGTATCACAGAAGAGTTAAGTATATATCAATCTCTACAATAACTTGTTAAACTGTTATAGTTTTAAATAATCAGTAAAAAGCAACTTCTGAATTTAAGTTGTCACTCCATCTTTATTAACTCATCCTATTGTATTAAACTATTGAAACAGATCTTAGAGCAAAGCACAATCCTGTGCACTGTAATGCATTGTAAAATGAATGCTCACAATGAGGTGAAAAAGTAGTGGAGACCAGTCTTTGAATGTCCCTGCTTTTGTCAGTTTAAGTCAATACGTGGGAGTTATTTTATTTTTAATGTGTCCTTTCAATTCATTTCCACAAGGGGATCTTTTTTGAACTGTGATGTAAAATAAAAAACGTATTGCCATCATTCTGTATTCAAAGCCTGTGTACACAATGCTGCAACTATCCAGCTGATATATAAGGAGCTTACCAGCTGTTTTTTATTTTCTCATCATTACTTTCCTTCATTTTAAGGACTTTAAATCAGGACTCTCTTTTATATATATATATATATGGAAACCAGCAGAGCAGGTCAACAATAGTAACTTTTCTTGCTATCTCCATGGACTGTCACGAATTTTGTTTTGATAATCTAATAAGAATCCTAAAATATTTACACCTGTACATTCTACAGTGTGACACAGGGATCAGAGACATGGCTAATCAAAGCATATTCAAATTGGGAATGCAATAGAAGTGCTCAGTGCTGACTTCCTTTTTTGATAAAGGAGTTATGTAAAGCTGGTCTTCTACTTTAGGACATAGAAGGTCTTTGGGAAGTTCTCATTTGTCTTACAGTGATGTGTGAAAACCTTGAATAACAGCACCTAAAATAGAGACCCAGCAAGAAAGACAGTAATCTGGAGAGACAATATACATTGTTTTCCACCACTTCTACTTGGCACTAAAAAAGCTCAGATATGTGAATCAACTTCCATGAATTTTGGAGCAATAAATCATGCTACAGATAATTTACTTAGGAATTTCTCCAGTTAATTTTTATTTTATACTTAAGGCAAACTGAAGCATTTATTTGCAAAGCTCAAGAATGTCATATCATATAATTTTTGTTGCAACCCTCTTTTAAAAGAAATAAAAGTGTTTCACTTGTATTAGGTTGCATTGAGGAAAAAATATAGGTTACAGTAACAATTTTCACCGCAATAACTTGTGCTAGTGATAAAAGCCAGGCATGGGGCAAATCCCTGAAATACAGATCTTAGTTCTTAGTAGCTTTGAGGGCCAGGAGAAGGTTTTTGTACAGCTTTAAAGAATTCCACTATTGTTAACTTGTCTTTATAATTCAGCTTTTAATTATTATAAAGGCTAAACTGTCTTGGCAAATTATTGATTTTGAAATGCTTTATTGTCATCCAATACCAAGAATTGAAATTCACCCTGAAAATACAAATCTTCTTCCCTTCTCTGCTTTAGCTGTGATGTTTAGTAAACTAATACAGCCCCTGACATCAGGTCACAGATAGGCTTCCAGTAGCAGATGACAAATAGTGAACTCTGAGGAGCTTTATTTTGCCCAAGTGTCATAATTCCAGAATGTGTCACTAATAGATGCTGTATTTAGATCTAATTTTATTTGCCTTTACCTCTTACAGCTACCCTACCTCTCTGCTTAGATATGAGGACAGGAGAAGAAAGAGATTTTAATACTAAAGGAAAAGGTAAAGTAATTGCAGTGAAATTGCACCAGACTCTGTTGGTGTCTTACAGCTTGAACATCAGGAGACATGAAATGCTTGAAAAGCAGTTCGCCCAGCTTTAGGAAAAAAGATTTGGAAAACAGAGAAATGATCTACTTTTTAAAAGAACACTTGAAAAATAACTGCTGACAAATCGCAACAGCAGCCTAAAAAATTTACACTTCTTAACAGTTGCTGCTAATCTGGGGGCGGGGGGGTGGTGGTTAGGGGGGAGAAAGAAATTTGAAAGAGGAGATTGCTGTGACTCAGATGACTAATCTTCTGGTCTATTAGCTGCTGTGTTTCTCTGTAATTACGGGCAATGCAGACCTGCAAACTGTGGATTTTGGGCCTGATCTTGTGCCCAAGGTACTCAGGGTAAGACTCAATAATGATTCAGTGGACCAGGGAACAGGCTGTTTTGCACTGTCTCTCCAATCCTGACTCTTAAGTGCTGCATTGTTCACGTTTTGTATGGTCAGGTAGCCACAGGTATTTGGAAGTTAAATGAAATGTGGCAGCAAGTGGAATCTGCTGTATTCTCCACTACAGTTCAGATATCTTTACAGCACGTACTGATAATAGCATACTCTCTGTGGCTTTCAATTCAATGAAAGGAAGCACCTGAATGACTAGATCTTTCTAAATGTCAATTCTCCAAGAGAAAGACACAATGGCAATAAAAATCTGGGGCTCAGAACAGAAGACAGGATCTTCATAGCACAGATCATCACAGAACTATTCTACACAATGCTGTTGGTTAGAGAGAATCAAAGTCTAGAAGCCAAGAGAAGACAGTAGACACACAAACTTCAATTCAGCTTTTTCCTGAGGTATCTTGGATTTCAGAACTCTCTCTGCTACTTCATTCTTATTATTATCTTTCAGAGAGCTCTCACCATTCTCAAACTGCTTTTAGGTTTCCATCCTCCATAGCAGAGTTTTCTGATACTCACTCGCCTGTCCAATACATCCAGATCAGGAACGGAGCACAGCCAAATCCAGTCACAGTAAAACGTAAAGATGTAAAGTAAAAAGATGTAAAGTAAAAATGAAGAGGATTTGTACACAACAAACAGATCTGTCGAGCCAAACACTGATGAGAAATGGGAGGCCCAGGTAAAATTTTTTATGAATATCTAAACTCCTGAATGTTAATCTAAACCCGTTAAAAACCAAAGGCACCCATTTGGTCCTAGACATTGCAGATGACAGGTATATCCACCTCCTAAGAAAAATGTCACAGAAACATTAGAAGCCATGTGTAGCCAATGATTTCAACTTTAAGTCACGTTAATTTCTAAGCCAGTCGTCAAAACACTAACTGTCTTTAAATTATTTCTGGGATGCAAAGAATAAAAGAAAAAAAAATGTATTGACATTGCCTTAAGAAGGAAAAACAATTTGCTTCAGTCATGGCTTGCCAGAAGCTATTTGACCAAGTTCAACAGCTGGGAAGTCTGTTTCACTCCTCATTTAAGGTCCCTTTGCCATACCAATTGATGTCAAGGGTGAACCATGAGAAAGTTTAGAAAGCCAGCAAACAAGCTGTAAACAAGTGACTGAGGTAGAGGTAAATGTTTTATTGCTGGCATCTTGTATCAGGTTCAGAGTCTGTTGTTTTAAACTGCATTGCACAGTTATACCGTGCGTTGATTTATAGTGTTTATGGCAACCAATATTAGATGACTGTACAGTGTAAAAGAATGTCAGCCCTGCATTACAATCCTTGTGTCTCGCTCCATCTGTGTGATTTACAGGAAAACACATTCTGTCATCAAGAATATTTTTTTTTCTTTTTAAGAAATCTGACTTCACTGCTGTGTTAAATGGTGATTGTTCAGAAACTGGAAAGGGTGAGCAATTGTGACTGTAACAGAAGCTGAAATCCTTGGGGCCTTTTAATTTTATTTTTAGTATAAAAGAATTCTATTTTTAGATGGATGTGCAGAACTGGTGGGAGGAGAAGGAAACAAGGAACATGAGAGATGGAATAGCTGAAATACAATAGGAGCCAATATTCTGTGCTTTACAGTTGATCAAAACATAGAGATGAATAATCTGGGACCAAGAGGCAGTGTTAATTCACAGCAGACAATGTTATTAATGTAGCTATATGCGCTGCTGAACGAGAGACATTCCTGATGATAAACTGCAGCTAAATCAAAGACAGCACTGTTTAGATTATGAATTGGATGTATTTTTATTTAATTTATCTTTCCAGGCCATTGGTCTTACAGTCATTTTAATGACGCTTCTCTGAGATCTGCTTTTGGAGTATTTTGAAGGGTGTGGCCCTAATTTTAGGGTTTTGAGTGACCATAAAGTCAAGTACATCCTTGTTTATTAACAGAGTAAGGTCTCTCTAGCAAAGTGGAAACAAAGGCTAAATAGATAAGTTTCTTCATATTTTTCTAGCAAGAACAAAAGAGTACCACTTAAAAAAAAGGGACCAGAAAAAAACAACTTGAAACTCCTTAGCCGACAGGCAAATTGCCCGTGAGCAGGGAGAGCTGAATTCTTCACTGATCACCTTGCTTTAGCTCTTTCAAAGTCATCCAGGAAAAGGAGAAAATGTCATACAATTTGCATCTGCGAGCCAACCTGCAAACAGTTACAATCTGACCTAGGCAGAAAACACAGACAAGGTTTCTTACACCTTTCTGTTTCTTTATGCAAACTTAGATGGAATGGGATGATCCGACCCCCCAAAAATCCTCCCAGGGAATACACAGCCCATTTTCACATGGGCAGCCCTGCAGCTTCCACACAGAGCTGAGTTTCTTTGAAAACAAAATAAAAAAGGAGACAACATGTCACTACAATGCCTAAGATAACTTTCTGCATTTGCACAATAAACAGCAGCTGGGAGCTGCTTCCCAAATAAATATTCAAAGTGATTTAATTGACAAATACATACCTTAAAGAAGGGAGAGAAGTGTCACTTCCTCTACAAGGTGAAACCAATTAAAGTTTCTACTGTTACTATCAGAAAAGAAAAAAAAAAATAATCCAGCAACAGGAGTAAGCAGCAATTATAGGTATTTCATGACAAAGGAAACACTTGACAAAAAAGCAAATATAGTCTCAAGTCTTTATGAAAAAAAAAAAAAAAGTACTTCAGCTTCCTTAGCAGGGAGAGTTTGAATTATGACTGCAACTTACAGGTCTTGTTAGTGAAACTGTTCTTATATAACTGTGCTTTTCATAGAAGACAGTAGTAAGAAAAAGCAAATATACATTTATGGACAGTAACAAAGGGAGAATATGATAAGAACACACATGGTCACTGCAAACAACAGATTATATGGGAAGCATTTTTTGTGTCTTCTTTCGAAGTATCTCCCTGGATAATGGATTAGATGGACCAAGGTTTGATTCTCTGTTCCTATATCCATCTAAAGATACTAAAATAAAAATGTACTAGAGTGGTTTTGTTTGTGTTTTTAGTTTGTAACATTTCAATTCAAAAGAAAAATTGTGGGTTTTTTTACCTTTTACTTTACTTTCAGTCAACCTAGATTAGATACTTATTTGTAAAAAGCAAGTTCCCTTCACTGATTTCAGCAATGTTCAGCCAGTTGTAAGTGACAAACTTGCACCTGGTGACATAGCTACTGAGCCTACAGGTGGTACAGCTCATCAGGATGATAGGACAGAGGGACTGAAAAGTAAGTTTACTAAGAAAAGGTGGGTAGTGCCCCATTTCATTATTTGCACCCACATTCATTCCTATCACAGAGCATCCCTGCATACTAAACTGACCATTTCACAAGCCAAAATCCTACTGCATGGGATGTTATGACACTGTTAAAAAGCAAAAATGAAGTATACAGAAAAATAAGGACAAGGTGCAACATGTAAAAGTGTAAATTCAAAAGAATTTGCAGTTTCTCTTTTTGCCTTTTTTCATCTCGTGTTGGTGGGAAGTGTGACAATGACAGCCTTGAATGCTGATCTCCTGTATTTTTCCTCTCCCTGACCACAAGGTAGATCAGGGAAGTTTTCCCACCCTGTTGATCAGCACTGACCCTCAGGATCGTTGGCTAGGAGTTTAGCTTGCTTGCCCCCTCCTTGTTACTTCTAGCACTGACAAGAAAAACACAATTTTGGTGATGTTTGACCACTTGTATAGGAGTCAGTTATTTCCAGCTGATCACCAAAGAGGATGACAACTTACAGTAACTATAAACATGTAAAGGATTCAAGACAGTGATTAGGAGTTGACAGTATCTGTTTCCCAGTACCAGACAGTGCTGGTAACTGTTTTACAAATTACTTCTTTCAATGCACAGGCCTATTTATTTTTTTCGGTGTTTTTTTGTTGTTGTTTGTTTTCTTGTTTTGTTTTGGGGTTTTGTTTGTTTGTTTGTTTTTTTAAACAAGTGCCTTATTCTGTTTCAGCCCCTACTTATATTTCAGTGAGACCCAAAGAAATTTTTATCAATATCTGCTCATTTTTACCATTGTATCCCTGCAGCTTTCAGGCTACATTACTGTGAATAAAAACTGAATTTGGTCCTAAATAACTTCAAGTGCTGTAAGAAAACAAAGCCGTACTGCAATAAGACAGATTCCCAGCAACATGAGATCTCTTCTCACCCATACTGGATTTGGTCCATCAGTGGCATAAATCAGTTTAAGCCTGTTGATGTCTAAAGACTATGCCCATAAACTATGTAGACTTGACTTAGCTATGCCCTGCTCCCCAAGCCAAAATAATTACTAATGTATCACCAGTCTAATTTCACATAGCATTTGGGATATTTTCTTATTTCCACAATTTGATTTCTGCAGATTAGAACAGAAGTCTTCAGATATTTCATATACTCTATGGCAGTCATCCATAATACTACCTTCATTTTTTATGAAAGAAGCACAGTGTTGTGTTGGATTAACTGCTTCTTTGTTTCACATTTCATTGGGTTTGAAAAAAAATACTTATTCATATCAATAAAACTGAATTATTTACATCTTAGGTATACAGTGGACAAGAACTACCACGAAGAGATGAAATGATAAAAGCAAACTAACAACTACTGTAGCATGAAAACTCAAAAATCCATTCAGCATCCTTCTTGGATCTGTTGTTATTGAAGATGACAAATAAGTCATACAGTGCATTTGGAAAGGATGAATGACAGCATCACTGATTTTCCTCAGACAATTATTGCATTTCCTGAGGACGCATGAGCCCCTTCTGTGAAAACGCAACAGGAAAAATACAGGCACTCCTGTACATTTTTAAATGAAGAAGCTGCAAAAACCAACGTACTCAGTAAAGGCAGTTCATTACTAGTCAGAGGGGCACTACTGACCCTGAATCCAATAATGACTTCATGCTTTGGATGCCTCTAATATGTCTAATTATCTACCACACTGTGGGCAAAAGCAGCTTAAGGTAATATTTTAGTGAAGGCATGAAAGAAATATAAAGTAAGTTATTCCTTTGTTCTTCAGGTCCCCTTTAGAAAAGTACTACCCATATTTTCCCCAAAATCTAGTGCTTTACACAAAAGAAGGGGAAGAGTTTTGGAATTAGTCTCCCAGTTTGAACCTGCAAGTAGATTTCTAAATATTATTTTTGTTATATGTTTCTTACTGTAATATATGCTATGTACTCCGTTTCTAGTGTGTGAATGATGTCAAACATCACAAGACTACCTAGAAATAGATAAAGTAGCCACCATCTGAATTCACATTTATTGTTATCTTACTTTTCCCCATTCTTCTACAGTCTGTTTCTTTAAACAGAGTTTCCCTCTGAGATTTTCTACATTTGAGAAAGAGGGCACCTGTCCCTCTCAGCTGACACTGACAACCCCTTCCTGAAAACCTGAGGAAAGAATATAACCAGAAAAATATCACCTGCTCTACCTGTGCAACATGGGTTAATTATGAGAAGGAAAATCAGCTGAACCACTCATTTCTTAGTAACTCCTTCCTCTTCCCCTAATCAATTGCCACAAATCTTGGCAGCAACAGGTGGCAGAATGAAGTATTTTTTTTCAATTATTGTTGCTAAAAGCAAAGGAAAAAGAGGGACAAACTTTTATGAGCGATAGAAACCACTAGAAGTAGAAAATGCAGCTGGTTCCTTTTTTTAAAATACTCCCAAAACTGCTTTTTAAAAATCTTCCAAACAAATAAACAGTACTTTGAAGTCAGGAAACCCTCACCTTTGAAAGACATGTCTATCTCTCTGGTAGAGCTTGACATTAACAATGAGGTATTTCTTCATGCAGGAGAAAAGTTTCTCAAATACAAGTTCCTCGTTAGGAAAACATTTATTTTCCCATCTTTTTAGAAAAAACATTTCATTGCATTTATATCCATGCTGCAAGTACTAGATATGAGTAAAGATTTGATTCCTAGATTGTTCTATAAACCTATTGGGATAAATTTGCAAGCAATGTTTTCCTGGATAGACACTGAACAATTCTTATTTATACTATGGTAGAATTAAGAGGCTCTCAGTTGGAGTCACATCATACTTGATGTATTAAGTACACAATAATATCTCCACTGGATTTTGTGGTTTAAATTGGAAAAAAAAAAATAAAAAAAAAAAATCAATCATAAGCAGCCATTTTACAGCCAGACAATGGAAGAAAAAAAAAAAAAAAGGTACATGGCAGAAGACTGCCCAAATCTCTAGACCATCAGGTAAAATTTTCAGTATTAATAAAATCTTGACCATTTTCTTTCAGTTCTGCAGTGGCTACCGTAGCATGTTTGGCTTTTTAGCAGCTTCCCTGTTACTGAAAGTGGAGCAGGTGATTTGACAGCAACCTGGAGGGGACAACTTGAAAAGCTTCAGTAGGCTCTTCATTAGACTCTTTCCTGTGCAGCAGGCAAGGAGACAGGCAAACACTTAAAACATTAAAGCCTTTGAAGGGCAGGAAAAGCTTAATGACCTTTTCATCACTCTAGCATGTTTATTCAGTGGTGTGGGTGTGTTTGTGAGATTTAAAAAAAAAAAAAAGGATAAACAATAAATTCCATAGTTTGAGGCTGAGCTTCCAAGTCATTTCCAAAAACTGACTTAGAAGCAGCAGCATATCAACATCTCCTGGTAAGTGAAGAAGTTAGTTGAACAAGCCTCTGAGCGAGCAGGCTAGAGTTATGAATAAACACTCCTTTCCTGGTTTGGTTTGCTATGAAAGACTGGTCTTGAAACACAAAAGGGAAATGTAATGGAATTTGTCTGATGCTGGTAAGATCAAAGAAAGCTTGTACTGTACTGCCCCACAACACAATTACATGATGTTATCATGAGGGTTTTTTGCTTAACTTTGGTAGTCTCTGACTCCCATTTACAAAGACCAGCCTGGATGCAGTCCTGTAATGTGCTCTAGGCAATCCTACTTTAGCAGGGGAGTTGGACTAGATGATCTCTAGAGGTTCCTTCTAACTCTAAAAATTCCATGATTCCGTGAAAGGCTAGGCATCATTAACTTTGTCCTCTGGGTTGGTTTAGTAATTTTTCAATCCATTTTACTCTTCTATATGTATAATGGATAACTGCAAGGTAACAGATACAAGTTAGTCCTATAATTCAAAAGGAAAGAAAACGCAGATAGATCTAATTCAGATTATGCTAACAGCTGAGCTGATATTAGCCAACCCCTTATGTGACCATACATGAAGACCTATAATATTCAGAAGGCTTATAGTTCCCACCCTGCCACCATCCTTACACTCACATTTTTGTTGCAGTTTGGAGTTTAGACATTTTCTACATTTCAACTAGCAGCTATATCCTTGTAGTACAGCTAGGAGGGGCCTTGCAATGGAAAGCAGAGATGTCCAGTTCAGTCTCCAGTAATGATGCAGACAGAAGTGTATACAGGCAAATTAATTGTCCATATACTGCTTCTTAATTTAAATGTTTGAAGAAAAAAAGCAATCACATGTCTACATGCTTTTTAATGCTTTGAGTAATTCAGGCAGAGATTGAGGTCAAAGAATGCTAAGACAGGTGATCAGTATTTTCTCAGCACATTGTCTAATTAGCTCCTAACTCCCTGAGAGACTTCAAAATATTATCTTGACGAACTTTGTGCCCACAAAAATTTCATATTATCTGGAAACTTTCCAGCTCCTTTCAAAGTTGGATTATGCCAATCTTTCCTGTGCATTTGCTTGTGATACGAATTTTATAGACTGCAATCATTATTAGGCACACAGCTGTCAAGAGACAGTGACTGACTTGCACACTCGCTGGTTGTCCTTGCTTTAAGCAGGGGGGGAAGACACATTGACAAAGTATATGATTTTTTTAAGCAATCAGCCTATCAGGATCCAATCAGTTCCCACTTTGAAATCAAAATTATTTTAAATGGCACATGGATGAGGTAGGAATTTTAATTCATTTTGTCCAGAACCTTTTCCTAAAGAAAACATGGATATTCAGAATTACTTGGAAGAACAAGAAAGCAGGCTCTGATGTTACCATGGCTATTCTCAGGAGTATTCCTTACAGAGGGAGAGGGATTCACTGATTTCAGTGGCCCTAGTTCATCTGGGCTACTATGTGATATGGCCTGCATGTTTCTGCAGAGGAATAAAACCCCAAATATACCCCCCACATCTCTCAACTGCATGGAGAATTTGGAATCTAGATATACAGTATACCAGCTAGCCTGAATCAACCTAATCCTGGGACACTGTTGCTGACTGCAAATATAACCTCCTAGAAACAATGGGGAAGGAAAGGCAGAGAATTGTATCTCTGTGCATCATAATTCCTCACAAAGATGTTCCAGGGAATGGTTGAAAAATACACTATCACTTCCTGTGTCCTTGTGACAAAATACTTACTTCCATGGCATTAATTGTGGCAGTAAGTACTAAAGGACTGTGCTTTATAAGATATAGTTTATTTTATAAAACTTTTCATGGCATATTTAAAAAAAATTAAATATACATTTTTGTAAACATACCACTATGCTCAAAGAATAAAATTGATTATTTACTGCAAAGACTGGCAACAATTTTAGTCATACCTGTCTCTTTGTGGCTCACATATAAAATACAGTTTCACTTGTATTAAAAACAGAGGGTGTAACATTTTTGTGTTTTATACTGGTTGCTGTTAATTATATTAAACGGATTAGAAATAGGCTACCTTTCCCCGAATGTGCTAAGCAACCAGGGTGAGTTGCAGAGCTCCCTTTAGTCCTGTTTACTCCTGAGATGATCGGTAGGTGTTACATCTGCGTATCTCAAATCAAACAACAGGTATCAAAGCCCCAACTAGCTGTTCAGAGTATATCCTATTTCAGCTTTTTTGTAGATACAGCAACACTATATGGTTGGTTACCGCGTACAGGTACTACCTGATCATTTTAGAAACAGGTGTCTAATTTTTTTCTATATGGTCTATTCCACCCCCGTCTTTAAAAAAACAAAAAATCTTTAACTCCTGTTAGACTACACTGTACTGAGTCATCAGGATCCTGCTAACAGAAATACAAGCCTCAGCTATTATCAAGTTATCCTACTGAGTGTGACTGCTCCCAGCTGCAAGCACTCAGCCTGCCAACCTGATGTCACCTTTGTTTTCACTTATTAATTTCAGTTCCTGCTAGTCTGCCCTGTACTTACAGAATCATAGGAATACCCTCACACAGCTTTCATTCAGTCAGTGCACCTTCCTGTATTTTACTGCAATTTAGTTACATATTGATACTGCAACCACAGGTGCTACCAATTTTAAGTCTTTGCAATGGTTCAGAGAGAACGTGACTTTTTCATCCAGAAATCAGAAAGGCTAGTCAGTTTGGGAGTGCTGGCAATGTATAAAATTAAGCAGGTCACTAAGTCTTTGCAGGGATGATAAGAGTTATAGGAGCTTTCCTCTAAAAGAAACCCACATCATTATTCAGGCATTATACATTACACCACTTTTAGGGTAAAAGGAAAGTAACCATTTGACATGGCACTCTGTATGATGAGGAGTGAATATTTGGCTGAGGGCTCTAAAGCAAACCTCTACCTTGATGGAAAGGGTTATGGAATCTGTAATATCTATACAAAACCAGCAGGACCTTAGCTTAATAAGGTCTCATCCAAATGACTTGCGCACTAAACTGCGTGGAATTCAATTTCTCTACCTCTGAAAGATGAAGGGCAAGTTGATCCTGTCAGGGATTTAAATTTATGGCTTCATGGCCACAAAATGCGAAATGTATGCCATGGAATAAGCCTGCTCAGCAGTTAGAGAATATCATATGGTTTTCTGAGCTATTATAAAAAAAAAAAGAAGATGTGGGAATACAACAATAAAAAGGAAGTAAAGGCTATATAATTAGTACTACATATTGTATACACAGGCACTTAAGGGAAAAGATGACATTTTTGGCAGGATATCTTTAAAAAAATAAGAAAGTGGAGGAAATCAGCACAGTGATAGAAGACTGAAAAAGATGACTTCTTCCTATACTCAGTTGTCCTGAAGTTGGCCTAGAAACCACTTCTGTAAATAATGGAGTATCACTGTAGCAATCTGTGGCCATCAAAGCTGGGCCAGATGGAAAGCTGTTGTAAGTGACTCTGTTTAGAGACATTTTGCCAGTTCACAGCAGGTCAGGACACAGCCACAGTCAGCTTTTTTCCTGTGAGAAACATGTTCTTCCCTCTCTCACAGGTGAAATTCACCAGGGCAATTGTCATAAAAGGGAGCCAGATACACTGGTTGCATCTATCCAGAAATTTTACTCCTCTACTATAAACCTTGGATTATACTCTATCCACATGCAATGAAACCAGGTAACTTCTCATAGCTTTCATTCACCATGTAAGCTAAGCAGAAAACATTTACTTCTGTTCACATAGTGTGGTAGCTTTCTCTTCCAGGCTAATTAAGTGGAGAGCATTTGCTGGGATTTGTAGCCTCAGTTTAAAACAGGAGGCTGAAATGAGTAGGCTATCTTTGCAATTTCCACGGTAGACCATTTTTCTGCATGTAATCCATTTCTGCAAATCCGAACAATAATTTGGAACAGTGATAATCCTCCATAACATTGACCCTAAAGATCTTTACAGCAACACAAATGAGATCAAAGGACAAATGAAAGTCTCTTAATCCCTCTAAGTGTGAGTTTAACCTAATCTTACATTTCTGTCTTTTAATTCTCTCTAAGTCTGTTTTTAACTTTGCTTTACATTCATTATCCTTTTTCACACACTAATTCCGTTAAAAAAAAGCACATGTCTCAGTACATTCACATTTCTCCACAGGGATGGTATTTTTCATATGAAACACTAGTTTCTCTTGCCAGCTGTGAGAGTGGGAAGTAGGTGGAGGGGAGAAGTGGATGCAGGTTATGCAATGTAGAATTGCAATGGAGGCGATGAATGAGGTGCAGAAAGAGACCATTGTGATAGCTATGTCACTTGTATGACCACAAAATCCAAACAATAACTTTACAAAATAAGATTGTCAGGGACAGTAACTTCCTTTTACAAAAGAATTTACCTTGAATTAAACAAAATATACATATCAGGAGAGAACTGCATAGTTTAATGAGCAGAAAGAAGAAAAATACCATGGATATATTTTTTGTGACCTAATTTTTCAAATATATTATTTTAATCAGCGTACAATACTATTTTCACTTCTGCCAAAGGATTACATCTAAGAGCTTGTCAGGTGCATTATTTAAACAGCTTTATAATACTGTTTAACATGGACCTTTAGTACAGACGAAAGCTTGTTGAGCCAGTGGCAAAACTCCTGTTGAAATCAGTGAGCTATGAACATGGTCTATCTGTGCCATGCTAAACACTATAGGGCTCAATGAATGAAACTGCACACAAATGTAGTGTGAGAGGGAAGTATGAAATTCTATCTTTTGCCAGAATATTACATACCACAAAGCTCTCTTCAGGTCTATATGTAAAATTTTGAAGGGATTTTCCTTTGTTGAACAGAATTTAATATAAATCAGAGAATAAATATAATACATACTACCGTATTCCCATTATAAGTGGATGATGGGTTGGGCCATACATGGCAATTAAAAATAATGGTTTTTACACAACCTTCAACTTTTGCCATCTCTAAAAAACTGACATCTGGAAAACTGAATTAAGAGGAAGACTATTTCTATAGTGTCTTTTTTCCCCTAAAGTCACCCTGATTACATTTGCTGTTGGAGATAGTAAAAGGTAGGATACTTTTTAGGTGGTTTGGAAAATCTCATTCTAAAATGGACAGACTGAGTAGGGCATGTACCCACAACACAGGAAAAAGTCAGGTTCAACTTTCTGCTCACATTCATTTCAAACATAACTGCAGCCAAGCATTCTCCTACATCAGTAAGGGGAGTGGTCTTTTAATGGAGATGTATATGTAGGGTATATTTAAAAAATCACCATGGGTTTTACCAAAAAGATTTATAAAAAAAAAAAAATCAGCATTACTGAAGTTACCCAGCATTATTTGATCACAATTAACTATTCCTTCTACCTTGCCAACCTCATGTCATAAAAGATCTCATAGCTTCTGACTGTCTTATTAATGAGGTCCTATACACATTTTGTAATGCAGCTATCACTCTATAATATTTTGAAGCCATGCCAACATTTTTATGTTACACAGATTTGTGTATTTTGGGATACTGAGGGTTTTTTTCATTAAGCATTATTCTTTGCTAATGTGTAGTTAATAACATAATGGAAAAGCTTTTAAACTGCTCTGAGGATCAAACCACTCATACTTGTTTAACTGCTCGATTTCCTAATGGATATAGTGTAGGCTTTAATATTCTGCTCATTTACATTACTTACCAGAAGAAAATAGAGAGACCTTTAACTGCTTGTTCTAAAAACAACAGTAAATCATGTTTAAGTTGATTGATTTCTGCATATATATTAACACAGACATGATTTAGATTATTTTTTTTTTAAACCTAGACTGGAGAAACAACATCCCTATTGCTTGATTGAACTTGACTTATCTCACAGCTGGATTCACTCCATTGTACAAAGTGTGGTACTAAGTTAAAATAAAAATCCATTCCGTCCATAATTAACAGAGCTACACTGATTTACATCAACCACTGCTCTGGCCCTGTACATCTGATACCATAACTGGAAATCTTTGTTCAAATACATCAGACATAGAAAAACTTTTGAAGTTTAGATTATATCCCCTTCATTCACTCTGAGAAATACTTTAGCCCCTAACATATTCATTGAAATTGACATCAGCTGAGAACAATGGTAAGAACTGCATGCACCACACAGGCAACTCTGGAACATGTTCTCTTTCATTTCAGTCCTGCCTTCTCTCTCCCACAGCTCTTCCAGTAGCTGCATCACAATGGTGAATTTATGGCTTAAATTCTGGTTAAAATCTTGGTATATAACCCCGGTTTGAAACATCCTCAGTCGCTCCCAATTAGGATGTAAAAGTTAACTGAGCCCAGATCTCCATATATAACTATCAATTTCATGAACACCACCTCAGAGTCAAATGTTCATCCATGTACGTACCACCATCAAACTAACAGACACAAGGCATCTGCCTGCAAAGCACCGTCTCTTAAACCAAGACCTGTCTGTATCAAAAAAAAAAACAACCCCAAAGTCAAACTTAAAACTGAAATGTCTAAGAGAAAGAACTAAGGCAGTTCTCCAGATATATTGCAATGCTGATTGATTAACTTCCTACAAGCTTGATTGCTCCACCACCGTAATGTTAAATAATGTCTTACTCCTCAAGAACCCCCACTGATACTCTTTGGAACTATCCAGAGATCATAGCACTACTCAGCATGAGCAGGCAGTGAGGGTATCAGGGACACGCTCACAGCTGGACACAAAGAACAAAGATCTTAACCATTCTCCTAACATTACCTTCTGTGAGTCCAGGGACTGTCCGAATTCCCAAGAGGGAATCTCAAAGGCAGAACTGATAGTCCAGGAGCTGTTCTCTTATAGAAATGGCCACATTTAGAGCCTTAGAATAGTTGCCCTGATATCTTTTACTGAGGATGCTATGAAAAATTAGTGTCATGAGTGTCAAAATAATCATAATCAAAGTGATTAAAAGTTACTGTCATGAATGCTAAAGTAATCAAATCCATAAAATGCACCACAAAACCTATTAGCTACCTAAGGCCACTTATCCAGTTTGAAAAATGATATTTCTGTTGTCTGAATGGCAGCTGCAATTCAACAATACAATCACACCCCAATCACTCTCATTAGTTGAGTGGCTAATACAAATGGTGTGTTAACTGTAAGAATTGGCATTTCACAGAAGTCTGTTAGATAAACAAAATCAACAAAGGTCAGAGAAACATCAAGGAGAATTAAATAGTATACATGCAATCCTTTTTGATTGTTAATAAACCTTCATTATTTTTTTCTGACAAAGCAATATCCTTTAAGAAGACTGCTTAGGAATTAAAAAAAAAAAAAATAAATTACCTGAGAAGTATTTCAGTGTAAAACTCTCAAGTACTAAATCAGTTATTCAGTTGGATTACACAGAACCCTGAGATCCAGATGTGCACTGCCTTCCTCTTTGCCCTGGACTCCTTTGAAAGGTGAGCCAGGCATGCAGACAGAGAGAAGACTGTGGCATACTCCATTAAGATTCCAATAACTCTGGACTCAGGATACAGGGCACGTCCAGAGCACCTTGCCTTGCAGTAAGAATACAGGCAGGATGCACACATGTGGACCCAAGACTCTTAAGTATACCACAGAGTAAACAGTGACCACAGTGACCAAGATGAAATACAAAGATTTCATGAATTAATGTTTGCTCCTCCATTAAGTTGAATGGACAGGTTTGGGAGGTGGTAATGTTGAATATTGACATGGTAGATTTGTGTTCCAATGACCAACGTTATCCTCAGTCTCCTCAGCATGTAGTATGACAGTGAGGAAGAACATCCCAGTCCTCAGGATCTCCTGTGAGTTTGGTATAATGTCTTGCCATCTTTGGCACCTACCAGCAGCTTCCAGCTTGGTTTGACTGAAACTGCTATCTCTACAATTTGGCATCTGAAAGTCAAGTTTATACAAATCAATTCTTGCCCTCAGTAACATCTGTCTAGCTCTACTGCCACCAAATAATTTGGGTCTTCTTACAGCCCTCAGAGCTCTCAGTGGCTGAGCACTGCTTTCAGCAGCCACTGCATTTGGTTAACAAATCTGTTGATTATGCACAGCGTTGACAATTGTCATGAACTGAATCCAGCTTGTTCTGCCAAGGAGCAAGAAAAGTAATCCATCAATCACGATTAAAATATTTTGTTAAAAAAAAATAAATCAAGAAACTAGGTATATATATGAGTTGAGAGAATCAAGCCTTTAAATTGATGCATATATGACTCTGTAATACAGTAGACCAACAACCCAAAACTTCTACATGCAAGTGAATATGTCCCCCCGAAAGTCACAGAAGGGAAGGGAGGTCTTAAATCATGCGAATAAGCTATTGAAATAGCATAAACAATTCCATTTGAGCCTGAAGTTAATTATGGCACTGTAGCTGTCAAAAGATTCATCTGAAGCACTTGCTGCCTAAATTGAAGGTTGGACATCCAAATTGAAATGTCATTTTTATTAGTCTCTGACACTTAGAGAAATAGCCTCTTCTCTTCTAGTAGGCTATACCCATTAACTCTCATTAGCGCTAATGGAGTTATGCACATACATCACATGCACATACATCACTAAACACCTTTGTAATATTCATAATGTCACATTAGATAACAGCTGTTTTATTGCAGTATGGTAGGAAAGATTCCAATATGGCATACTTGACAGCATCCTCTGAAGTAACCACTGGCCACTTCAAGATTTTAAACTGACATATAATGTAAGATACAAAGCTAGATCTTCATGCAGATCTAGAATAGCTCAGCTGATGATTACATCTGATGTGAGTTGATTCGTTTAATAGAGTTACACTATACATATATACTACATCAGATCTGGTTTCAGGGAGCAGCGAGAGCAGGTCTTTTACAGAAGAAAAATCCAGGAGCCATGAAAGATCACAACACAAACAACACCCTTACCACCAGGGTGCAATCCCACATGATCTGAGCAGGACACACAGAACTAAGAGTTGATAACTGTTGTGGATGAAGATATTTGACATGGTTATGATTTAGCAACAATTTAAGATTTATGAATGGTTGGAGGTAGATCAAAAGGTTGAATTTTAGCACCACTTAATCATTAACTAATTTAAGGATTAACAAAGTGATTCAGTAGAATAATTAAAACAGCAACTTAATTACAGATTCACACTAACTTACTACAGGGCATCCTAAATCAAAGTATATGTACGTGCACACGTGTAAACACAAAACATACAAACACATACCATTCAAGGAGCCACGCATACACCACCCGAGTCTTTAATTGCTAGGACCAAGGTTCCTTCGCAGCAGGCAACCAGTGAGCTGACGGGCACCCATTTCAAGTCCTCACACACAGATTTGGATCCACTAAAATACAGAAACCCACACTCATGAAGGCTAATGTATATATTCAAACACACAGGTAGGTAGAGAGGTGGATGAGAGAGAGGCTAGCCTATAGTTAAAATTTCCTTTTTCTCAAGTTTAAATACAATGCATCGGCATTCTTCAACAGGTGATAATTGAGCCTTGAGAAGTTTGACTTTGCCCTCACCTTTCATTATGCGTGAGAGATGTCCTACCTCAGGGGAGATACTGATCACAGCCTACTGTGATCCAAGAAAGCTCAAAGGGTCTTGCTTAGAGTCATTATTTGTAGGGTCTGAGATAATTGCCTTTTATCAGGTACTTTTCCATTTCAATCCAACTTGGACAATGAACAGCTTTCCACCAGTTGCACAAGCCGAAAACTTTCTAGACTTTGACGTTCTGTTATCCCCCAGTTTTGGGCCATGACCCAGATACATATGTACCAGGCTGTCAGGAGGCAATCAATTATCATTACTGTTCCCAAGCAATGGGGGAAGCAAGAGCCAGGCATGTTAAAAGCGGTGACTGAACACTCTGGTCCACTGCCCCTTTTGGCCACAACCCAGGTACAGATGTACTAGACTGTCAGGAGCTGATCAAGGGCTGCTGCATTCCACCATCTATGCCTGACATTGTAGGTTGGTACGTGGCCCAGGATGGAGAATCACACCACACAGCCCAGGAGTGGAAGGGCTGCATCACCACAATAACATGGCCCCTCAACAGCTCCACACAGGGCAAGATGATAAATCACATCCAGAATACATCCAGAGAGTCCAGCGAGAAGTAGCAGGAGACTGGGCCAGAGGGACTAGCAAAAGAATTACAACATACCTCAAGTTCCAGCTAAGAAACAAAGGCAGATACAGGCCTGCAGGCAGGTATACCTACAACACAGCTCACAAAATCTGAAGCCTCAGGCCTAGGCTTAAATGGAGCTACTGGACCATAGGCAGGGGGTAGGGGTGCAAGGCCCAGGTGAATCTGATCAGGGCAATTAAGAACTATATTAGTGCACTCAGTGCCCTGACATCTGGGGCAAAATATAATTTTTAAACAAACACTGCAAAGAGACTTAAATCCAGAAAGGCAAAACCTAAAGGGATCATATGTCATATTTTGCCCAAATTATGTATATTATTTTAAATTTTTTACCACCTTTCCTAAAGATATTCTTTTTGACTTGTTCTCCCTGCAAAACTATGGCTGGGATGCTGTCTGTAGCAGCTCTTTTTGGGATGGACTGTATAACATCCAAGCCACCTCAGCTGTGGTAGGCAATTTTAGTTATCTGTCCAGGCATACACACATTTCCAATTTTAACATAATTATCCTCATAACCTTCTGTCGAAGTCCAGAAATGTAATCATTCTGATTTTACTGATGGGCAGTTCATGCTTAGAGAATTAGCTGAATTGCCCACAGTAATTTAGGAAATCTGTTGCAGAGCCAAGCCTATAACTAGGGTTATGTATGGCCCCTAACACCGAACCAGTCTTCCTCTTGGAAAAAATAAGAATTTGGCCTCTCTTAGTCACTCTTCATGTCCCAGTGCTACTCCTGTTTCAGTGTAATAACATGTAAGACCGAAATTCTGTGGCTTTTTTTTAATTGACAAGCAACTGAGAACAGTGGCTCATGAAATGCTTTTTAGATTTTGTCTTTCACGCAACTGCTAGAAAAATTAGAATTTTTGTTGTTGTTGTTATTTGGATTTCAGAATCACTATCCTCGCACCTACCATGCTTTTTTAAAAACTTGAAATTTAGGTTATTAGAAAAACAATTACAGAAACCAAAGTGCTACCGATAATCATTAACAACAAGGAAAACCTGATCCGAAGAACAATGCTGGAGATCAGCAAACAAATGAACTCTTTGGAGTATATATAATAATATATATTAGGCTTCAGGACATCATTGCATCCAGCATTAAACTGCATGTTAGACACAGACCTGTTAATTAAATTGGATTCATTTTGACAATTGTTAGGTGAAGGCTAGCAGAATAAAACTCCAGTGTACTCTTTGGGGCAGGGTGATTCTGTCTTCCTGTTTGTTTGGATACCTGGAAACTATCATGCTAGAAGTATGTAATGAGAATGATAACATTTGCTTGATGCCCAGTTTAAATGTCTTGTTTTGTATGGCTCTTAAACTAACTGAGGTGCATGGGAAACTTGAGGTTGTTCCTGGGTGGTCTGAATCAATTCTTTTCTCTTTAGCTGAGCAATCTGAAGGAGCAGCCATCTATGCTGTCAGTCAGCACAGGCTATTCTGCCTTTGGTTGTGTACAAACAGGATGTCGCATCTCAGAAGACCAAGTCCACAGAGGGGGATTATAACAAAACCCACAAAGATGCTTGTTTTTATTAAGCTCTGTGCCTTTTGTTATAATCCCATAATGCTTTACATTATTGATTTGGCATTCCTGGCAGCAATCTATCAATAGGAAATTGAGCTGAATCTTTTCAGCTGAAGAGAAGGATGACTAATTGCCTGACATCTTCAAATAGCTCTTGCAACGAATTAATTCTTGCACTTAGATACCATGTTTTATTAATGTTGGGATCCAATCTACCATAAAGGCAGTATGTAATAAGACTGAAAACATTTACCATTGATTGCAATATCAGCTCCTGACAGCTCTGTGGTACTTCTCAGATACCAGCTATAGTAAGCTAGTAAACCACGTAGAGTTCCAAGCACTAAGTAGCTCCATGCATATTGTTGCATCCACCTTAGTCATCTCATTTCCTCCTGTTCAGAAAACAGACGGCAATGAAACTGATTTGAAGTAGTTACGTATAATCTCTGCTAAATGGTTGTCAGAATTTACTGCAGTTGTTATGTACTGTAGATACACCAAATGGCAATTTTTGAAAGACTTTCATAAATGCCATTTTTGAATACTTTCACCTCTGGAGCGATTTGAAATGAGGAACTTTCCAGCATGGTCAGATAGGCTGCTACAAAATAAGAATGGAAGACAGCCATTCACTGAGCTTTGAGGTTTCATCATTTTGGGGACACAAGTGGGAGGTGGAAAGGATTGTTTATGTATGACAAAGCAACCTGCCTTTAAGATAGGGGTCGCTGGGTGAGAACTGCTTATCCCTGCCTCCAGTTTGTTTGGAAAGTGGTCTCATGGGCTTCAGTTGCAAATTTATTTTGTAGTATTTTGTGGTAATACATACTGCAATATTGTTGTCCCTAAACCTGCAGAATGCAAGGCAAGTAAGAGAACAACTTTAAAGTTAAACAATAGAAAATTAACAACAATCATTCTCATTCTTAGCACAACCTCAATGTCCTATATAGTCTCGTTTAAGGCACATACCCTGCTCTCTAAATGGGAATTACATTAGCATGCCTGTGATGTCTGCCCTCCTTGGACAGTACATGTGTATATCACTGTCCTCTAGAGACTGGAAAATAACCATCCAGCGCTGTGTACCCTTACACCACTAACAGTAGAAATTCAGATGAAGTCAAGTGCCTTCCCTCTCCAGCCAGATGTGAACTCCATTCTGATGGGATGCTCTGAAGTGTCTAGAAAGCACAGGAGAGGTCAGTGGACTGGGAGGGAGAGCGCCACAGAGCATTCCAGGTTTGTGGCAGTACTGCAAGAGTGACATTATTAATGCTCCTACCTGTTAGACATTCTATGTTTAACTGATCTGCTTTTCACAGAATCACAGAATCACAGAATAGTCAGGGTTGGAAGGGACCTCTGGAGATCATCTAGTCCAACCCCCCTGCCAGAGCAGGGTCACCTACAACAGGTTGCACAGGACGGTGTCCAGGCGGGTTTTGAATGTCTCCAAAGTGGGAGACTCCACAACCTCTCTGGGCAGCCTGTTCCAGTGCTCCACCACCCTCAAAGTAAAGAAGTTCCTCCTCATGTTAAGATGGAACTTCCTATGTTCAAGCTTGTGCCCATTACCCTTTGTCCTATCAATGGGCACCACTGAAAAAAGACTGCTCCCATCCCCCTGGCATCCTCCCTTCAAGTATTTGAAAGCATTAATAAGATCCCCCTCAATCTTCTTTTCTCTAGACTAAAGAGACCCAAATCCCTCAGCCTTTCCTCATATGAAAGATGTTNGGAGGATGACCTCCCTCGACCTGCTGGCCACACTTCTGTTGATGCGCCCCAGGATGCCATTGGCCCTCTTGGCCGCCAGGGCACATTGCTGGCTCATGGTCATCCTGTTATCCACCAGGACTCCCAGGTCCCTTTCCACAGAGCTGCTCTCCAGGAGGTCAGCCCCTTTTACAACATGTGATGACATTGCTAAAACAGACTAAGAAAGAATCAGCAGCTTGCCATGGAAACATGTTAGTAAATCATTTTAGAGTTGAAAGAAGCTTTTATATTAATGAAATGGCTTTGTATTACAAACCTAATCTGGATAACCTGCTTAATCCTCTGTCATCTTAATTCATGAATTTATATTAAGAATTCTCAAAGGTCTGGTACACTGGTCTGAAATTTTTAATTCCTTTCTAAGTGTATCAAAATCACACACCTGAATTTTGTCAGAAATGAAAATACAATGTACCAAATATTTCTTAAACAAATGGAACTTGAAAGTAAATATCCCCGAAACATATTTGGTGTATTTTCCTCTTGAAGATCATTGTAAATATTAAATATATCATGTTAGTCTACAATTTAAAGTGACTTATATTACTTAGCAATTCACACGTAGATGTTTTTCAAAGGGAATTTGAAAATATAGGTAATCCTCACAAATCATTAATGTTATTTAAGTCTCATAATATTTTTAAAAGGTAATTTAGAATGCTTTTCTTTTTCAGTAGAAATATCTTGGATATGGCAAGCAAATCTGAGAATCAGCAGAAGACATACAATAAGGCCCACTATCTACAGCCTTCACTGTCTACAGCTCAAAAATCCCCCAGTCATTCCAGTTGCGTACCTCTACTACAGTAATAGCTTAGTTACATCTGTTTTTGCTATTCCAGAGTTGAGAATGCAGCTGTAAGATTCAACCTAACTTCAACTACAGCTATGGTGAATTCAAAACTATCTATTGTTAATTTTTCTTCCCTGTGCAATGAAAAGGTTTTCAAAGGAACAATATTGATCCCTTCAATTCCCTCAAAAAAAATGTACTTTGGCATACTCAAAAGCATCTTCCTTTATTTTGAAAGTTAATCATTCTAAGGTTATACTATTTCATTGTGTTTTCTATGGGCTTTTTTTTTTTTTGCTGTAGGGCAATGTTGTCATGCACCACTAAGGCTATCACAGCTTGCAAATGCAATTTTTTTTTTTTTTTGTTCTTGCTATACTGCCGATACAGATAATACTTCAATAGTTTTCTCAGCCAGCACCAACAGAGAGCTGGCTCGTTTAAACTATCTTTGAATTGTATCCAATTTGGCTGCAAGGCTGGATTTTTCATAGCATAACACAGGGCAGATAAAGACCAATTTTTGCCACAGAGTTCTATTTCCTTGCAGTTCTACCTTGCATCTGTACTTCAACATATCATTTGGATTACTACTAAATGCATCGCATACCAGTTGCATCTTCAAACTTTCTGGGATCCTGCTGTATTTTCAGGTGTAGTACTGAGTGTTATACTGCTGGCAATGACATTCACAAGGTTTATGCCAGATTTGGCAATGAGAAAACTGAGGTAACCAGCATATTTATACAGTGTAAGACCTCATAAAGACTACTTTTAGAGTGTAAGACCTAAGAATAGCCAACAGACTGCTGTAACCCAGAGCAGAAATGTAAGAGCTAATGCAGAACAAAATTAATGGAAATGCTTAGATTGGACACCCTCTGACAGTAATAGTCCAAAGGAATTTGATTCCTCCTTGTCAAGCAGAGTTGCTACACAATTTCTCATCTGGCCAAACACTGGCAGCAGCTCCAATAAGATAACACAATATTTTTCAGTCCTCCTTTTATCATTTCTAATGGCATATGCCAGCAGTGTATAAACACTTGCTACAGCACACTTTCTTCTACCTGAAGATGAAAGGAGTATATCAAAGTTGGAGGTGAGGGTGGTTGCTGAATTTTAACAGCAGTCAATAAATCACCAAAATTACCAATGCAGAACTTCCAAGAGTTATTTGTAAATATTATACTTCGCTGCATTTGTTTATACAACCACTGTGTGGCTCCAAGTCAGATAAGCAAGGCAAGTTAGATTCTTTGCTGATAATCACCTTGCATAACCTCTTCGATTCATTTTCAAGCAGATGAAGATCTGGCCCACAGTGTTTTTGAAAAGGGCCAGACTGAACTCCAAATTGTCCTGATACTCCCATTGTTTTACCATTTCTCAGTTGCCCAAATGTCCCTTCTGTATTCATTTGCTTCCTCAGATACATAAAGTTATTATCCCTATATCAAAACCAGGGCAGTAGTGCTTGACAAAATCCAGGTGTAATTTTCACATCAATTAGCTGTTTGAGACAGCAAGTTTTACAGTCCATTTTTTGTGCAATGTATTTGATTTATGAGATATAAATTCTTTATCCCACCAATGGCAAAACCAAAGCAATTGCCCTGCCACACAATTTATTTTATTTCACTGCTTGTCTGCTCTGCAGAATCTCAAACTTCCCCAGTACTCCCCACGTTCCTATGCTTCATCCTGACTTTTCTTCAGAATTACTGAGTCATATTCACAGCGAACGCACCCTTGGCAACCAAATGAATTACAGACAAACAGACTCACTCTCTTCACTGTTCAATCCCTGCCTATGGCTCTTCTGGGTTTTCCAAAAGGTACTTCCCAGCTGGAGATACACAGGCCACTCTGGCTGCTGACTTGCTGACCTGTTTATCCCTGTTTGGGCTCATGCAAAAATACCAATAAGACAAAACATTTTGTCTTGGGTTTGAAGCAGTCCTGGAAAAGGGCTGTCACACCTAAATCTACAATGTTGTCATCTCATAACCTCTTGTGAATCTACCTAACAGATATTACTATTGACCGGATGTCAATTTTGCATGTCTTCTCAGAGCAAGAAAACTGAATTTGAACAAGAGGTAGGTATCAATTTCCCATTCCTCAAATTGGGTTAGCAGACTTATCCACAAAACTAACCCTCCACTCCTTTGGGATCAGGAAATTGGTACAGCACGAAGAAATCATCAAGAAAATTTGAAGCAAGCTGAAGCAAATGCTTCCATGAAATTAAGTGGTACTTTGGTAGTTCTGCCTCCTCTACTGGAATTTGTGACCAGCTGAAAAAAATCATCTGGCAACAATCTCTTTCACTCCATTTACATGTTATTTTAACATCATTTCAAGCTTCCTTCACAATCATAAAATATTTTGCATATTACTTTCCCACTGTATCAGGAGACGCAACTTTGCAAATTGGTGCAGTATATGAAATTTGAACTATAGGGAATAAGTAGCTCATGATGCTAAAAGTTATGAATCTAATTGAACTTTCTAGGAGGCAGATTATTCCACTTCTCAAAACTGGTTTCCCAAGCCACTTTTAGTCTAAAAATATTTCAGATATTATACTCACTTTGCTTGTCAGACTTTTAAATTCATCATTTAGTTTCACAGCATAATGGGTACAACCTCTTTCGCTTCAATAAGCTGTCTTTCACACACTTTTGATACCTTCTCTTGAAGTTAATGAGTGAACTTCCTGCACCTTGCTACTGTTGGGGATGATAGGAAGACCAGTTGCCAGCTCTCACTCTCCTTCACTCTCTCCAGTCTCTTTTTACATGACAACATAGTCTGCAAAATTCACTACTAGCAGTCACAGAGGAGACCTGGCTTTTCTTTTGGTGAGGTAAGATCTATTAATGCATTTTCAGAATGGATAAGCTCATATTCGTACAGTCAAAGATTCCATGCCCTAAATAATACCCTATAGTATCGTTATATAGAGCAAGACAGAATTTATTTGAACCACAGAGAGTTCACTAAATGTGCACCTTTCACTGGATCCACCACAATTTTAACTTTTTCAGTCCCAGGAATAAATTTCTAGCCAAAACAGACACAGTTATGGCAACAGCTCAAGGACATAAGTCTAATACAGGGGAGATGAAGGTTTTAACTTTATTTATGTGACATTAATCAGAGGGATTGTGGTAAAATCACCTCTCATCCCATTCCCCAAGTCTGTTCAGTAACTACACTGATATTGTGGGATTTGTCTCTGATGTTACAGACGTAGCCTAAATAAAAAACCCAAACCAACATAAGCTGTCCTCGTTAAATTGTGATGACAACTTTAAATTCCTATGACAAAGGTAAGTATCTTGAGAATGGTGAGTGGCTTGTAATACACTCTTATTGTATGCATAGATAATGAGATTTCCTTTTGTATGAAAGAAGGGACACAAGAACTGATACAGCCAGTTCAGCCTGGTATTTGAAAAACATCTCTAGTGCTATCAAGAATATGACTCAGTCCCTTGGCAAATGGACATATGCTATGGCAGGTAGTAACATTTAAGGAAAGGGAAATTCTTTTTTTTTTAAACCATAATTTATATTTCTGTACCTTAGCAGTAAAAATATCAAAGATTTGCAGACTGAAACAAGGCAGGTACAAGATCCTTTCTGGAGAAAAAAGAGGTTACTTACAGAATATTTGAAGCTTCTGAAGAGCTTCTCCCCTGTGTAAGAATGCCAAAGGAATTTATTGATGACATTGTAATAAGATGATATCGATGTTGAGAAGGGACATTTTTTAATACCTCAGTGCCTGGAGTCCCTGATCCTGGAATGAAACAAACAGCTTTCTGGGACAGATTTTAACACCTCCAGTGAGACCTAAGAACCCGCAGTATCTCCCAAGGAAGGTCCACAGTCATGCAGAACCAGACATTAAGCAGACTGAGGTATCAAGACGGAATGACAGTGTTCATCACTGATTACTTTGTCTTCCCCATTCCATTCTTTATCCTGAGACTCCTTTCCCCTCTACTTTCTTCTTCCTTTCCTTCCTCCACTACTTCATCCTGTAAAGAAAGACTGGAACTCTGACACACACAATTGCTGTCCTGAATTTCTCTTGATGAAGGCTATGATGCATGCAGCTCCACAGAATCAGCTATTAGTAAGTGCCTTTAAAAAACTGCCATCTGCCATTGTCACCCTGTTTTCCAGGACCTGCATTACTACGCTCAGCTCAGGTGGCAGTTCCTCCTCTATCCCATGCAGGCAATCCCTGCTGGACAAGAGGAGCTGTCACTTTGCCATCCTAGAACTGTTTGACTTCAGCTTGGCAGCAGATGTTGGCTCTTAGAGCATCTCTGCAGTCAGCAGTTGAGGCAACTGTTCCGTGTTCCTTCTAAGTCCCACTGGCTCATGAAAAGCAGTGTGAAACTCACCTAAGGCAACAGCTAGGAGAGAAAACATCAAATCACAGTTGAAGTATCGTTCCATTATCCATATATTTCAATAGGAAATTTCTTTTTTTTCTTTCTTCTTGTGCCAGGCGACAGCTCTTCGCAAAAATAAACTGATTAGATTTAGCAGATTTTAAGAGGCACATGCATGGGAACAATTTTTATCTCCAAACCTCTAATATACTGACACCAATCTGGCACTAAAATATTTTAATATAAATTCAAGCCATCAGGATATCAGTCACGTAATATAATACAGATGCTGTAAAGCAGATGTGTGTAAAATAATCACTTAATTACAAAGCTGTAGGTCTAGCAGTATTTTGCTATACTATAAAATGACACAGCACGTAAACAAGAAAAGCAGCTCAATATATAGATTACTTATTTTGTGCTGCCTTCCTTTGCAGCAAACTATGCTATCTTCTTATTCAAGCAGCATGGCACTAATTCAAAATGCAAGACACTTGCCTTTCCCAGAGTACAAAGTGGGCTGTTTATATCTGACAAGGTTTTTGCCTTCCTTTTCTCCTGCCACCCTCCAGCCTCCACACATAACCATATAACATGGTTTAGACAAATTTTTTCAAAGCAGTCTTCTCATTTCTTTTCTTTTTTTTGTGAGTGTGAATTTATGAAGGGACTAAGATCTGTCACAGACCAGAAGCTAAACTAACATGCTACTTATGCACATGCTTTATCAGCATCACCTCCGGGAGATTTCCTGCTTCTAAGCTATTGTGCAAATAGCCTTTGTTTCATAGCAGTAGAAATCTCCTTTGTCAACATTAGCATTTTGTGTTCGGATTTATTACAGATCCTAACAATAATAATCGTTTCCCTTCTTTAAAGATACCTACCTATTACATAACTTTTTCTATTGACTTTCACTTCACCAAGGGGATTACTAACATTTCCCATTCCTCAGGTGGGAAAACTGAGGCACAATGGCATTATCACAGTCACCCATCAGCCCAGGTGCGAACAGAACCCCTGTTTTCCTAATGGTGGTCTCGTGCTCCAGCAAGCATCCACACTGTATCAAATTTAGCTCTCTCAATACAAGCAGCAGCTTCTAAACAGCAGTCATTTGTTAGGCATTGCTAATGTTTCCTGTCAAGAATTGTTATTAATTGACCACACCTCATCTCCTTAATTTCCATGTTCTTATGCACATCAAAAATTGCTCCACAAAAAACCCTTCTGATGACACAGTGCAGTGGAAAGCAGAGTAAGGTAATGAGAGAATCGCCACTGTACTTGAGCTTTTGACCACAATAAATAAGTCTCCCTGCCTTACTGGTGTTTACCCTTTCAAATACCAGACTACTTCCTCTGGGAATGAATGCTAACAGGCCATGGCCAATACCTACTTATAGTTCTTCCTTCATTTTCCAATATATACCATAAAAATAGTGGTCCTCTTTACCAATCATGGTGTAATTTTCTTTCCTTCCATTTGCTGTTTTGTAACTTCAGCCTACTGTAAATCACATTAAAAGGATAATAATAGTTTTTTTATTGACTAATATATTTTATTTGGCACCTGTTACCTTGGTGGAGATTTCTTCTTCCAGTAATTTACTGTATGTGACATAGTCCTCTAAGCATTAGTCAAAAGGAACAAACACAGTTAAACAGTAGATTTACTCTATGCTCCTTGGGCTTGGGCTCAAAAAAAAATGTGTTACTGTTATGAAAATCTATCAGCATTCTCTGTTTTGCAAAGAAAGGACTTGCCACTGTGCTTACTTGCCACGGAAGCAGCTGACACGATGTATTATCTTATATAAGCCACTTAGGCATGCTTTGCCCATCTATCTATTTAAAATATGAAATAACTCTTATCTAATACACAAGTGTTCAGTGAGACTTAATGAGCTGCTAGTATGTTTATTACAAAGATTCCTAAGAACCAAATGGCATAATATTCCTTTATATATAAAAAATGATTAAAATATCTTATGAAGTATCAATTTGTAAGTAAAAAGGGTTCCAGCTATGAAACCACATTTGCTATTACACTCTGGAGGACATGCTATAATGCTTGTATCTCGTAAGAATACTTCTTTAATTTTAGTACAATCTTTCTCTATCATCACAGTTTACCAGTAATAAAGATTTAAGCACTCCAGCCCCCTATGAGATTTGGTTCGTTTTCACATGTTCTGTCTGATGAGCAGCATTTGCTCACTATGTTAGTCGAGGGAAGTGTCAGCTGTGTTAACATCTTTTCTTTTTTAAGTGCTGGTGCCTTTTGTATGTTAGCCTATGATGAATACGTGCAAGACAGATGTGTCAAAACTGTTCCTCTCCTGAAGATATGTGGAGCCAAATTTTAGGAAACTATTCTGGTATGCTCTGAAACATCTAAAGACTTCCAAATAGTTCCATAAATAGCTGGCTCTTGGTGGTGTAAAGTGAGGGTTCTGAGAAGAAAGAAGAAAATACCACAGAGCAAAAAAGTCAACCAATAAACGAAAGCCTGTGACTAGAGGAGAGAGAAGTTTCCTAACTTTGTGGCTGGCTGCAATACCCTATTATGCATCTCAACACACTATCAGCAATGTAAATGGCAGCCTGCCCGTACGGCACATGGATCAGCAGGTGGCACACATACAGCTGGACATATCTGGCAGGCAGCATGTTCGAGTTTGTCCTTGCCAGCTAACCAGATTTTTGGATCCAATCTCAGAGTTGTTTCACAAAGAGAAAGGATCACTAATGTCCCTTCTCTCTCTTTGCCTTCTTCACTTTAAGACGACTATGAGAGTGTGGTGTGGTGGGATATACATCCTTCACACCCATCACAGCTGGCAAGGAGCCTTGGGGTCCTAGGAGGGGCAGAATAAGTCACTAAGCAGCTACCCAGACTGTACGATGAGCATAGAATAGTTGATGAGCACTGCTTCATTTTCTGCAGCTTTTTAAAGGTCACATGCCATACATTATGAAAATATGATGGTAAAAAAATCAGAAATGCTCTGACACTCCTTTGACCTGCAACCCATAATGGACAGCAAGCCTTTAACACAGAAAAATATGCCATATTGGGAACAGGGTAGTCAAATAAGCTATGTGATCCACAAGTCATGCTATACCTAGAAGTACTGACATTGTGTCTTGTTCGTGAGGGAAAAGAAAAGTGCCAGTGTAGCCTGAGTTGGGTTTTGAAAAACATTTAGTTACACCATCCAAAAGGTCAGGTCCTTCAGTTTAACTCAAATCAATTTAGAATTGCTCTAAAAGAAACCAGGTCAAAATCACAGCAATTTTAGGGGTTAGACAGACCCTAATAATTTTATCTCCCCTCTTGCAAAGCATGAGCCCAAATAGTACTGAAGCACGCAAAGTTGCAGGGCGTAGTGAGCAAATGTCTGCCTACAGGTGAAGGGGGGAAAGACTAAAACAACGAATCTGTTTTGAGGTCTTCTCTGTTAACACTTTTAGTTTTAACAAGCTTTTTCCTTAATAGGACAAGTAGACAAAATTTGATGACCTCCTGAGTAAATGAATTCCATAAATTCCATCAAGTCAATTAATACATGCTTCTTTATACTTATATGTTATACATGAACAGCTTTTCATAATAACAATCCATTCTATTACAAGAGGAACAAGCTTATAAAAAGGGCAGAAAGAAAATTTGATTCCAGATTAACTCCTCCACCCCGTAAAAGAACATTTCATATGTCGTCTTTGAATTTTTCCTTAAGTCTATCTCTATAGCTCTCTGTCACAAAGCAGGTTATCAAAGAACAGCCTTAATTTTCTTCATGAGCAGTGAGAACTACGTACATTTGAAATAAAGGAAAAAAGTTGCAAACTAACAAATGTATATGTACATATGTATATACATAAAGAAGTCACTGTCAATGTGGATGACATACAACACTGAACTTAAGCCTTGGCTTAAGAAATGCCGTTTCCATGTCCAGAATCCCAAATCCTGATCTGGGTCTTGATTTCCAAAACCAGCAGCTGACTCTTGTATTCCTTATTTTGCAAATATTGCTGAAGTATAGAGACTTCACAATTGTATCACAGACAACTTTTTTTTTTAATTGAAAATATTACCTTCACAAACCATTGGAGAACATAAATATTCCTGTCTCTAATTCCTGCTTTGAACCAGTAAACATTCCTGAAAAGAAAAATCAAGAGTTTTCTCACAGCGCTCACAGGTCAGGCAGTCTATATTGTTGTGACACTTTAAAAATTACAGCCACCATCTACAAAACTTGTAGGAACTTCCCTGAAAATGTGTAGGAAAATTCCTTTCCCTTATTCTGCTCCAGACGACAGTGCTATAATTTTCCATCTCTAAGAGGAAATTGTTTAAAATCAAATAAATTATTAGCAAAATTCTTCATGACTTTGAACTGTGTAGGTTTCAGTGGCACATTGACTGATGGACAATAACAAGCTGCTTAGCAAGCAGAGTAGGTACCAAAACAAAACACTTTTATGCAGGAGAAATTAATGCCAATATTTACCTTTTGGTATTTCATTGGTAGGAGAAACATCACTCTATGGCTTAGTGAAGCTTGTAATTTTAGGGTAGTAATGAGCAAGAGTTTCGAAATATAGAGTATTACCCCAGGTGTTTCTCCAAAGCTACCTAACTGGCTGAATTTCTGAATCTATAAAATCAGATCAGACATCTTATGAGACACATTATTATGAAAACAATGGAAATTGAAAACTTTGTGGCTAAGACAAAAATACTACCTCCTCCAGCATACTCTGAGATTTTTATTAGTTGTCCTGATCACGAACTCTGAAGTCAAGAATGGCAAGTAGAAATAAAGGGAGAAAAACGAGCTCACCAAGAAAGAGACTTTTATTACATCCATGCAGGAATGTTATTAAAGTGAAAGAAACCTGAGGGAAAAAGAGCTTTGAGCTATGATATTCTTTTCTGTATAGCTGATGAAAAGAGACTATGAAAGGTCAAACAATTCTAATTCTCCTCCCTGAAGTTAGTCATTCTTCCTGTTGTCAATGTTACTCTGTAGTCTACTTAGCAAAGGCAAGGTTGCATCAGTTCATGGCTATAGCAAGCAGGAAGGAATTAAAAGGAGGAGTGGATGCATTTGTACATTTCCATTTCCATTTTCCATTTCCCTGAAATGATGAAGGTCTGAAAACCAAACCTCATGCCCAGGTCAGAATTCTCTTGACAAAGCAAATGCTATGGAAATTCGGAATATGGGAGGAAGTTCAGTTTCATTGTTTCTACATCCAAAGTTTCACTGGGGAGTGGGCGACTGCTCTGAGCTATTCATTCCTATTGCAATGCCACTGCATACTATGTTACCCTGGCTGACATCCCCCCCTTCCTTTGTACTTACCCTCCCATACTTTGTACAACGCTCGAGAAGATTTAGAAAAAAGTACAGGGTACATGACTAAGAAATAAAATGTGGAATTCCCACTCAGTGAGAAACAATGGGGAGTTATTGCCTTCATTTCACCAAGCTAAGAATTTGACCCACAGCATCAATGCTGCACATATAGGAATGAATAGGCATTTTAGGTGTAATTTCTAGGATTTTGTGATGACCTAAACCAGCTAGATACAAAGGGTTTAAAAGAAATATTTAGGTAGGGAAGGGAGCAATGTATTTTAATGTTTTTAATGAGCTGTATGTCTCCTGAAGATAAAATTGGTTTCAGAGCTTAACATTTCAATGTCATGGGCATGCTGCTGAATTTCCTTTTTATGGAACATGAAATTGCAGCTAGGCAGTTGGAGAAGAAAACACAATCTTGCTTTCTTTCCATATTCATGATAATGAATGATAATATTTGTCATAATAATTTAGTTTTGTTTCAGTAACAGGAACGTTGGTGTTTTTCCATTTCCCCATTTTCACACTTCCTCATCTAATATCAAATATGTTGAAAATGGTGCCAAAATATTCGACAACATTGAAAGAGCAGAGGAGAAATAAAATTATAGTCATAGATTTCATTTCACTCCATTTTCTAAATTAATCAAAATTTCATTTTCTAATTCTTATCTAGAGAACTAGCAATATACCCCAATGAACTTCCACTCCCAAATATGAAAATCTGACAAGCTGACCTTCAAAATTTGGTTTAGCAAATAGACTATCTTGAAAAGAAAATCATTATTATTACAAGCAGCAATTATCCCCACAAGAACAAAAGAAAGAAAAACAATTAGATTTTGTGACATGATCCTACCATTACAAAGTCTCCAAAGTGAAAGATTTAACAAATAATTTCAGGTCACCTTGTCATTGAAAACACAGGGAGACTGTAACTCAGGGTTACTGACTCCAGGTAGAGGTGTGGCAAAACCACACTCATAATCATTATTAGGTTTTTCTTTTTTTCCCCTTTTGTGCTCCAAACTTCACATTCTCATCTCTGCTGCTATATAGCAAAGACCATAGTGACACTTGCTGGTGCAGCAAGGAGTCTGAAACAAAATGCAAAAGGAAGCAGAGCAAACTGCAGTTGTTTTTTTATTTGTGTCTTCCCTTGGGGATAAATGCTCTGAGGATTCCGTTTTCTGCTTGGCAGATCAAGAGACGTACAATTTGTAGAGGTAATTATTCTTCCTCTGATCTACCAGTGTAAGCACTGAAATAGCAGCCTTGGCTATCGCAGGAGCAGTGTGCTACTTGCTAAACTTAGTTGAGTCAACCTTCTCTTTTTTCCCCTTTTTAAAAGATATGTGAAGAAGAAAATACTCCAAGATATACTCTCTCCCTTTGCCCTCCACCTCTCTTCCTGTCTCTTTAAATGCCCCTGTACTCTTTAAATACCTCTGAGTTGTAATAACCTCCCCTTTCAGTGAAAAATGATTGGAAAAGTTTCTCTTCTCCTGTGGCTGGCATGTATGGGCCACCTCAAGACTGCTCGTGGCTCTGCCCAGCTTTCAGAAGAGCAGTGCATTGCTCTGATTCTGCAAGGAGAGCCAGAACATCATGATCTGCTTCCAGCCATAGGAGCTTGAGCAAATGCCTTATACTCCTTGTCTCACCATGTTCTCCACTGCAAAGGGCATTGGGATACACAGATCTGATTTTATTTGAGGGAGAGGGCAAGTAGAGCAATACAGCCATATTAAAAGCCTGCATTGGCTAGAGATACTAAATGGGGTTAAAACCCCTCTCAACCTTGCTGTTAAAGGGAAGTTGTAGTGAATTCTCACTTAGCTGTGAAGATTTACGGGACCCTCAGGTCTCTGATTTGATACTTGGAAAACTAAAGGTGATTTCTCTTATAGGCTGTAACAACAGCAACAGCAGCAGCAACAACAACGAGAACAAAAAACCCAATCAAACAAACAAATTAACAACAAAGGAACATTTTTGCCATTTGTTGATTATGCTGACAAACAATTCTTCTTCACAGGCAATTGCATATCCTAGATGGCTGTTTCATTCAATTTTTGTCCTGATTTAGACAACATGGTTGAATTCATTGTTACAGTACAGGCACCTGGAAGCACCTTTCTTACCAAGTTGTTAAAATTTAGGTCTAAAAGGATAAAAAAAGCGGAGCAGGTACAGCATGTACATGGTAGGTGAGCTTGAATTTACACCTTGCTCCCATCGTAAAACAACATGAGAGAAAATTCCAGGTTTAGTCCTCAGTTGCTCAACTTCTTTCAAAGGTGAAAGTCTTTTTCTTTCCTTTCCACATATTTTCTTATGACATTTCCACATCTTTTACCTCTTCTAAGGAGCCAGGAGTACCATTCCCAACCATACAATTTTTCACAGGTGACAGAGAGGGGAAATAAAGGGCTGCACCTCCTCTTCTACAATGCATTTCAGCAATATCTATAGCATGTTATGTGATTCAGCTAAATGAGCTTTTCTGTTTGCCCCTTGCCTTTTTCTGTCATTCCTTTCCTGTTGTCCATAAATGCCATCTTCTTCTCAGTGTCTCCATTTCATTGTTTACCTTGTCCATTTAGACTGGAAGTATCTCAAAACAGGGGCTTTCTCTCAGACATGCTGTTATGTACAATAGTATTTGGGAATTCTGGGAAAGATTTTATAGAGGTATTTCAAACTCTCAGCTCCTGATAGTTGTAAAGTAAGCTCCACCTATATGTCTTTACAAATCAGTAAGCCAAGTTGTGTGAAAAACTTGTTTAATTTTGGTTTGGTTTTTTTATTTCCCTGCCTAAACAGATAAACCACAAAAAAACCAAGATACACTACAAAAAACAAGATACACCACAAAAATCTATCACCCTCCCCACCAAAAAATGTCCTGGTAAGGCATTAAACAGTTTTAAAATATCGAGATGCATGTGGAGAAAATTAAAAAATGTTGCTTAAAAGTGGGGGGAAATATATAAATCCGTTTTGTATCAAAACTTTCAAAATGAAAATTATTTGACTTGATGAATCTTTTAGCTGAGGCAATTTGACAAACTCAGCATGAATTCATAAATCATGTTAATCAATTGTAATTTGAATTTATACTGAAAAAGTTATGGCCTGAGATTATTGACCAATTCTAGCTGTAACACAGTATTATAGATAAATCCTAGTTTTTGAACGGGTAACCAACTAACATTTTGGTCTTTAATCGCTCAGTGCTTACCTTAGCACAAACAACTGATATATACTGATCACAGGGTGGAACAATCTCTCTGGTAACTTTGCTCTGTCTTCCTACAGCTAACCCACTGTTCAATATCCATCCCCAGAGTAATTAAGAATCTGCTGCTCATCTATATGACCTCATCCCTCTCCTTTCAAGCTTCTATGTACATTAAATAAGATACTTTTGGAGAGAGGATGGATAGTTTCTTTGGCAGCAAAATATGCAGTTTTGAAGCTTATTGAAGTTAGCATGTGTGTGACAAAGAACAGCAAAATCCAGTCACTGTTGAATGATTTGCACTGATTGAGAAGGCTGTCAGGTGTGATCTCTCTGCCAGCTCTATGGTCACTCAACTCAGAGTTCCAAAGGAGTCTAGTGCACTAAACAACTTCCAGCTAGAACAAATGGAAGAATGAAATGGATCCGGGCCACTGCAGCTGCAGCACAAATGCTCCCAAACAAAGCCAAGAGCCCCTGTCATGAGCAGTGTTCCCATTCGTACCAGCAAAAGATTTTGAAGTAGAACAAGATGCCATACGAACAGATTAGATACTGCAAACAGATTAATAATTTGGAAGTAGGCTACAATGAGAAGTGTTGGAAAAAGATAGAGAATCCCTAGTGGTATTCTTTCAAAGATATTCTGAGGAAAAAAAGTACAATGGCTAAATCTTCTATTGAGGACTAGAAAAAAATGTTAATTATAGGGGATGATAAGGGTGAAAAATATCATGTTCAAGGCTTCTAGAACCAAGAGAGCAAAAAAAAATTCCTCCTAAGCAGTAAGAGGCTCTGGTATTATCAATTTTTTAAGCCACTTGGCCTGCAAGTGAATATGCTATTAAAAATCCCCAGCTTTGTGACATTATTAAAATACTTCAGCTGCGAAAACATATTTGCCCAAGAGTAGGAGCAAGTGTTAGTCCTAAAGTCCGCTGCAAGAGAAGCATAGAATAGGAGACTTAAATAGCAGCATGCAATGAAAGAGTGAGAGAAAATGATACTTCATGAAAAAAACAGGCTGCAGATATTGTTATTTTTCTTCTGGAAAACGCATAGAAAAAGAAAGCCTTAGCTTCTTCAGGGTTTTTAGGAGGTACTTCAGAAGTGCAACTGAAGTCTCAATAGAATTTCTTAAGTTGCTGTCAATTTATTCAGAAGAAGAAATACGACGTAGCAAAAGTCAGCAGCATCACAATCTCCTATTCAACCACTCCAGTGTTTTGATCTCATTCCTGTGAACAAAATCCTAAAGAGAATCCCCATTTTCTGTGGTTCAGGATAGCTGATCTTGACTATTTTTTAAACAATCAAGGGGATGATTGTATAAAGTCTTAATGCACAGCTGCCCTTGCATGCAGTATTTGAGCCAGACAACCACATACTGGAAATTGTTGCTCCCACAAGTCTCAAGCATCAGCCATGTGCTAGACCCTGCATGTCCTTTAACCCAAACATTTTCCAGGAAACTGATTAAAACCCATTTAAATATAATCACAAAACCAGCAATGTTAGCGTTTTGATGCTTAGTTGAATAGGTCTAGTATCCTGAACACAGCACTGACATTTAGAAAGTCAGATCTAGCCATATCTTTCCCAGCTTTTGTGTGCATACTTCTATTCAATGGGGGCTAAAACTTTTTGGAGTAACTGGCTGATTGTGGATGACCCAGTTTCAGAAAGCTTAATTTAAAATACACTGGGGCCATTTGGAAAAGTTGTCAAGTATTCACAGTTTACAGCACAGTGTTTAAGCTAATCTCTCTGAGAGCACATTTCAAGATGTTCATGGCCAGGACCCACACATAATCAAACTGGCTGTATGGAGGCATGCTGCTCTGTTGTGGCAGATGTCTCATAGGTGGTGTAGCCACCAGCAGGCACCAAGTAGTTAGCAGGCTGTCTCCAGCCCACTTCCCATAATGTTTGCCCTCAACTTCATGGCCCTACCTATTGAAAGTGATTGCCTTACTGAACCCATCAGCCCCACAAGAATGACATGACAGTTCACACATACTCTGTTTAGAAGAGAGCAACAGCTCCTTCTTACAGAGGCCATAGTTCTTTTACATATGTGCTTTTAGATAAGAGATAATCAATATGGATCTTGGAACAATATTTCAGTTCCAATTATCCTCCAAGCTAGAATTCTCTTGACTGGGTACATTGGGACCCCAGCTTGGTCCGCTTTAGATTACTAGTTATTACTAGTTAGACTCACAGTCTCCAGTTATATCTCCTCTTTTTAATTTGAAATTAAATTCAATAAATATATTGGTGACTGTCATTTCTTTCTCCTCTGTGCACTAAGATGCAAGCTGATAACAGTCCCCTTGATCCTCACCTTCCAGTGATACCTTGAGTCCTGATTTATCCATAAGAATCCATTAATAAAAAAAAAGTCTTCCTTGCACCTTTTATTTCCAGAGTCAATTAACGCCTACAGCACTTACATCCTAAATCTTGAGGCATGGAATTGTGATTGGAAGCAGAATTTGTATTTTTTAAAGGAACATACGGTCTTGTAGGGGCAAGTCTTAGAGGCAAGTGGCCTATATCCACTATTCTTGGTCTGTAAGTTTCTCACATTGGCACCAGAACCAGAGGGAGCTGCTCCTGAAAACGTGGCCATCACAGTTAACCCTGCAGGTGCTGTAGCACAATCTGCTTGTTCCTTGACATTACGCTGTTGGGCTGTTGAGCTGTGACATTCTCATAGAGCAACAGGACTTGTAACGGGAGATGAAAAGTGTCTCTCTCAAACACGGGGGCAGATCCTTCACCTTTAGAATTAAATGCTTAATAATAAAGAAGAAAAGAAAGCATTATAACTCACCAGAAGGAGACTGCCTCTCCCTTACTCCTCCTCTCTCTGCTGGAGATGAAATCTGTCACTATTGCCTTTGTCCAGGAGAATGAGAGATTCAAGAAGGCATCGGATGCCTGGAAAATAAAAAAAACTATGAGAGCAAGAAATTCAAGGAAAATCAGAATGCCTGTGTCAAGACAGCAGACCTTTTTCTTTCCATGTGGAACATACAGGATACAGAGAATCTCTTTCCCTATAAGTCTATAGTTATGTCTTTATTTCCATCCACGATCCCACCAGAAATACTGAAGGCCAAAACCTTAAGATGGATATAGACTGTATTACTTGCCCACTGGTACTACTTTGAAATACAGCCTTCTAGGAAACCCAAAAAATGGATCTTTCCTTGCAAGATACTTATGAGGAAGACAAACACTGACCTTGGGATTACATGTTAGGGAATTAAGAACAAATTATGTTCTCAATATAATGACACTGAGGTTACAGAAAGCAGGAATAGAGGCGAATTTGATGTTGCGACTTTAAGTAATTTGCTCAAGGTCACACTGCAATTCTGTGTCAGCCCTGAGATTAGAAGCTAGGAGCTATTAAATTCTCTCTCTTGTTCTCAAACTCCTAGACTAGGGGATAAGGCTCCCTGCAGGGAGGAATATTTAAAAACAAAAAAATAATAAAAAAAAGATGACTTATTCACTCAGTACAGGCCCCAGAGTAAGGCTTTGACACACGTATCACCAATGCTTCTCTATCCCTCATGTATCCTCCTTGACCTCCTCTGACTGACAGAAGTACTGACAACTTCTCAAGAGCCATCTGATCAAAACAGGATTATAGCTTCTGGGGGTTGGGAGAAGGGGAATTAAGTGTGGCTCTGCAACCCTAGATGTGAGAAATAACTTCACCCCTTGCACCTACGACATTCTAGTGAGCTGTTCTGTTAGCAGCTGGTGTTAGATCCACTGACAACTTGACAAAGGCAATAGCAAAAACCAGGTTCTTCTTTCCAGTCAGATGAAATGTAGAATATAGGCTACCAAATCATAAAGTGCTCCAACCTCCCACATAACAGCAATGGGAGGTGGAAGGCTGTGACGCGTTTCAGTCTAGTCCTTTATTATTACATTTAGCTGTCAACACTTCAGAACAAATACTTCTAAGATTTTCCCCAGCCTTTGACTTCATCATGATTTGTTATTATAATGCTCTCCTTCATGAAAAGAAGATGCTAGCATATGATTTCCTCCCTCATTTTCAAAAAGCTTTCCATGAATTCCATGGACACCAGGAAAGATCTCAATGTCACCTAGCACTCTCAGGGTAATCAATTGTCCTGCCTTCTCCATGCCTTCCCACTGCCTCCAGTGCTAATGCAAAACATACTAATTTTAATATACTTCACAAGCACTGGGGATTCAAAGGGACTAACTTTGAGGCATACGCTTTGCAATGAGATGGACACCTCAAATGCAGCCCAGGGAAGGAAGAGACAACAGTAAATCCCATCTGAAGCTGTTTTTACTCAATACAGACCAGTAGCACCAAGAATACCATAAAGCAATAATTATCACAGGGAATAGCACCAGGTTTTGAGTAATTGGCTATGCTTACAGACAGATCCAGGAATTAAGAGACCATTTCTTGTCCTTGTTGATCTGAAACTCTACCTTAACGTGAAACTTTTCAGAATAAGGACTGGTTTTTGACTATATTTGAGCAGCTTTTACCCAACCACAGTGCAGATTTGGCCATTTACTGGGCTCCCTATATCAAAATGCAATATAAAAAGTATTAATTATTCTTTCTGGTTTCTCAGCATTATATTCCCCAATGCTTGAGTGCTGTAAATGCAAATTATAAATGTATGAAAGCTTTAAAACATAAATACAAATAAAATTAGAGGTTAAATCGGCTAGGCTGAGATGGCAACAGGAACCTACATGTTTCAGGACTAAGTTGACTGTGAATGGGAAGAGGTTTTATTCAGGCTAAAATACTAAATATCCTTACACACCTTTCAACATCTGCCATTCATTACCACACCACCTCTTACTGCAGCATCTGATTACTGTGGTGATATTCTTGATCATATTTATGCAGAACTAAAGACAGATGTTGCACTACTACTACTACTACTACAGTTTTCTGCTACTGAAATGAACAGAACTATACCCACTGATACCCAGTATTCAGAGATGCCTGTAGTTTGCCTATCAAACAGCAGGTTTGGATCTGTCCTGTTGTAAATGAGTTGAACAACTTCATACCAGCAGAGTTTGGCTGGCTATTGGAAATCAGACTAGATGGACTCACAATTTGTTTGGTATATTAATGCTCAGGGTCCTACACAATAGCGACATTTTTTCCCTTCAAATGCGATTTCTCAGAAATGATTAGGCTCAAGTGTATTCATTAAATAAGCCAATGAACAAGTTCATATTATTATTAGCTTTTAACCATGCAAACATAGTGCAAATAAAACTGGGATTTACAATAGTATGATCACATTGACTCTCACCTCGTCATTTATTCTCTCATAAAAAGGCAATAAAAAACACTGACTGTGCTTGGAGTATGTCTACCTTCCCAATAAAAATTTGGCCTCACTTCTTCAGATTATTTTTTTTTCTGACAAATGAGGAACAGCTGATCAACAAATGTATTGTTCTTTTTACAGCAGAACTGTATTTTTTTCCATACTGTAACAATTGAGAAAAGAACACCTAAAATCTGTCAAAACAGAATTTCTTTGGAATGAAGCCACAAAAGATAAAATGAAGTTGTCAATGAAAATTAATTAATATGAAGCAGCAATTGGTAGGAGGAATAAATACTTTTTTGATCTAAAAATAGCAGTGCAGTAGCATACTGAAATGCTACTTTTAGTCCTATTTTTAACAAGCATATTTCACTATGTTTAATAATAGCAAATTAGATTTCCAGGGCAAGATATTGAGAGAAATTGTTTAGAGCATGCACTTCCAGATGTGAAAAACTTACCTCAACAGATTTTTAAGTTGCTATTAAACTTTCGCTGGCTTTTTAAAGAAATGGCTTTAAAGTATTTTTCCATTACATGCGTTCATTATTTGTTACAGCAAGTGAGGTTTCTAAATAACCAAAAATCATTACAGCATAGGCAATTTCAGTGTCTGAGTCTCTATGAAAGACGGTTTTCTTGAATGTGAGTGTGAAACTCACATGATTTTTTCTCATGTAAGGAAAAAAATGTATTTTGAAATTAATTCAAAGTTCAATTAAAAATCGTTCATCTCCCTTTTGTAATAAATAGCTCCTAATGACCAAGTAGATGGCAAGAATTAAATCTTCTGAGCTTCTTTTAAAAATCTATATCCAATTCTTAAAAATCTATATCCAATTCTAAATACATTAGACCACTGGAGCCCTGTCCTGGCTTAACCAGAAAGAGGAAAAAGCCTCATCTGCTAAGCTATAAGACCTTTTAACTTTCTCTCTTTGGGAATTAGATTAAGGTGGATATAGTTTCAAGGTTCTTATTATATCCCTTTGCAGTAGCTAATAAAAACCAAAACTGTACACAGTGAAGTTCACCCTCTGCAAGGTCTACATACTTATGTCTTATGATAACTTTCAAAATGGAGTGAAAAAACATCTCTGTGCATCTATATAGACACACATGAATTCTTCTACCTTTATCCCAAGCTGATAGTACAGAAATCAGGCAATGCATGTCACTCCAATCCAGTGTGACTTGAGGGACTAAACCCAAGCCCTTGTCATTTTGTTACAAAGCCCTGTGTTCATTATGCTACTGGCAGGCCTTTGGTGGGGAATTATGGACATGAGGAGGCACACCCTAACATTTTACTCCACAGAACCCAGTGTCTCGCGGCCTCTTCACTTCTTCAGCAAGGCTGAAGAGGTGAAAAGCTGCCATAACTTTGCCTACAGAAACACAGAACCAAGAAAAGGCATAAGTGGAGAGAGTGCTGGTTGTACACTGGGTGGATTACCATTCTGCCTAAGCTCATACACGCTGCCTCTCAGCACTGCTCATCAGCCAGGAACAGCACTGCACAAAATGTCACTCCGCAGCTTCCAGTCCAGAGCTGACACTCCTATCTGCACCTCTTGAGCATCAAAGGGGTGATTTTGCTACCATAATCTCATCTGAATTCACTTGGAAGATGTCACATACTGTTCAGGGAAGTGGAAGTGCTGAATTGTGTGGCTCCCAGAAAGGGCACTTTTTAAAAAAGGCTCCATGCAGTCTAAATATATGACTGCTTAAGTGTGTGTCCAAGTATTGCAACATAAATGAATTTATACTGGCAGTAGTTATGAACATCCATTCAAATAAAACATCCTTATGTATTTACTACAGACCAATAAACAGAAGCGGACACAAGTTAATTGAATAATTTTCTGGAAAGAATTTTTTAACCTGCTCAACTAAATAGTGCTTATCAATGACTAAAATTACCCCTGAACTTGAAGGACACATGTCAGAGAACTAATTAGTATTCAGAAAGATACATGCATGCCGGAGGCATTATTTTCTAAGAAATTTCGAGCATATTAGGCATCTTAGAACAAAAAATAAGACATAGATGTTCTGTGAAGGACTGTGAAATACTAGGGAAGAATGTATTGAATACAGATATTGCCCAAGACCAGTAGGAGTAATGGAATATGGCCCCCAAAATACTTGTGCTAAGTTAGTTAACAAGCCTAAATATGTGTTAAGTCTCGGATTTTCCTAAGAAGCCTGTTTTCCTAGAGAAAGGTATTTATAGTAGTGATCCAATAGTGAAGTAAGAAGTGTATGCAACCATAAGATGCCCGGCATGCCTTCTAAAAACTTAAGTCAAACCTCATAGCTGTCCATTAATAAGGAAACATGAAATATTCTGGCCTTTTTACTCATGAGAAAATTGTGGCAGAGGGAAGTCAAATGAGCTAACATTCATATGATACGCAAGGATTCCCTCTGGTCAAGAACTTCTTCTGTAGTTTGCTATACAGTGTCTTCTAGTCCAGCAAAAACTCAAATTTAAATGATGATGCTAGAGAAAAGGGGAAATACTTTTATTATTCAAATATTCTTTTTTATAATAGATGTAAATGGAAAAGAAATGTGAAGAGACAATAAGAAAATGAAGGGAAAGTCCAATATAATCTAATATTTTCACCTTTCAGATACCATCAAAAACATTAGTTTTCAGTTCACTAGTTCAGATTTCATCTGCTAATGCTGGGCAGTGATCCTGGGTTTCAAAATCAGACACCTTCAAAAAACAGTTTTACTTAGGACTACCACTAACTAAAAATCTTTACTAATGTCTTGAGCTAGCCATTCACAGATTGTGACATTTTAAACCGTTAGTCATTTAAAAAAGCTTGGTCTTTGTGAAGATTGCCTGAATGTTTGGTTCATTTACAGAAAGTCACAAGCACAGTTGAGGCAAGGACCAAATTCTGCCCTTGGATTCCTTGCCCTCAAAAGAGGGATGCAGCAGTGGGGGCAATAACCACATATGAACCCAAGGTGAGCTTTAGCTTTCTGGGCTGACAGAGAAAATAGAGTTTTTCATCTACAGATGACAAACCAGCCTTTTTATTATTATTATTGAGAATAATGCTGCATGCTCAATTCTCCTTGCCCTCTACTCTGTCTGCTGGTAGAACTTGTATGAAGTCAGGGGAGTCACTCCGTTCATAGTGCTACTGAGTGCTTAGAATCAAGGTCTGAATGCTGCCTCTAAGTTAGAACATTATTTGGAAAAATAAATAAGAACAGCAAACTTAGGGTGAGATGTCACCAGTCCTGCTTGCCAACTCCCTCGTCAGCCAGCTGTATAACTGCCTGTGGCAATCAGCCTCTCTAAAGGAACTGATAACCCTTCTGCTCTTGAAGGGAGCACAACAGCCCTGGCATTGTTTTGTCACTTGTGTATAAAAATAGACACAGCATGCTCCTCCTGCCCCTTTCCATTTTGATCCTTTGTCTTGTTCCCATTAACACCGTCCTCTTTACAATCCTTGATTCACCAAAATCCATGCCTCTTCCGTTTGTCCTCCAACACATATATAGCTGCTTTTACGATCTTAAGCATCATGTCTTCTCTTGCTGTCCCAAAGAACTAGTTATGAGACGCTTTCGTTCTAGGATTTTTACTTTCCTTTCCACATCTAGTGCTCATGGAAATTGTATTAATTGCACTGATAATTTTGGAATTGATTTGTCCATTCTTTTGAAGTCACTGTGAATTAACGAATCATTTTCCAAAGGCTCTTACAACAAAAGTCTCAGGTGACTAGAAAGAAGGAGGACTGACTAATTAATAGTCTATCATCTCCTAATTCAACAGCAGGTACTGCAGCCGTGTTTATTTGTGGAATAACATGCAATATTAGAAACAAGCAGGGGCCAAAGCAAGCATTTAGCACCACAGCACTGGGATTTGCATAAGGAAAGGGCTTTTCCAAAATAAGGACATTAACATAATTTCTGAAAGTTGCTTTACAACAGAACCAATTCTTTTTACACCCAGAAGAAAACCCTTGCCTTGCAAAGGATTAGCTGGGGACATTATGTATAGAGACACCGCAGAAAAACTTGTCACCTTCAATGCAGGAACCCAGCCTCCATACAATTTTGCAAGTAATCAGGGTGATATTGTATGGCATGCATATGGTGAGCAAACCCCTATCCTGAGTGAGGATGAAATGCCATATACTAGAGCTAACAAGGCACAACTACAAATTCAGCCCTCTCCTGGCTAAGAAATCATGTGCAGTCCAGGCCTAATTACTGTATAGTTAATATTCATAGCAATTTATTAGGGATTTTGGATGTTATATGCATTCTTGCCTCACTTTCTATCATATCCTTATACATGTAGTTCCTTGAAGAATGTGTTAAAATTTCTGGTTTGTCTGAAGAAAAGAGCAAAACAAAACAGAAAAGAACTTTGGGCACAAATTTCTGTGCCATCAATAGCTACTGCCATAAGTTCTGAAGCTGAGGGTTTCAAAGACAACTATCAGAAGATGGACAAACTGAATGAAATAGCCTAATATTTGCAAGACATAGTTAAACACATTTAAATCTGGTTGACCTCCTATGAATTCTGGATGGTTTTGGTTGCTCTATTTTAATAAAAAATTGTTTTCTCTCAGGTCTCACTCTCATGTTTCACAGCCAGTGGCTGAACTGGTCAACACTTTTTGGACTTGAGCGCAAATCCAGCTTTCACTTTTGTGGCTGTGGATATTTGCTGAGAAAGAATTCACTGACTACGTGTAAGAGGATAAGTTAGTAAAAAAAGAATAGAGCAGGACTGGATGAAGGAAGAGACAGAGATCCATTGACTGTGAGATTCCTGCTAACTAATTGCACTCCTGTACAGTCATACAGGGCTGCTTCATACAGCAGGAGAAAAACCCAGCAGAAGGCCTCTGCAGTCTCTTCCCCACTACTACCTCTGCAAACTGCAACACTGGTGTGAAGCACAGGGTCATTTCTGAACTGATTTTTAGCTCCAGCAGCTGTCTCTGTGTCAAGCTGTAACATGGGAACAAGTTCTGTGTGCTTTCTGCTGGAGATGCAGCGCCTTCTTGGAAAAGGGATCTCTGTAAAAGATGGGAAGATACAGAGAGGAAATTGTATACTTAATAAAAGTTTTGGATGTGTCATTTTTGCTTACCAAACAAAATTGCACAGAAAAAAAATGGCTGCTTAAAGAATTGTTCAAATGCTCATTAGCATCAAGCAGATTTATTTGAACAGATAATTATCCCCATATTGTGCTTTCATCACTGGAATTGTTTATGTTAAACTGTCAAGCAGCCGTTTTCAAATTTTATTCCTCGATACGTTAAAGTTCCTTTTATGGTTAGAAAAACAAAAAAGAATGTAATTTTTCCCCTCAGCTTCGTTGTAACCCTATTTAAAGTCTTTCATAAAAGACTTTTAAGTTTACGGGAACATTGAGTCATTTTCATTTGAGATGTTATGAAGAGCTGAACATATAGGTTCTCCCATGAGAAACACAATGTTATTCATGTTTCTCTGTTCTGCTTTAATTCATTCGGTATATTAGCTGGAAGGCACACGTATGTGTGCACACTAGAGAGAAGGTGCAACTTACAAGTGGCAACTTCTCTACTTTCAGAAGCTCATTTTGAAGCTGACAGTCCCTCAACATTCACTTTGGCTTGCCATCACTATGTTTAGCAAATCAGTCTATTTGCAGTTACAAGCGATTAGAGCCCTATGTAAGACAGATAGCAAATTGCTTTGCATAATCAAAACAAGCCAACCCATGCCTTTAGGCCACTTTTAATACAGTTATCTGTTGCTAAAGAAAGCAGTTTGACAATATATGTGTCCTTTTAATTTTCTCTGGCTGTCAGTCACCTTTATATTCTACATAATGCTCAGCCACAGTAAAAGTCGATTTTGCTATCCAGTATACATATGCATTTCCTCCAATGGCGAACGACTGAATGATTACAATGTTCAACGTTTGATGTTTAACTACAGAGGTTTTTCAAAAATGGAATAACTCGTTTCTTTTTTAATTGCATTCCCATCTTTTACATCCCACAGCAAACAGTAGGAATTCTTTAAAGGCATCTCCCAGGAATATTTGCAAGTATTCCTATAGAGAAACACTTTAAAAACAAAAAAAAAGAGCCCTTTTAGTATTGTCTTGCAAGGTAAATAATCCTAAATAAAGCCAAAATTTCCTAATTTGCCACTTCCCTAACTTCAGCTATGTGCACTCCTACAGAATTTGTTAACATGGAGAGCAACAGCATAAAACCCCTATTAAGCATTTTCCAGTATAAATCTTCAGTCTTGTGTTTAAACTCCCTCCAGTTTTGGATATTTGTCCTGGTGAATCTTAGCATCTATGCAGCTGTCCAGCATCCAGGCTTCTACATCTACTTTCTTGCTTGCTGTGAAAATAGCTACCTTAACTTTAGCAATAAAGGCTTCTTATTTTACAGCAGAAATCAAATCCCATTGAGGAAATACGCAAAGCTACACTAGTATTTTGTAAAAGAGCATGTGGAGATCAGCATTTTATCATTTCGTATCCTGAGCAAGAAATCTTTACAGCTCTAAGAGATGACAGTGGCTGCTGGCCCTAGTACAATTAATATTGGCACCAGCCATCAGACGGGGATGTAGCCACATACAAAGGCTGGCCTGTTGCACAGGGATGTAAGTTCCGCTCTGCTCAAAGGTCAATCACAGGAAGTTGCCATCCTAAAGGGAAATAAATCAGGTGGTTTAGCCCTATGGAGGAGAGTAACTTGCTTTATTAACTGTTGTTTTTGAGACTGCACAGGCAATGCTTGAAAAATGAAGTGAAGACACCGCCTGTGTTTTGCATTATAATTCAATTTAGCAATACCACACATGCACACAAAGCTTTATTGCTAATGGATACACCAAGCAGACCTGACTGCTCTACATCAACAACAAAACAAAGAACCACACATCAACAGTAGGCTATCATTAGCAGTAATGTTATTCCAAAGCGTGGCATATCTGTCAGGCAAATGTAACTGCATCTGACATCTACCATAGTTCTATTTGCCTGGCTGAGATGATACGTTTCAAATTGAGGAACATCTGTTTCGGGCATGTGATGAATCATCTTCAACTATATTTCCTATTTCCTGCTATCCTGTGAGATCAGACAGTAGAAAGAAGTTACATAACACTATGATTGTGTTGTTTTTCAGCACTTCTGAAATTTTAGATTTTTTCCAACCTACAGCTCATTTTGTGGTTTAAAAAAAAAGTTCCCAGAGAGAGGATATTTCTATTGCTAGAAGAGGAAGAAGTTGAAATAAAAACATTCTACAGAGAGTCTTCCTTTCCCATTGATAATAAGTCAGCTGAAGTGGCTCACCTATCAATCAGAAGATAACAGTTCTAGAGAGGTACATTGTAGTACTTTTCCCAGGTCCTCTTCAGCTGATAAATTCTCTCAGTAAGATGTACTAGAATTGTAGCTGGTTGCAGGGATGAGGGAGAGTAAGCAAGAAACAAGGTAAAGTATGAGTTTAATGGATCCACCAAAAACTGGAAGAATCAACACCATATCACAAGCAGAACAGAATACTGTGAGAACTTTGGTCATAGAGGAGTTTGGCAATCAAAAATAAGACCCTCTGAAATGTAAAATTTCACACATCAACAGAGGGATGAATATTCAGGCAATGGGACCTGACAGCATATCAGCACAGCACAGTTAGAAATTTGATGTAGAACTAGCGTGCATGTCTCCTGCATTTAAAATGAAAATTGAGAGCTATCGAGATGAATAAGGCTGTTTTAAATGTGCTGTATGGTGAGCACCTTCATGAATGAGAAAGCACAATTTGTCAGCACTCTGAAGAGGATCACTACGTACTTAGCTTGTACACCTGCTGATACAAAAATACTTATTTCTCAGTGGATAGTATTTATTGTATTCCGGTGATTTGCAGCATGACAGATGTACACCAGGTCTTACGTGCAGTCACAAGTTGCCCAAATGCTTTGCTTGTTGACTTTAAAATGATGGTTTATACAATGTCTTCACAGTCCTAAAACAATAAAGGCATTTAGACTACTTGCTCAACTAGTAGAAGGCAACCAGTTTTGCAGCTTTTGGAATTCACTTCCATTTCTGTATTTATTACATTATCCTGAATCATACCAGGTGGTATACTTCTGGCTAAGCAGAAAGATTTCTTTCACTAACCTTCAAATCCAAACACGGATCTCAGCTTCCCTTAAATTCATTGGAATCTGAAGTCAGGAATTTCATTTGGGCTCCTAGGTCATTGACCCAGTTAAGAAGTGTTCTGTCACTGATTAGTATGAAGCAGACTATTGCTGGTAGTATCTTCAGCTTCCAAATATGAATGCATCGCAGCTGACCATAAGCATTTCTCCAAAAGTAAACTGCCATATCAGCAGGTCATCAAAAGTAGCAAGACCATTTACAATAGCACCATCTGGTGTCTCTCAGTGATTTTATAGTTATGGTAAGTGTAGCAGATTAAAGTTAGCACACAGAAATTACCACAGTATGAAACAGTCATGTCCTGTCATTTCTGCTACTCTGTCCCAGCTCTTCACAATGAACAAATGATGCCATTTGGTTCTTTCCCTGTGATCTCACAGTTGTCCTCATCTGATGAATTTAGGGTTTGCTTGTTTGCAAAGGGAGAGTGATTTATATCTTTTTGCCTGCATTTGAACTTGGGCTGCATGAGAAAAATCAGGAAACTGCCTGTGCTAACCAATGTTAATATATTAAGCAGGTTTTTGATCAGCCTATACCAGGTACATCTGGAAAAGTTGCCTGTCACCTGCTCTCATGCTTGGCTCTTTCTCAGAGGTACACCTGCAGTCCTTGCATTCTCAGAATATAAAGAAGTATTTTCCTCGAAGGATGCACATCTGAAATGCAGCAGATCTTAGTGAACTGGACATTAGACAATGCTAAGGAAATAATTCTTTAGTTCCCAGGCAGACCAACGACCTTGGAAAAGTGAGCTCAGTACTTTATTCATCTTTACTTGCTATAGCATTCTGCTTTACTAAGTACGTCTAGTATCCCATCTAATGGGGACCAGCCTTTATAGATATGGACAACTTTTTACTTCTTTCTAAGTGAGTGTCTCCTGTGACTGAACTCTCAGGGAACACTATTCCTGAAATTAATCTTGAATGCTCTAATTAGAATGGTAGCAGTTACAGAATTCTCTAATGGCTACTTTGAAGAAACAATTACTGTCTTTATTGTGATAACCCTCCAGATGAGATAGTACAGTTGACAAAAGATTATTAAACAAGTTATTATTCAGTCACTGACTTACTCAGCCCATACCTTGTACATGTAGTGATGAAGGCTAACATGTCAGCATTTAGAAGTGTTGTAATACAGTGGCCTCCTTTTTAATACTTTTTTGGCAGTACAATATTGCAATAGATTGAGTAGTTTTTAGTAAATCAATGGTAATTCCACTATAACTAGATCTTCCTAAGATTTTATAAGGTATGAGTAGAATACAGAATTGTACACCTTTCATTTTATCTCAGAAATTAGCATAGGAGGTCACAGTCTAAGACAATGGGCATTGTTTCCCAGAGCAAAGAACTGAGTTAATCCAATTTGTGTCTTTTTATAGCTATACTTGTCAGTCAACAAGAAATGTGACTTTAGGATAAGCAATGTCAAGTCTATGCTAAAGTCTGAAAAAAAATCAGAAAGAAAAATTAAATCCTGGCTTCCCAGACAGAAGATATTTCAGTGCTCAGGAATATGGGAAATGGAACTGTGGAAGGAAAGGTGGCAGAAAGAAACATTAAAAAAATTGCTCTAGCAAGCAAGAGGGTAAGACTGCAAATAGTGCGTAGCTTCTCTTTCAAGGAGTGAGTTATATGGAAATGATACTGCTCTGGAGGAATATATATTTTGATTTAACTTGCTTGTCACTTGATTAATTTAAACGTCAAGGACAAGAGATTCTTGTACACAGTTTTCTCTCAGTTTTCTGTACTGTGCTCTAATGGTCACCCTGTCACAAGTCTCAGTACATCTGTTATGTTATATTAGGCTAAGACTGTATCAGGCTATTATTTTGCAGCAATGGTGCAGTGATGGATTCATACCTTAATTACACATCAGTTAGAAAGCTCAGATGGTTTGAATTTTCTGAACATTCTTGTAAAATACAAAACACAAGTGAATAACAGGGTCCTCTGTACACCCTGGGCCCAGCAGCCGTACATCAAAGTCTTCCCTCCGGTAAAAGACAACGAGTGACTTATCTTCCTCACACCACCTCTTGAAGTCTAACTTACAAGTCCTGGTTGCCTTGTTCCTGCTTCACCTGGTTTCCCTGTAAGAACACCCCTGAGGCTAGAGGAAGCCATTCTAGTAAAGTCATTGTAAGGCCTTCAAGTTGTTGTGGGCACTGTGCTGCAAGAAGTCTTCTGGCTGAGACATAGAACAAACCCCTTATCATTTATGGTCAACAAATTCTTCATAGCACTTTGTTAAGGAAGATGCGGAAACCTCACTGCTTTGTGTTATCCTTAGCTTTTCTGTCTAACTCCTACTGCAGGTTCACAAAATAAAGGTAATCTTTTCTCCCTGTCATTCTTTAGTGTTTCTTGTCCCACTGAAAGCAGTGTTATTTGGGCTAGAATAATTTTTATTTCTACAACCCTTGGGTTGTATCTACTTGTAAAATATCTTGGCAAGAAAGACATTGTAGGAATGTAAGGATATTGTCATAAGACTACCTAAAACCAGTTTGCTCAGTTCTTCTCTCTAGGGATAGCCATCTGAAGAAGTGAGTAGTCATTGAAATTTTGAGTTAGTCCTGTGTATTATAACTTCACTGGATAGTTCCTTTTCCTCTGCTATGGATAGCACAAAGATACTTTCTAAAAAGACAGTACACTAAGTTTTCTAATCAGATTCTTATACCCTGGTGAGTCTGCAGACCATTTTCTAATAGAATTGAGGCGTGGGCTATGGAGCTAAAATAGAATAGGCTATTAAAAATGTTATCGCTATGGAAGCTTATAATAACAATACTAAAAAAATTCCATGATAGAGAAGAACCCACTCAGAAAAAAAGATGCATTAAGTCAGAGTCACTGCTACTCACAAAAAGCTTGCAGTGAGAGAGAGTGATCTATAGAAGGAAGGTCTTGTATCCAGGAAAACAGATGCTTCTATAATGGCATAATTCAGTAGATTCAACTACAACTCAAAAAAATTGTGTAATAATGACTAAATCACTGATGTTTGTTTTATCTGATCTCAGACTGGCTGCGTAATAGTCATACTTGAGATTCTCTACATAGGTTACTTATGAGCAAAGCCTAAAAGCATACAAGCAACAGCACAACAAATCTAAAAAGTAGGTTTTCGCATTTTTATGTCCTTCAACACTCATTTGTTTCACTTGAGCCATGTGCTGTGTTGGCAAGTCTCCATTCAAGTGCTAGTTTATATCAACAGACTGTACTGGATTCTCAAAAAGAGAACACGGAGAAAACAGCTGCGTATTTCATCTGGCATTGTCATGGCATTATTGCATTTCAGCACCATAAGATTGTAGTTTAGTATGTTCTGCTGTCAGTGCTAAACTGGAAAGAACTTTGTTGATCCCCTGTAAGGTACATTAGTAGCACCAAGTTGAGGGATTTTTACCACATAGAGATCTTCAAAGTGCCTCAGTTCTTCTCTGTAGTCTGATAAAATAAAAAATTCCCCAGAAAATTTCTTACTCTTCAAATAACACTATTTGCCGCTTTCTACTTGAAGGTATGTGAAATTAAGTTAACAATGCTTTGCTGAAATGGCCCATTGAATACCTACATCCTTGATATATTCACTGATCCTTCCATGGTCATCATCCAGCATTTGGGGAAAAGCTCACAATAATCTTTTATCTTCACCTACGTCTTAGTTACTTTAAAAGATGCGGTGAATGTGAGATAAAAATCCCCATGAAAAATGTTAAGTATCTTGAACAAATTAAATATGTGTACCTAAAAACACATACCCGTACATCAATGTTGGGCTATCACCAGCCCTTACTATAGAACTGTTTCTCATTCATAGAAGATCTGCTTAGAAATTCATAGCACATTTTTGTCCATTACTGTTTGAAAGTCTCATGGGTATTGAATGTTGTCCCTTCTCAAGGTTATATCCTTGCAGTGGTGTCAGGCCCAGAGTACTTACTTTCCTAAGCAGAAATTTGGCAGTATGCCCTTTTGTAGCTGGGTAACAGTTCCTGGGTAACTATCAGGATTACTTCAATATGTTCAACTGCAGGTTAGTTACTGAAGGAGTTTTGCTAGAGAGGCTAATTAGAAAGATCCAAACCACACTTATTTCATAGCAAAATATTATTTGTTCACTAATTCAAAGAAGCAAAGATTGAAGGCCCAGGTGTTAATGCAAAAAATAATGGTTTTCTTTTATATGCATGTTCCCAGTCTAAACTTCCACTCTCTATAATTTACATAAATCCAGATTAGTATCCCTCTCAGGGGGAACAGCCTACATTGCTTGCAACACATTCTTTCTGTCTGTGAGTCTTCCCAGCCTGTCAGCTCAGTAATTGACACATTCTGGGAAACCTCTCTTGGCTCACCCAAAGCTCCCTCCCTTTTCTAGTTCTTTGAGGTTTTAGGCTTCTTTGATCCCCCACTTAGCCTTGGGAAGAGTACCCATTCCCGCCTGGATGGAGCCAGCTCATTAGCTTTTCTCCAAGTGATGACCCAGCCATTATTATCTTAACTACTTTGAAGCCATGTATCTGAAGCTATTCTTATCTGTGTCATTGTTTTACATTTCCTCTTTGGTCCTTTAACAACCCCTTTATAGTCTGCTTTGATTTAACTCTCTCCATGCAGGCAGGAAGCAATATTGAATTGAAGAGGGAAACATTTATAACGGGAATGAACCAATTTAACACATAAAATGTATTGCTGATGAGAAAAAAATATTTTTATTCCCCAGCACCTCTTTCATCTTCCCTCTGAAATGATGAAATCAGAGACGTAAGTGGGAGTGCTTATTAGGTCTGAGATTAGACACATGCATGCGTATGAGCTAGAAGACCAGAGTAAGACCCTTTTGTTTTCTTTTCTCGGCATAGATATATGTATGGTCAAATTCCGTAGTCCCTCTTAAAACATTGTAAGATTCTCACAAAACCATATCATATATAAATCATCAATAAGTAAATTTCCTCCAAAAATTCCACCATTTCTGTTAAATCAGGATCGGGAATTCTATTGAGTCCTTTTCTTGGACTTCCAGTTGTGAAGAGTGTATGCAGTCCTTTCTCAGGTAACCTTCTCATATTGAAAAAAACAAGCAGGTCAGCATAACAGGCACAGGGAACACCTATTTGACTCAGAAAGAACAAGGACAATGTCTGAGTTCTAAAAGATCTGAGCATCGCCTGCCTTCCCTCTACTCCACTTTAAAACCACTCTAAAACTCCCAGCAAGTCCATGGAAGAAAATTTGAGACCATGTTAAGTTATTCTGAAAACACCATCCAAAATCTCTAAGCTACTACAGCAATTTGTAATGTTATCTTTAGGTGTGAAGAAGGCATTAATATATCTATAACGAGATCTGATATTTTGTCACTGTTGTTCTTCTAGATAATTTAATTACAAGAAACATGAGTCATTTTCACAGATTCAATGTAATTAAAATTAAATATGAGCCAGATGGTTTGTAAACATTTTGAAAGTGTAGGTTATTTACCTAAAAAAATGCAAAAGTCATGGGTAAGCAGTGCTCCATATCTAATGAATTTGAGACAGGATACTGTGAAAGTTTTGTAATGAGGTGTTCTTTGTGGCAGAAGTTTAAATGAACCATGCCTTATGATGAAGACTAATTTACATAACTGGCAGTGCAGTTTATATGCTAGGCTCCAAACTGTGACAAGTTGGTGTTGGGTACAATGCTTTATCAACAGATCATTCAAGAAAGAGCAGCATGTAGAAAGCTCACAGAAGAGACTAAAAAGATATTTTATTGATATTTGGTACGATAAGGAAGCTAAAAGTGCAATAAAATAGGTAGGTAAGTGAAACAGGCACTGACAATAATATTCTTTCTGAACACTGGTCTTGGGCAAAATATTTCAACTATCAGAATGACACTTTGTGTGCAAACAATTTGGGCACATAGGGATGGAAAAGGAAAAAGATATATTTCACCTCTAAAGATCCAATCTCAATTAGCATGCAAAATCACCAGCGAAACTTTCCTGTATTTGCTTTTAATATCACAATATCTAACTTTGCTGTTAGGATGTATATTTATCCACTTAAATGTGAGAAACCACGAAACACAATTAAGAGAAGGTGAAGGAAAATGGCTGCAAACAAAGCATTCCTAAGTGAACCACTGGGGCTTATGAGACTATAGCAGAACTTGCTCTGAAGTCTACGTTAGTACATTGCTGAGACTTTTTCATTTTTTTTGACATATTGAGGAAAAATACCTGGAGTTAACAAGAACGAATGGATTCTAACTGGATTCAGTTATTTCTTTCTCCCTGTTTTTTTTTTAACTGAGGAACAGCTGTAGAGAACATATTTCAGCAGCTCAGACTAACACAGGAAAGCAATGAAATGTCTGAAGAACCTAGGCCAATGCACTATATTAAATTTCAACAAAATAATTATGAACATAGACTGCTGACTGAAAATAATTTTTATCTCACACACTGTATTCTTCACGGTGAAATGAAGACTTTGATTTTCAGATGGTCACAATGGCTATGCCTCTACTTTGGAATAGAAGCTTGGAGTGTGCAAACATCCCAGCAACATCCCAACTCCATGGTAGTACAAGACCATGGCAAACATTACCTCTAGCTCCCACAGTATGAGTTTTTGGAAAGGAAACTTGAGCATATGAAATGAGAAATGGGGTCCTTCAGTAGATCTCCTTATCTGGGGAGTTTGACATCTGGTGCTGTGGATCTTCTTGCAGAGGACACCTAACCCACAGTCCAGAAAAGAACTAATGACCACTGATGACAAGCTCCAAAATGGAAGAACCAGAAGTGTTGAATCTAGCCACAAATCCACAAAGGTTGCTTGATATCTTGGTATTGTAGCCTAAGATCTAGAAATGGGAAACATTTTGGTACTTTCACTCCAGAAGAGACAGACAGACCATGTAAAACCAGAAAGAGAACAGAGGTTTAGCTAGACCTATAAAAATTGCAACTGCAAAATCAAATCCTGAGTACCACAACCAAAAAAACCACAGTAACCTGTAAAAAGCAACCCTAACAAACATAAGACCAGAATAACAGAAATACTTCAATCTCTTTAACTAATGTATATACTGAGTAGATCTCACAAGAAAATCTGAAAATTGGCAAGGAGTAGAGATGCCCAGATACCTTTTCCATTTATATTTTATTGTTTGAGTAATAACATTAGTCTTAATGCAGGAGCGATTTAGCCCTTTTGTGCTTTTCCCCACACTTCAAGTGAATTCCACCTGCGGAAGTATGAATGATTGACTCTTTGTGAATATTTGCACTTGTAGAAGTGTCGTGGTTTGGGCCGGACTGTCCACTGAGATGAACAACAGATGTTCTCCCCCACGTCTTTCTCCAAGGAGAGGAGGGACGTAGAGAAAGGGACTTATGAGTTTAGAAGGAACTAAACTACTTTAATTAAATATTAATAATAAAATGAAAATAAAATAATGAAAAATATACAATATATACAAACCCAGTATTGAGCTACCGGGGTGATGATCATGTCACTGGCAGGGACTGGGAAAGTCCCAGACTGGATTCAGCAATGGACAGGAACTGGATTCCATATCTGGATTCAGGAATGCACAGACTGGGATCAAAGACAGACAAACAGACAGAGTCCTCCTTGGACACCAGCCATTGAAGGAAGACAGCTGACCCTTTGATCCCTCGGCTTTTATACTGACCATGAGGCAGATGGGATAGAATACCCTGTTGGTCAGTTTTGGGTCACCTGTCCCGTCTACTCCTCACTGCAGGTGTGACCCCACTACGCTTTTACGCTTCTGACCATCCAGCGGGGCACATAACAAAGTTAGCTGACCTTGGTTGTTACAGCAATAAGTATAAGCAAGAGCCTCTCTGCATTCCATTCCTTGGCATAAATTACAAATAATCAGGTCTTATCGCTCTGAGAACAAACAGTGTCTCCACAATATGCTGTTAATTTCAGAGTTCAGTTAGTTAGAAATGGTTCGTGCTCACGGGTAGCATGTCCACCTCAAACAGTTTGCTGGACAGCACTTGATGAAGCTCAAACAAGGACAAAAAGACATGTGATTTCTTAGCCAAGAGAATACAGAAAGACATAATGGCAAAAGAAATATGGAGCAATTAAAATCTGCATTTAAATCTGTATAGGTAGTTATTCCCCTTTGTATTATGCATTGAGTGGTATGTGAAATACCTACAGGATTACTTTTCCAAAGGTGAAGCAGGATCCAGTGTATGTGACAACAATTGCAGAAGGATTTATATTAGGTTGGAAGTAAACATTTTAAAAGAATATATGAGTAGCATCAAAACAAGTCTTAAAATCTTCTTATAGGAAGTGGTTTTAAAAAGTTTCATATGTTATTATGTCAGGAGGCATCAGCTTCAAAGGAGTCAGCAATTCACTTCTAAAACTTCTGCCTTAATGTCTTTTCCTAAAATTGACTAAACATAGAGAGGATTTGTGAACTCTTTACTTGGCAGTAAAGATTCAGTCAAAGTCAGCCGAAGACCTGTTGTGGACTCCTGGTTCTCACTTTTCCTATTCCTCATTCCACTGATTAGTGCAGCAGTGAAAACCCCGATTAGCTATTGTTTGTTGTGATGGAGCTGATATACCCCTGTGACACAGTAGCCAAAGGGTATATGTAATATAATGGAATACCTCTGTCATGATGAGACAGAAGGTTGAGTCTTCTACTGTCTCCAATGAGTATTCTTTTTCTACACCATAGATTTTGCTATTAGACATCTACGGGTTCATTCCTGAAGAAAAATAAACAAAGATGGAATTACATCACTGCTTGTGAAAGGGATTTCTCATCTAGAAAATAACAATTTTTAGTAATCTTTGTAATGCATTTTGGGGTCATGTGCATTGATGCTAGGAATAGTCATAAATGTTTTCTCTATTAGAATCAAATATTGAACATGATTTTACTTTAAATCAAGGTAATTTTGGCAGTAGCTTCATCAAATTCAGGATCAGTCCCCTTTCGGGAAAAATTTGTATATCCTTTTATGCTTCTGCTTTTATGGCACATTGAAGCCTATTGATTTTTTAAGGCTGCCACTGTGGAAAATAAATTATTCACTAATTATTATACGGGTGGGTGTGACTGTGTTGCACCATAATATTAAAGCATTACATCAGGTAAAGTGTGGAACATAGCATGAATTGATTAAACATGCTCCTTTTTTGATGAATGTGTCCTTCCCTGTACATCAGGCTTGGACAGAGGGCTCAGTGAATGGCAAATTACCGTCATCATCATGGTGGCTAGTCATGAAGAAAATGGCTTTCTGATTTCACTAATTTACTTTTCACTCTGTCCCCAAATGACAGTTTTCGTTTATCACACCGTCTTAGTTCTGACATGGTTTTCTCCCTCTACGGATTAAGCACGTTAGTTATGCAACAACTGTTTGAAATTTCTACAGTGGTTGAGTTCAAGATTCAAGACACTCTGTGGGGCTAGGTAAAGAAGATAGAATATCGACTTCCCACAGGGAATAACTGCAGCAGAATGTCTCTCTCATAGAGATAGCTTCAGAAAAAAGTAATGTATTTTACTGTGTAAGGGAAGGGAAATCACCAGGATTTTAACCAGAGAACTACTTAAATTATATAGAACACACTTATTTCATCCTGGGCCTCATGCCTCTCCAAAAGAAGGTTGGCAAGTTTCTTTCTTCCCCAAAATAGCTTTTTTTGTCTCACTGGTGTTCCCCCTACACCTAACTGACATCTCTTCTCAGCAGGGTTTCCATTTAATGTAATATCTTTGTTCTGATACTGTATCAGAAACCCATGAGGGATTAGCAAATCACAGGTCCAAACTTTCTTATTATATGTAGATAAAATGTCTCAACTCATTGATTTCACTAGGCACCTAAATAACTTTTGCTGTACTCTCCCCCTGTTTCGGGGCAAGTGTAAATTTTGTTTACAGGACTAATTTCCATTTCCAGGTCATATCTACAGATAACTTTACATTAATCACATGTAAATGCATTCCTGGGTCGACTCAGATGACATAAACCAACATTTTTTCACAGATTTCCATGGTCCATGACTGGAAAGGAAGAGGACTAGAACAGCTTGTATGTGACATTCAGTTATTTCGCTTGATACACTGTAAGAATATACCTAACTATTGCCATGGTGGTAGTTTTATAAGGCCCTACAAAAAAAAGAAAATAGAACATGAGCCACACAACCATTTCAAAAGTGTGAACATTTAAACAGTAGTTTCTATTTAGTTTGTAGTGTTTTCTTGCCTTCTTGCTTCAGTTATGGTTCTCCCACATTTAATTAGCTTCCTCCAACTGGATATCACATCATGTCATACTTAATGCATGTCTGTATCAGATGTTAGCTCTACCTTCAGCAAATATATACTTGTTTTATTTATGGAAAATACTGTTGCAGTAATAGAAGAATGCAGAGTCCGTACAAAACAAGCTTTTTCATAATTGAGAATAGAATTTAAACACAAGGATGTAAATACAGAGTATCCAAACCCCTAGTTTTAAATGACTAAAAGGCTTCAGTGAAATGCCTATGGGAATGAAGTAATATTTGCAACTTACTTAAAAATATCTTCTTCAATGTTTTCTCCAATGTGTTAATGGCTCAGGCAATTTAATTTACATACAAAAGTACAAAGTGGAAAGCAGTTTCCTTTGAACACATGTAGTACTTTTTCTGGATATATTAGGGTATATTGCAAGTGCTTCAAATGAAGATATATGAGGAACATACTAGTAAGAGTTCATTAAATTCTTTTACTAAATCCCAAACAATCGTGTTTAACTTGAAGGTTTCCACGTTCAAAGAGATCCTACTTTCATCTTCTATATCTCTAAAGGCGGCTGCAGGAGAAAAAGCTGAAGTAATGTACCTTCCCTTTTTTTTTACATTGAAGGACAGTAAAGATCCTTCCAGACACTGCTTCTTTCCCTTCTTACTTTCTTCTACAGAAAGAATATGCACATTTCATCACATTTTCCTCTTAAACTGTTTCACACCTAACAGGAGATGTCTGTACTCCATCAACATGGGGTCTACTAACTGAAAAATACTCACTATATCTAACTAATTTCCATAACAAAGAAACAAAGGAAATAAATACTGATTTAGGAACTGTTGGTGTCCAAGTGCTTCACATTTAGAATTGTATTTCCATTGTTCTGCACATAAACTTACTTTGCAGAAGATACAGCTAGTTACAGCCATCACCTATGTAAGAAATTTGCTGGCTGTTTTACAGGAGGAAAGAAACAGAATTTTTGAGAGACTACTTGATGTACCTCACAGGCTGCTATGCATCAGTGGACATCACTGATTGGCCAAGACAGTGCAACGGAAGTGATACTGATCACTTCTGATAACTGAATTCTGATCTAAGGATGAATAATGGATGAATAATTTTAGGCTGAGGATTTCAGCACCACATGAGTCACACCTATTGTTATTAAATTAATAAGAGCAGGAAGTCTCACTGCCCTGAACAGATGGGGGTATCTCAGTGTTCTTACCCAGAGGATGTAAATAAAATAGCTATGTCATTAATATTTTCTATTACTCTTTACAGTTGCTATCACAGGATTTTTTATATCTTTCTTATGATAAAACCTAGTGCCCATAGTCCATTCACTGAGATCCCTGCATTATGCCTATAACAGTAGTATAAGATGATGCTGTTGGGTTTAACTGAGAGTCTCCACTAGCTGACAGATAGGTGAACATTTTGAAAATGGCTTACTCACCTCTTCATCAGCCTTTTTTTTTTTATTAGAATGACATTAAGGCACAGTAAATAAAAAAACACCAACACTAAGTGATTCTCTAAAGAGTAACACTAGTACTTGCATTATAATTGCCATGATACCTCACAGACCATTTGTTAATTTAAAAAGTAGTAATAGAAAAAACTGTAGGAACAGTGTGTGAGTTTTTCAACTTAATCTGTTGTTTATCATTCTATTAAAAGAAATTTTGAAACAATATGAGCCCATATTTTTTGTTTGATCTTTTAATATATTATTATTTGCAAGTAGAATACTCAAGAGAAACTAATTGAGAAAAGCTTTAAATCTCATATCAGTGTCTGAAGATTTTAGGAGCTGGCCCTAGAAAATGGTATTGGTCTATTAATAAATATCAAGGACATTTTTTCACAGCTCTGTTAAATGCTAAATGCTCCCATTAGCTGAAAGTGTATTATTTTGCAGTCAGAAGGGTGTTAACCTTTTAGTTGTATGGGAACAATAATAAATCTATCCTCTTCTAACATGGTTTATCAGGTAATGACGATACTTTAATAAATAACAATGAGCTCTTTATTCAACAGTACATAAAACATAACTAGAATTTTGTTTAATGACTCATAACAGTAATTCTTTATTTTGCTGCTTTTTTTTTTTAATTCCCTGACCTATTGTCCCTGGTATCCATAAGATACTTATGTGTAATCCTTAAAAAGTGAGATTTATCATCATGTCTTTGAAGTAAAAGGATCACAAGCCTCTTTCCTGATGGCTAAGATATATTTTTCAAGTCAGTGCACAATTTTTAAGTGTTTCTTTTCTTGTTCAGACACCACCAATGTCATTCTACTTGGCACACAATAATTTACCAGTGCTCACCATCTGTGGACAGCTGTAGGATAGGATCAAAAGGCAAGGGAGATCTTTAAGCTTGTACTTTCAGTGATTTGCCTGAGCTGTTAGCTTGTGAGCTCTCAGTATGCTATGAACTAAATAACACTGTGCTCAGAATAACTGATGACAGTGATATCTCAGACATTATCAATGTCTCTGGCAATTACTGACTTTTTTAAAAAGTAATTTCTGCATTACAAAATTAGATGTCATTTCTAGATTGACTAGAAGGTTCAGGTAATATCAATACTACAATGTCTGCAAAGCATTTCTTAGCGCAAAACCACTTGCAGAAAGGCTTCCAGAGATAACACAAAGATAATACAGAGGTCAGCAACATTTCCTGTCTATGTGGAATTACCTGGGAGTATCAGTTTTCCAGGAAACTGGTCCAAGGTCCATGTAGTACAATGAAAAAAAAATTTTTTTTGACTGTGATGTACTTTGGGTAAATACTGCTGACCTATAATGAGTGTCCACACCAGAAAAATCACATTTAGGAACTGACAGTAAAGATACCAGGCTTAAAAAGCAAGAACTGAAGGAAGAATGTATTTGCTTGTTTTATCTGTAAGAGATCCTTCCGATTCTAGAAGAGCTGATGTGTTGATAAAAGCACAGAGGAGTACTTCTGCCCAACATGGTGCTATACCAATATGAAGTGGACAACTGAACCTGCCAGCTTCCCATACAGTAGTTTCTGTGTATTTGTTCTCCACCAGTCAATGACAACTTCAGCTTGTGAAAAATGGGAAGGGATGGTGATACTGTTTTTATCAGTCTCACTTTCTGTGGAGATGGTGAAAGGAATCCAGTCTGAGCTTACTGCTGCTCTTGCTAGTGGCACATACAAGGGAAGAAAATTAGTAAAATGGGCATCTACAGTGATTTAGAAATCACTGTTCTTATGTTATCTGATTGCTGAATTCTTCTGGACTCTCTGCAGCTGTAGTTTTGTATAAAAGCAGCTAAGCTGCAGTGTTACGAGCAAAGGTTTAACAAATAATAGCCTAGAATCTATTTATTTCCATCTGCAAATTTATACATCTTGCTATTCAAATTTGCATAATGAAAGTATATTAGAATCCAGATGCACATCAACTTAGATATGCATTCACTCTGTTGAAGGGATGAATTTTGATGCCTCAGTTACAGACCTGATCTACTGTTTTTGAAAGCCAATGAAAAGTCTTCCATCCATTAAGTGAACCCTGGTTTTTAGGGTTTTTCACTCTTTATCAAACAAAATTCCACAATTCATTATTTAAAGAATTTTCTTCAGCAACCACTACTTTTGTAAAAGGTCTGAGCAAACAATCTGTTACTCAGTAGTGAAGAGAAAAGCATACAAGAAGCCATTTCCAGTCCAAAACTAGTAAATGATCACAATTTCATGTTCCCCAAGAACACTACGTATTTTCAAACCTCCATTCATTTTAGCTTCAAGCAGGCAAGCCAGGCTTTTGGCTGCATCCTTGCACTTAGAAACAGAATTAGGTTTCTTACCAGTTTTATCTGACACATTATGTGATCTTGTAGACAGTACTTTACTTCCCTGTTTCTTGTCTACTTTTTACATTTTTTAATTGGGCTGTAAACTCAACTTGCCAACTGCCAGCTAAAGTGGGACCTCAGTCTTGATCATGATCATTAAACACAGTACAGGAAAATAAGAGACATTAGTAAAATTTAATAACATTTCTACCACACCTGCTCACACAGTATAGATCCTAACCTATTAATAATCTCATTTTCTGAGATCTCGAACCAGCATCTTTAAGAGTGGAAATGTATCAGTACAAAGATTTTAAATAATTTGTTAATGCAATGATGAAATTGTTTTTGTCCTTTTCCCCACTGTCCAAAGATTGTAATGATTCTCTTCATTTTTAATGAAGTCAAACACTTGCTGTATCAAAAAGATATTCAACATTACAATGGAAGCTTAATTTTTACTTTGTCCCATAGTAGTGGAATATCAGCAGCACTATTTTCAGATTGTTTGACATATTCTGTGTGCAAAAGCTCTTTGGATACAACATAATATATTTGTTCTTGTTGATGTTTAGTTATAGTTTTTTTTCTTAATGCACCTTTACAAACTTCATCAGGATGCAAGATCATGTCAGTATTTACTAATGCAATACATTTTTTTCTGTTGCCAGATGCATACAGAAGCTTTCTGTATTTCTTTAATACGAATTCATAGAGGTAACAGTACGACATTAAATGCATTAGAGCTAAGCCTGTGAATGCAATTACATGCAGTGAATCAGACAGTGGGGTGTTGAGTGCATCAAAATAATGCATCACAGTTGGGAGATAAACTGCAAACTTAGATGCTAACACAGACAAGAAATCTGGAATGTGGTAGCTATAGCTGGAAAGGAAGATCTGGAAAAGAAATCTGCAAGGAAAATTTCTTGTTGTGCAACAACAAAAAAAGGAAATTACAAGGAAGAAAAAGAGAAAATCACACATTAATAATACTCATTCATTGAGGAATAACTGGCTATCAGAACTCTGCACACTACCTTTGAACTCACTTGCATGTACCAATGGTTTCCCAGGTGTTCAGGTTAAAAATACACACAGAATCTTTGAAGTCCAGATAAGAGTAAGTCTAAAGTGTTACCCTGGATAGGTGGGAGAAGCATTAACTCTTTTCACCTAGCTCCTTTTCCCACATCTCCTTTTTCCTTTCCCTTCTCCATAAAAACAGTACACAAGAGCCCTAAATCAATTTTCTTGGCAAAATCTTGAAGAAGTATAGGCAATGTCTGCATTAGACAATCATTTCTGCTTGTGGGTGATGGTCTGAACTCCACTATCTTGGAGTACATTCTTGTATTCCAGGCTATGGTTCAGACATCTGGCACATGTATTTCTGATTCTCTTCTGCCCTTTTTTGAGTTCTCTACCTTCTAATTTGCTAAACCCACAGCCTTTCACCCGAGAGATTACAGCAAGGGCCTACAGGACCACAACAGATCTGAATGGCTGAACAAAAATCATCCTTGAACATAATTTGGTTGCAGCATGAAGATCATAGCATGGAAATTTTGCGAAACAGTGTTCCAAAAAAACTCTTGAAACCTCAGATTTGGACCATTTTAGTCTCTTTGCATTTTTCTGGTTAATATGTGAAAGAATATTTTGTAACCTCCCTGGCAGTCATAAGCTTGGTAAATTTCCGTTTTTGGGACACAAGTCAGAAGTTGTTTCAGACACAGTATTCGATAAACTAGTTCATATGTTTGCACAGCTTTTTGTAAGAATATTTTGCTAGCTGTTCCTTTTTGATTTGTCACTGTGTTACTCCAAAAATCCTATCCTTTTTGTATCTTTTTAGACTGTAAGGTAAGATGGAATAATATTACTATTCTGATTTTGTAACACACTGTATATTCTGCATGGGTGTAAAAGATTACACTAATTATTGGAGAAGGTGTTCCTTGTTTGAATACCTTCAGCCAGAAAATATTATTTTTTTCAACTGAGTAATGAATTTTAATATAATAAAACTGCATTTGCTCATAATTTTACTAATGGCTGGTGTTCCCGACATGACAGAAAACAACTGCATATGGACAAATACAAGCAAGCCTCCAGTTGCTTAAAACAACTATCTCAGTTAGCAACAGAAAATGAATGCAGCTTTATAAAATAACATTCTTTATCTGCAGCTATACTACAGGGCCCTCTGCTGTGCGATTCATGGTAAGAATGGAATAAACATATCAGGTCAGCAAAATTATCCTCCCATTAGTTCTAGCGGTGTAAGCTGCACAATTGACATGTTAGGTTTTCACTATTGTTTAAAAACCTTTTTAGGAGCAAGTGGCAAGTGGGCATTATTTACCACTCACTCTGGGTTCCTAACAAGGTCAGACAGATCCTCTAACCTTGTCAGGTGGCAAAGCCATCTGGCTTGATTTTGGTCTGATCTGATTTCTGTTTCATAAACTAAACTCCACAGTCCCTTGAAAGAGAGACAATGGTCTTTTCAATGGCCTGAGCCCCTTCACCCTTTGTTTCTCTGTTTAAATAATATATGTCTCTGGTCTTTTGGCAAGAATGCTTGACCTTGTAAATGTGCCCATTCACGGTGCTCTGTAGTGCTGGAATGTGCTTTCATAATACTCGAAGGTTTCTTTATATTATCTAAGGCAAATGTTTGTTTATGAAAGTTGAAGTAAAACATTCACATGATCAAAAGAGAAGTGAACAGGCACCTGGAATGCACAGTAAAAGGATCTCTCCTTAGAGGAAACTTCTTTCGTTTCAGCTACTGTTCTGAATCCAATTAGGATAGATGAAAACATTTCTCTCACTTAACTCTGAAATTAGAAAAAGAACAGGAACTATGAAAAAAATTGACAATTAATATCCTAACAATTTGCTCTCTTTCTTTATTTGTGAACTGCTGATATACTGCTGCCAATGGTTATATTAGTCCCTTGTAACAGTTGTAGAAAGGAGTCTTTTGACCTTTCCTTGTGCCTTGGGGTACAGTTCCACAGTACCGCTGAGGTAGCCTAACAACTTGCTGTACCTGAAAGGGACAAAACTGTTTCTTCTTCCCTTCTTCTCCGCTTACGCCTTCTCATCTGCCTGCTAACAGCTGTGTCTCCCTTACACTGGCTATAGTGCTTTATTTGCATCTTCACTGAACTGATTTAATTTGCCAGCCAAGCAGAAAAGTATTTGTGTTTTCTTTATCAGGATGTTTTTTTTCCTGCTGCTTATGTGACCTGAATCATTTCAGTGGGGGGCCACTGAACACCAGCCTGAGTTGAAGGGGAGGACATGCAATGAGGAGGTAAAGAAAAGCGGTGAAGCTGGTACAGAAATATGGTGGGAAACAAAGCTGTGGAGCGTAAGACTCGCTGTTCTGCAAGATGTGAGAAGACAGTGACTGCTGCAGCTGCAAGGAGGAGCCAACCCTTCTGCCTTCTTTCCTGGGACTAGTTTCCACCACTCACCCAGCCTGAGCTTTCCTCCTGCTGTAGTAATAGCTATATGGCATAACCAAAGCAGGTGGCCGGGCTGGGGTCTTTTGCTGCACTTCCAGCAACCAGCGATCTGTTGCTAAAGGCAGTTGCCTGCTTTGTGGCTCTAGGCAGCTGCTCTGCTTAGAGCCAGCCATGTTCAGCAGCTTCAGTGTGTGTCAGGATCTCACAGAGGAAAGGCGTAGTACTGTACACATTAACAACATCTAATGCAGATAAACTAAAGACATACTTTGACTAAGCATCCTTTGCCTTAGATAATACAGTAATTCTGTAAGTCTGAAATTCAGGAGATTGTAATAATCTTCCTGCTATGAAGGAACATCAGTTGTTGCAGACTTCATTAGTCTCCCCTTTATTCATATAGCTTGTATACAGCTGAGAAATTTGTTTCCCTACAGATACCTCACCACCTACTACAATGTCCAGTGTAAACCTATGTTTTTTTCTTTTCCACTTTAAAATATGACTCTGATCACTGAGTCAATGCACCAAAATTCTTCCTCTCTCTTTATAGTCCTCCACCCTTTCTTCCACACTTAGAGCCAATTAAAAGTCTGACCTAGAAGAAAGTACCTAGCTACCATTGAATCTGAACAGCTTCTCACTTTGAATTGCCATTAAGATTCTTAATAAGGCACTGTAGGTAATATTAACTTCAGTCAGAATGTCTTAAAATGTATAGGTACTTTTCACTATCATAAATTAAACTAAATAAAATTTACTTTCTCTCATATAATTATTTTATGGGATTGGTGTTATTTATATTATGCAGCTATCTAAATGCTCAGACTACATACTGATAGCTTAAGCAGCGGATTTTTTTTCTCTTCTGTTACTATCAAATACATTCAATTTGTTCACTGAAATACAGTTCTGATATTCCTAGCACTTCAGATTCAATATGCATTAAACAAAACTTACTTCATAACATGACAGAATTGTGGTCTTAGAACAACGCATGTGCAGAATTTTGAAATTAGTTTCTCTAGTGTTGACAACTGCTAAGGCTGAGAAATAAAACTGGAAGAAGATTAAAGGCAATCATGCTCTCTTCCCACTGTTTCTTCATCTGAAATTTTTAACTAGCCCTAACTGCTATAGTACCTGCAAGCTTCACAACAGAATTCTGCAGTATCTGATGAGGAAAAGTTATTTCTACAGTGTAAACAACTGTTTCACAGAGAAACTAAAGACCAGCTTCTTTTAATTTGGTACCCAAATGGAACTGAGATGCTGAAATATTTTTGAAACTTTCTTTTTATAAAAACCTTTCAAATGAACAGAACTTGGGTAGCTAAGAATGGTGGACAAAGCAATAAAGCAACAAGATCAATGTCTGGTTTGGTTTGCTCATCGAAGGAGTAAGCATAGGAAATTCAGCAGAACATGATGTTTAAATCATGGTCACCAATCAGAAGGAAAGAACACTGTAACCTTTTGTAAATTGACTAATGTCCGCTAACTGATATTCTAGAAGACTGTGAATACCAGACCTGCTATTGTCCTTGTAAGTCAGGAGGTGGATTTTATAGATGTTTTGGAGAACAAGTTTGAGACTTCTACCTTCTAAAGAGAAAGAAAGAGGCATTAAAATTTCTACTGACTGTTCTGCCAAGCAAAAATATCCCACAGAACAGTCAGAAAAGTCCTGCACAAAAGATATGGGCATGTTATTTGTAGACAGGTTACAAGTATGCAGTCGATTTTGCTTCCTCTGGATGAAAGTTACTGTGTTTTGAACAAATGAGAACACTGATTGTGGATTTTGAAGTACAACACATGCCTTCTTAGCAGAAAATGACAGAGAAGTCTAATTCCTACCCTTCTGATTGCAAGCTTTTTTGTCCAAGACTTATCAAATACAGTTTTGTATCCCACCAAGGGCAAACGTGGTATGTCAACCTGTAGGTGCTAATGCAATATAATGTTTTAATAATAAGACTACTAAAATAATATGTAATAATATATAATACATATTATTATAGATACGATAAAATAGATAATAAAAATAACAATAAAATAATTTTTAATAGAAATGTTTCTATTGTGTTGGCAAGAAAATCAAAGTATTCTACTATGTTGTCATATGTAATTTTAAATGAAGCCTCAAAAGTAGTAAAGAGTAGCAAAAGCTTTCACGTGTTCAATGCTCTTAGAAGCAGCTGCAGCAAGAGATTCAGATTAATGCAGTTGATTACTGATTCAATTAAATGTTAGATTTACAAATTAAATTAGCTATTAAAAGCCAGGAAATTATCTTTTTTTGGTTATTTTTAATGAAATATTTTTTCAGTTATTATGAACATAGGAAGTCATTGACAAAGAAGTTCTGATATACTATCTTGTGTCTGCTTCAAAGTAAGGCAGGAGGATTAGCTGTATATTGTTACAAGATAATTTCCCCCAAAATAGAGTTTCTTAATTTATTTTGTTAAAAAATGGCTAATATTCTGATGAATGAGGGCTTATAAAATTTCCGAAAATGCTGCTGTTGTAATTTCAGATGTTTTCAATATAAATCTCTTCTACGTTTTTAATACTACTGATCTCTTCCCCTAATGGTGTCTGTGGTAAGGAGTTCCACAGACATTGCCCCTATTCATAAGGGCGATTTTAAAATTGCTGTCTTGCAGTTGTATTGAATATCTCTTTGGCCTTGCATTAATTAAAAAATTAATTAAATTCTTGATTTACCTTTACTTTATTGTTCATTACTTATACCATTTAATCATCTCTACTGCAAAACATAATTTAACTCTTAACTGTTCTTATCCTGTAGCTACTTCTGTTGGCAATGTGGGCAAAATGTAAGGTTGTCTCAATGAGCAGTTTTAATTTAGGTTAATACTTGTTGTTTGAATGCAGTTATGGAAATCTGGACAATTCCTACTTCATGAACTGGGGGCAGCAGGGAAGGGGGAACAACACTCCTGATATTATATAAAACATTATGTCAGCCTTAAGCCTAGATTTTTGAGCAGACAGTAAAATCAAGGAAGCTTTAAAAAGCTCATCTGTGAGTCTTTATAGAGCTGCTTTTGGGGTTAGCAAACAAAAATTACTTCATGCACAATCTATTTCTGGCATTAAATGCATGAGCCATAGTTCAATGGCAAGACAACTCTCAGCCTAAAATGCCGAATTTCCATCTTGGTACTACAGACAAAAGAACTCCTGTTCTGACAGTGTGATTTATTTTTGACATTCAAGGGTTAAACAACTATGTCTGCTTTGCACATTGGCCCTATTAAACTATCAATTGGAAGTCTCACAATTTGCTGAATGGATGCAGCCTAGAACATCAAAGTTTAGCCATAGAAGTTGAAATTCAATCTATTTCTCTTGGGAGATTTTTAAGTTTCTTTTCCAGTAACTTCTGTTGGCAAAGATGTTCAAAAAAGCAGTAAGCACTGACAGAAGAGTTATGTGGAGGGCTTTCTGCCTTGATCTGCTCAATCTAAATAAAACACATCACTTCAGGAAATTGAGCTGCTTTTCGTAACCACAAAGTGTGATATATCTGCTACTAAGGAGGGAAGTGCAGAGAGACTTACACACTCCTTTATGAGTTTCTATTGATCTCAGGGGATGTTATGAAGTGTACGTCCTAACTCTCTGGATGCCAGAGACTGCTGAACTGTGGTCTTCAGACCACAAATATTTAATGAGAACATAATAAATAATCTGTGGCTCATCTGTAGAGTCATATTGCCTTTCGTTTTTAATTAAAAGTCTCATTACAGTGACAGTGATGGTGGTTTCTGTAAGAAACATTTAGGGCTGATCGTAGTCCATTGATCCAATAACCTGCTTCTCTAAAGCTTCTTGGGTTAAGTTCTTCCCTCACTTTAGCCTCCTATGTCAATGCCAGTGATTTCTATGGGATTGGTCACACTTGAAAATCAAAATACAACCAGGTTCCTTCTGCTTCTGCCCTGGTGTTCACATAAATGAGTCTGGAGGCATATTTGCTGAGAGCTCAGCACGGACAGTTATCACTCTTTTCTTTTTCTTCTTCTCATTAAAGTAACTTGGTGAATTTCAGGTTCACATAAATAATGAGATAGAACCATAGAGTAGTTGACATTGAAAGATACCTCTGGAGGCCTTCTAACGCAAGCCCCTGAGACATAAGAGTCATATCTGAGGTGATTTCAGTGTTTCTGCAGAGAACTGGAATGCCCTGGTAGAAGAACTTTGTAGCCTGTTCCATGCCTACTAATTAATCAATGTATAATAAAAAGGCTTAATACTGAACACTGTACAGTGAAGTGAATTTTGAAAATTTTTCATTTTCTGTAGACAGTCATAAGTTATGGCTTAGTTCTATAAATTTTTCATTTTATGACATGATTTAGGCACTATATTTTATGATGAGGAAGCTCTTGAAAGTAAATATGCAAATCAAAATACAGAAGAAAATCTATGGGATCTTCAGAAGTGCCAAGAGGGTGTAACAGTTTCTGCAGCATGTGCATATGTTCCTTAAAATCTGTTTAGATTACTATCTTAATCCATTAGATGCCTAAACTGTTTTTTTGATACTTCCCCAGTCCTGGTATTTGTTTTTTTTTCAATCTGTCCTAACACAGGAAAGAGTCAGCACTCTTATTATTATTTTAAAAAAACACCTGTATCTAAAATGTCATTACAAATCTATTTCTTGCCAGTTTCCTTCATCTGATTGGGAAAAAAAAACCCAAACAGGCAGAAGTAACATCTAAAAATTCCTACTCCTCGCTAGATTATTATTAATTTTTAACTAGGGGTATTTAATTGCATCTTCACCAATTTACAACAGTTATTGGCCACAGTAATCAAACAGCTTCTAAAGCAATTTGAAGTACTATACTCCTGTAAGACTGTATTTGTTTTGCAATGTTTTCTTTATAAATAATATGCATTAGGTTGGAACATTATCCTCATTAGCCTAGGGGACTGTTGAAAAGCAGTAGTTATATGAAAGATTGAATTTCAGCATTTCAGGTCCTATTATGCTAGGTAATTAAATGAGAACCTCTGCTAATTGTACTGCATCAAAGACTGACAATGGCTAGGAAGAAACGGCATGTTCCATTCATTAAGCAAGGATAATATGCTTGTTATGACCAAATAATCCATCATGATCAGAGAACGATCCGAATATTGTTTATCTGTATGCCACATTAATGAGACTCGGTGCTTTCATATTGCTCTTGAGTACCAGATGCATCGGGAAAACCAGCAAGCCCACCTCCTGCTGCCGCTGTCCCCCCGGCGGAGGCACAAGGGGGCACTGCGCGCACTGCAAAAGCCACCGCTCGCCTCCGGCAAAGCCAGCCCCAAAGGGGAAAACTCCGCGCCACTCACGACCTGCCAACAAAGCGCGCTTGGAAGAACTTCGAGCTGAAATCCACCTTAAAAGAGATTTCTCTTAGCTCCGGCTCTGATGCTGTCACCTCAGTTAGGATTGTCCGAGAAAACGGTATTAATATGACCACTCGCATGCACAGTCACAACAGATCTGGTACACTGAATACAACTTTAGAGACTAATAATTGTTACCACATGTTTAAAGTAATGGTTGAACTCAAGCTAAGTGTCAAGGAGTTCGACTGCGTTAGCAATTTATCCTGGGTACGGCGCTTTGAAGTAGCTATCCTCTTTCAGAATGCAACCTGCAACAGATGTGGCTTGAGTATTTCAAAGCCTAAACTTCAAGCAAACCAAAATACGCAGTAGTAAAGTGACAAAAACCTTTGAAATATATAGTATCTGACAACATTTTTGTTTCTTTAGTAGGTACATATTAAGACAACTAATTCACCTTGCAGACTAGAGTGATTCATGGTATAGATACTCAAAGCTCATCAAGATCTCTTGATTTATTTTACTTTATGCATACAAATATAAGAGAAGGAATAAGTGGGATCAAAAACACTTGTGGATGAATTGTTCCAAATGTTATTAATATATGTAAATGCTACAATATATACACATGAAAAATGCTATATAAGATACGGGCATTACTGGTTTATAGACTTCTATTGCAATAGAATCTAGAGATCATAATTAGTCCATCATGGTCCTTCCCAAGAGTATGTAGTCTCAGGTTATAATACTTTGATAAAACAAAGAAACAAACAGAAGAAACATTACACATGAAAACAATACTGCCAGGGATTTCAGTAAGTGTTTGCTATATGAAAACAAATGCTTAGTCTTGGCTCTGTTCAAATTCTGCTCACATTTGCTTTCCACAAATGATGAAGTTGTATTTGCGTTTTATGTCTCTGGAAGCTAATAGTCCCAAATGTTACTGGTAATTTGGATATTTACTATGAGTATGGACATCTGGAAAATCTGACCATTGTAATATAACTATCACAGTTCTGGAATTAAAAAAAAAATGAATAAGGGACATGACATCATTATTTATGTATAAAAACACTGGTATGTGGCTTTAGAATAGATACCAGATTTGTGGACACTCAAAAACATAGATGGGTTCAAAAACAAGTGAAGAAATTCAGAGGAGAGAAATCCGTCAAAGACAAAGATAGAATTGTTGGCTTGGGAATTCTCTGAGCTTCAAATCTTCAGAGCCTGGAAAAGGACTGTCACTGCACACTTGCCTTCTTGTACTCTTCCCAAGGCATACTGTTTTGGCCACTGTCAGAAACAAGCTAGGTCAACCTTTGGTCTGACTCAGTACAGCTAGTATTATTATAGAAATTCTTAGAACATTGAGGAAAAAAAAGATCAGATTCTTCCAAAATTTCAGTTATTGGAAATTTTGGGAAAACTTTTACATGCACATAGAGTAATTTTTTTATATAAGTGCAGGAAATTACATTTTCATCTAGCTAATGGCATGACTTTTCTAAAACTGATGTGTCAGGTGGAAAAGATTCACACATCCCTATATGCTTTTTATCAAATGTCCCACTTAAAATTATACACCCTTTACCTTGTAGTTACTTTCCTGGACCCATTGCCATGAAGCTTCTCATTGATAAGTTTGGCAAAGGGAGCAGTCAGAGGAAAGATACTTCCCTTATTTTACTAAACTGTGAATAAAACCAGACAATACATACCAAAAGCCATGTTAACCACATGACATTTTGTCTCCATTGTTACCCAAATTTATCTCATTTAGGTAGCAGTGATGGAAGGCCACGTATTTAATCCCTTTGGTACCAATGATTTGAATATCTACTGTTTTTTATATACTCAGTTGTATTTTGAGGGGTGGTCTTCTGGTCAAAAAAGCTGTATCTTCAGATCTAAAATTGAAGGGTATGCACCCATGGCACCCCCGATTTTTGATCCATGCAACAGATACTTATTGTGTACATTGCTTACAGTCATGAGTATAATACCTAGGAAAGATCACAGTGACTAGGTGAGCTGGTTCCTTTTGCAAACAATGGTATCTTGTGATCCTAAATCCTTGGGAAAAACATTTGTCAGTTGAAAAGATGACAATGCCAGGCACTATGGTAAAAAAATACATTTCAGATGTACTGAATATAAACCCATGCCATGCTGTCTGCATCCAGCAAAAATGAATAACTGTAAGAGATACAAGTTATACCTCTATTTCAAGGATAAATGCTGACACTGAAGTCTAATAAAATCACTTTAAATGGCAATACTTCTAACTGCTAAACAAAGCATAGAAGACAGAAGAGAGATGATAACACACCCAGGTACAAGGATGGGATAAAACTGAATGCTGAACACTTTTTCACTCTATTCCTTTATGTGACTTCAGATCTCTGGCAGAATTTGGGGTGCATCACCCTCCCTTTCCTTCTGTTGGAATCATGTTTACATAGGACAATACAGAATGCAATTTCAGTATGAACACTTGCAGTGAACTGGCCATGACCACATTCCAAGGATTTAAAATTCTATATTTAAAGAAAACAAGTTAAGAAAAGTAGAATTCTGAATAATCACAATAAGTGAGCAGAGAGGCATACATTAAATGAGAAAGCTACTTAATTTTAAAGTATGGTAGAATATATATGCAGCTTTTTTCCTTTATGTGTCCATGCACTGGATGAAATTATTTGGTGTCATTATCCTATTATACATATAAGGACATTGAGGGATAGAATAGGTAACTTGTTTAAGGTCACGCTGAAAGACAGAGTCGTTTGTATGATATAGTGTCAAGGATAACAATACATGGCAAACTAAAACACAGAACAAGTTAAATGGGCCTTCGAGTAGCAGACATAGGCAGCGCTAAATGATCATATCCAAAACCACTCACATGTATCAAGGACAATCTATGTTTCTGGCTAAATCACAAAGTAGTGGTCAAAGGCTACTTTTCATTACAGAACGATTAAAATCAAGATTACAAGCTGCAGTGTCTATTATACTCACTTATGTCATGAGCGCTAAACTGCTGGCAACATCACAATCCCAACATGTTTTCTAAAGTTCTATCAGATTATTCCTTCTGACACACTTTTGCATAGACAAAATACAAATTGTACAAAATACCTCAATGCCTGCATACAGGTTGGAGAGTTCCACTATCAGTTGCTATCTGCACATGACAATGTGAGCTTTGATTTGATGGATTTTTTTTCCTGCTTTCATTTTTTAGCATTGGGTCAGTGAATTGGCATGTGACTTCAGCACTGTGGTTGGCAAAATATAAAAAGGGGGTTGTGAGACACCTCAGTGCAGGTTACATTTTCAGCCTAACATACACTGTGTGGTCCTTTAGAAAATTTTAGGAGGCTGACTGATCCTAAGAAGTTAACTGTCACTCTATTTGTTTCTCACCATGTTCCTTCTTTCCTTACACTTACTGCATGGAGTATGCCACACGTAAGACTGAAAATCTCAGTTTTTCCTGTTACAAGTCACAAGAGCCCATAAAGACTTCCAAACTTAAACTCCTGAGATTCCTTCAGAGAAACAAAGTCACGTAACTACACTAAAATTATCTGTTGCTGAAATACTTACAAGTAGAAAATTTTTAAAAGTGACAAAATCTATCCAAAATGAAGTTACATACTATTCAAAATTAAGTTCATACTATTAATTCCCTATATTCAAGACAAATACCTTGACACGTAGTTACTAAGATGCGCTGAAGTCTAGGGCTAAGCTAGTGGTAAAAATCACTGGAAACAAAAAAAGCTAACCAATTCTCCTTACTCACTTGAGTAACCCTTTGACAAGGTAAGACCTGGACTTGGGGATGAAATTTCCATAAACTTTAGTGAGAAGAGAATTGAGCTCTTAGGACTAAATTCATATCCCTTCCTGTTATATAGTTTCCGCAAACTAACCTCCTTAACTTCAACTGGATAATCTGAGGAGTCACATAATAACCAACATGAATAAAATGTCAGGATCTAACTTTAAACATACAAAACCACTCTGGAGCAATATAACATCACAAAAATGCAAACAGATTCAGGATTACATATAATTTAACATATACAAAATGCCTTTGCTAACATGTTTAGAGACATAATTTGGGCTGTATCAAAGGTAGGTAATGACATTTTCTGTATTTTTTAACCTTAGTGTAACTGTTTCCTTTGTTCAGAACTCCATATGTATGCTCCCTTGCCTTCAAACACAACCATTCTCTGTTGTGCTTGGCCTTAAGAGTGCTGCTAAATTGCTCACAAAAACCCGTATTTTCATTATAAATGCACTAAGAAATAAATTAAGCCAGGTTCTTTGAATTTGAGTGTGATTTGTGTGTGATTTAACTGCTTTGGTTTCCCTTGAAAATGCTAGCCTAAAAAAAAAATCATCTCAGGCATAGCTTCTGTTGAAAATTCTGGTACTGAAATACTGTACCTACAATGACAAGAAATCAAATTTCAAAGGAATAAGAATAGCTGTAACAAAACCTATTCTGTCTAGACTTCTTTACCTTATTTATCAGCTTGTTATCTGACTTCTAACTCTTACCCATGAAAGACTCTGCCAATGGGTTCTATGTGCAACTCCCAAAACTTTCTTCAGAGCATGTTATGCAAATAACATATACGCTCCAGTTCAGATTTGATAAATAGGACATATCCTACTTGACAGTATTTCCAAATAATCTCATGCTCCATCTAATTTACATAATATTGAAATTTTCTTCACAATTCAAAGAAGGCAAACGTTGTTAGTTTATGAATGATGAAAGAATTGGGTTTTGGTCCCTTAGCAAAAGTTGCCCCAGAAAGAAATAGCATTTGTCTTCACTGTATCCGCTTTCTCTTATAAATCAGATGAATTGTACACACACATTATCTACAAATTCAAGTGCAGGACATAAATGTTTGTTAGCTGATATGTTTTACTGTTGACTGCTGGATTCCTATATTCAAACTCATGTAACAAGTATTTGTGGTGTCTAGCAAAATTTACAATCAAGCAGAAGAGACTAAAGCTGTTACACATTTTGAATGAGTTTTTCACTGAGAAATGCTTCTTTACATTCTTGTGAGAAGAAATATGTTAAAATTGCATCCATATGATACCCTTTTTCTGCTTTTTCCACATTTGAATCAGCTGCTATTGACAATAAAATCGTGTAAACCATGACAGCACAAACAAACTGCCGACAAAGTTCTCTGCAGTTCCTCATCAGAAATCTCTATGTTAAGGTAGTCTTTCTTGACTTTTCAAACTGGGAATAATGTCTTGCATGAACAATAGCCTTTTTATAAGCAGCCAAAATATGTTTTACTCAATTTATTTAGGGTAATACCTCATGATAAGCTTTGACACTGTTTCAGTAACTGACCACAGATGGAGACAACCTCACTGATTTTGGTTGATTAGCCAGCCATAGAGGACTGGCTCTGAGTATTTGCCTGAAGGATCAGAGCCTAATTTCCCAGGATAAAAGCAGCAGGTTGTAAAAAAAGTCACCATTTTAAGGCATTGCTTTGTCATAGAGTGTGTCGTTTCCCTGCTTAGGTGATTTTTTGCATTCAATACTTCTTACGCTAAAATATTTCAAATAGTCAACACTTTTTAGTAAGTTGTACCTTGCTTGGTGTATGCTACAGCTGTAGCAAAGATTATTAAAAGTATGGGCTGTTGGGCTACAAATATTTAATTTTTTACCACAAGAAAGAGGAAGAGATGCCAGCTGAAGTTATCCAGGATACCCAAATGAAAGCATCAAATTAAAGGAACAGGAATCAAAATATGGCCCGTGAATTACATTTAGAAGATGGAACTGAAGAAATGTGCAGAAGGAAAAGGAAAAACAAGAGGATGAGGAAGCAATGACAGGGCTGGAGCTTGGTGAACTCCAGGTGGGTCAAGTTGTTCTCTTTGTTTTAGGGCTTGCTGTGGCCTCCCAGCTCTTCAGAGGGAAGTATATGTGCACGGTAAAGACTCCTGTTTTGATAAGGCTCTTTTGGTTTGTTTTGTTTTGTTTTAATATGTGTTGCTTTACAGCAGGACTTGAGAAAGCAGGAGTGCAGAAATGGGGCTG